>VMRM01000022.1:13065153-13371833 GCA_010277075.1 Poeciliopsis retropinna
CTGATTATATCCTCATGATATTCTGGTAACATCAAGACTATTCTTGGGATTTAAAAAAAAAAGTCTTAGCCTGGCTGTAATATTCCATCAGAGTTAAGCTGAATTCAAAGTCCAAATGAGCAGAAGCTGTAAAACGCACTTGTCAAACAAGATGACGATGATGCTGACATCACTCTGACATATGAAAACCCAAAAAGTGCGTTGCTTAAAAAAGAAAAAATCCAAAATATTAAATCTTCAAAAAACTAAAATTCCTTAAAATCACTGAAACAAATATGGTATTGCAATGATAACGTTGATAGTGAATAACCCAAATTTAGCACACTACTCTCTTCCTTTACCATGATCACAACATCTCCCCCCTCTTCCTCTCACACATACAGCAACTGAAAATAGCTAGCCGAGCTTCAGCGACTCTTTATATAGAGAAACGTTCCCTTCTGGCTGACGTTCAGGTGTAATTAGAAGCAGACTGTGCGTTACGTCACACTTTGCTCCTCAGGCCTCCCTTCTCTGTCTTTAGAGGAAAGCGGAACAAAGTCTGGCCTTCACGGAAAGGCCTGTAACTCATCAGCCATTCCCAGCGGCGGATTCAACCATGAGGCCCTGCTACATTATTGTGACACTCCAATACACACCGGTATGGTCCTCGCTTTTCTCTACTGACAAAATTAATCATGGAAATCCAAATATTTAAATATAAACAACTGATAAAAAACAGAGTCCAACTCAAACCCAGCTGTGTGCGACTGTGTGTGTGTGTTAAGATTTTATTTAACACTTCCAACACACTGGACAACATCCTAATGGATGTGGATTCGAATAAGCATGTGGTTAATTAAAAACACATGGACCTCCAATAAATCTCTTAAGAAAGGGCGGGGAAAAAAATGAGCAAAGCCTGAAATATCATTTGAACTAACAAGCAGAGCCACCGTATTAAAAAGAACAGATTAGTGGGCGGTTTTCCCATTTACATGTTGGTGTCTAAATGCAGCACGGTTTCGTTTTTAACAGGGCTTTTATGGGAAAATGCGCGCGCGCACACACACACACACACACACACAGCTGTCGTGATGTCACATGGTGCGCTGCCAGGCAACCGCCGGACACAAAACAGTCGCTGGAACTGGAAAAGCGCGGTCACATAACAAGCTGCGGAGCTGGAGCCGATGATCCCTCCTTGGTTGTTGGAATCGGACGGAGAGGAGCGTCAGGTTTCGCTTCCAGACGTGTCGGAGCAGCAGGGTGGAGCTTCGAGCTTGTTGCAAACCATATCCGACAGTGTTTCTGTTTGTTTTTGTTTTTAAACAGAAGCGCCACGATAAGCTGAAGTCATGCGGTTCTGAGTCATGATGACTCAGGAACAAGCGAACATGCAATATTTAATAGAAAACTCTTTCTTCCCGTGCAATAAAATCCATTTCCTCAATCTGACTAAATGTCATTTAAAGAAGAAAAAAAAAGATCAGCCATGTTTCCTAAGATTAGTAAAATATCCATTCAAAACAAGAATTTTTAAGGCTACTGTAAAACAATGCCACATACAGATGATGATTCGGGTGTGGAATAATTGCTAAAAATGTGTTTAAATTTAAGAAAATGTTCAAAAATAATTTTCTAATCATCTACAAGCAGGTTGGGATTATGATTCTTCTCGTTGTCTACAGACTCTGATAAAGTTCCTTGAAGATATATTTCAGAAAAATATCCAGGAAAGATGGTGATGTTTTGTGATGTTGCTTATTAAAAAGAGAAGCATGCGTTTCTACCTACATATTGTTGGTTTAAGGCAGTGTTTCTCAATTCCGGTCCTCACGACCCCCTGCCCTACATGTTTTAGGTGTTTCCCTTATGCCACACACCTGGACTGAATATGTGGGTGATTAAAAGGCTTCTGTAGCACTTGATGATCATGCAATCATTTGAATCAGCTGTTCTGTAATAGAGGAGCATCTAAAACATGCAGAGCAGGGGGCCTGAGGACTGGAATTGAGAAGCGCTGGTTTAAGGAGACATTGACAGGAATTTCAATATTGCTGAACTATTTTCGTCTTTGTTTTTTATTTCAGCATTTTGTGTTTTGTTTTTTTTACATGTGAATCTAAAGATCAAAAATGACCTAAATTAAATAAATCAGATCTTTTCGTTAATTGGAAGCTGGCTATTTGGAATGGCAAAAATGTCTCAATAGTGTACTTACTAATTTAACAGATTAGGAAGCAATTTAGGAAATTGGTCACTAATTTACCATTAGGTGAAACAGGAATTTATTTTTGTGTTAAAGGTAAATTAACACAGGAAAAATGTTTTTATTGTCCAGGTTTTTAGCTAAAGCTAACAAACAGCTATAGAGAGTTGAAGTTCTTTTATATGAATGAAGTGTGGTGATATTTAAGGCGGTAATGAAGAGGGTTTGTTCCTATAACCTGAATTTACATTCATGTCAAACCAATTAGTGTCAAATTTGAGATAAAAAAAAAAAGTTTTTCTTTCAAAGACATACCTCTACGTTTACGTTTTTAAACTAATTATGCAAAAGGTTATTTCTGTGTCGAACGCTCCCCGGCTTTGTTGGGATGTTGCTCTGAAAATGTCTGACAAAAGCTTAATTAGAGACGTGAGGCACATGACAATAGATCATTGTATTACTGATCAATAAACATGGATCACTCGCTACGTCTCTATGACAAATGTGTGCAGAAATGTGCCAATATCCCGCAAATGTAGAGAAATATTTCACAACTGAGTGGTTTCCAATAAGAAACTCAAATTAAAATCATACGTAAATAAGTTTGTTCACCTAATAAATCATTAAAAAATATGCCACACCATAATCCTCCAACTACTTCCTGTTGTATACTTATTTAAGTTTATTTGGTCGGGACAGACACACATTGACATAGACAAACTGAACAAAAGCAGTCCCATGTTTGCGTCATCGTGCAATAGCAACAGCTAATTCGCAGCACTTGTCCCTAGATGGGCTTTTAAAAAGCACCTTTAAAAACTGAAGTGATAATCATTTAAAAAAGCACAACGTAACGTTGACAACGTCTACAAACAAACAGTGAAACATAAAACATCAAAAATGGACACAGTTCTGTTTTTGATGTAACCAGAGTTTTGTTTGTTTTTTTTGAGCGTACTGAAACTGGTTACGGACTTTAAATCAACAGGAAGTGAGTTCCCTCCCTGTGGTTTGTGCCGGTGACATCTGAATGTTGATCGTGTGACTTGTGAAATCAAAGTGAGAACAAAAGTGTTTCCATTGCAGTTTTGTGAAATTGTGCAATTATATGGTCAATGGAAACGCAGCTACTGCGCTGTCTGGGACTGCATATTCGGGACGGGAGGGAGGATAGACTGGTGAAACTAGACTGGAGTGTCTTTTCTCTTGTAGAGGAAGATTGATGTCCATGAAGCTCCAATGTACATAATTGAGGATTAAACTGATAAGGACGACACTATAGTTTCCCCTTTGGAAGTTTAGTTTAGTTCTTATAGTGTTGGACTTCCTATTACATTAGTAAAGGGAAATCCGGCATAATTCACACCACCAGATATGAAAAGATTTGGGTAGCATGAAGCTACATATGGCTGAGTGGAAAAAATATATACTTTTCGGAGTAATTTTACTTTTACTTGAGTAAACGTTCTGGATATTCTACCCACTGTGAGTAACTTCACTGAATAAAGAACACGCTTGTTTCAAACAAGAAAAATAAAAAATAATTAGACACACCTGCAGTTTTTGTTGGAAGTCCCATATTGAAAGAAATTAGTTTGGAAAAATGCTTCTTATGTCTGACTTTATGATTTTGTAGTCATGTTACTTATCTAAATTATTAGTTTGGCCTTTAAAATACCAAAATTTTTACATAATTTTATATTTTGGTCTCTTTGATGGTGTAATTTTTAAACATTAAGTGACTGACGTATTGGTCAGTTTTTCCGTACTCGGACAAAATACTGTTTGACCAAGTAATTTCTTGGACGGATACTTTTTACGGATACTTTTTTTAAAAAAGTTGAAGTAGTTCTTCTCTTATTTGTGTACAGTTTTTTGGGTACTCTACCCACCTCTGTGTCCTTTATGGAGAGAACTAACCACGTTTCCAAAAGCCATTATTTTCTTGTTTTTAAGCCTGGTACCTCTTGAATAATTGTCCTGCTGTATAACCCAACTACACAGCTTAGGGTCAGAAACTGATGAATGGACATTCACCTTCAGGATTATACAAATAGATGCTATATTCTCCCCCAACTCAACCAAGTGACTTGTGGTTCCTTAGTTGTCAGCGGTTCTTTAAGTGAATCCCTGGATTAGTCATCAATGTGCTCTCAGAATAATACTGAAATGTCAGCGAGGCCAAAAATATTCACAGCTGCTCCATGTTTTGATGATATAATGGCTCTGTAACCCTTTCCAGCCTGTCAAATGTAAAATTTATTCAGCCTGTTTAACACTGTTAGGTAGGTCTATATTTTATCCTACAGGTTAGGTAAGGACTGGGTGCAGCTAGAGAAACCGTACTCCTCTTTCAAAATACTGTTTTTAATCTCAGATAATTCATGGTTTAACGGTGGGTGGTTACTTTTTTCAAAGTGAGGTTTGGAGAGGTTGAGTTTTTTTTTTTTTTTTTAATTGATGAAAATTATTTGAAAACTACATGTTGTATTTACTCATCTTATATTTGTTTGCTAATGGTGCTTTCAGAAATGAAGATATTCTGCTTAGGTGTTGTCTAATCCGAGACTGAGATCAGCACGCAGGTTCAGAGTCGTCATGACGTCATGACTTACTGTGGCTCTTGAGGAAACCAGCCCTCTTGTTTTCACAAAAACCAGTTCCAAACGTGTGCCAAAATCAAAAAGGTGTACGTGGAGTTGAAGAAGGTGGGAAAACAGACAGATTCACACAAGAAGCCAAATAAACAATTTTTACCGACTTCACGACGGTTTCAGGGAAGGAGACTAAGCAGCTGCTGAAGGAATAACTTCTTGTTTTGACTGAACCCTGTGACAGAAACATGGCTGATAAAAAGTTCGAGTCGGAAGGCTCTCGCGTCCTCCTCCTCCTCCTCCTCCACCCTGATTCGTCGGAGAACCAAACCCGGAGTAACAAACGACCCTTTCAGGTGAATCACTGGGGCGCTGTTCTGTTCCCTCAGAAAACCCGCCGACACCATAATGTCAAAACTGGACTCCACCGTGAACATGCAGCCCTGTATAGGGCCCCATCAGCTGCCATGGCAACTACGAGGTTCGACTTACCAAATTACGAGGCGTCCAGCTGCTTCTTACGTTCCCACAGTCTTCTCCCTCCAGGTGGTCACTTCCGGTGCCTTTACAGCAGAGACCGGTCGCTTTTATTTAAGTCCTCGAGGCAGAAGAGCTCGGGCCCGATGTGTGGCAGGTTTTCCACGAACTGTGGAGAGAGGACTGGGTGGAGTCCGGAGGAATCTGTGAAACACGCCCAATACACACCCGCGGAGGGAGCAAAAGGGCCTCGTGTTCATTTTTTCCCCAGGGTCAGCTGCATTAACACGAGCAGGTCGCTTCAGAGCAGACCACCCGGGTTTATTCCTTCTTTGACCTCCGACAGCAGTAACAATACTCTTGACCCTGATTTCTTTTTTACTTTACGCTTCGCTGTGAGCCATTTTAAGTGTAAAACTGTGAATCTATCATTACTTTGTAGTTTATCCCTTGCTGTATTTAGGCTTAAAAATCCATTTAATACAATTTAAGGTGTCTGGGTATGGGGTTGTATGACTCATCGCCACCCAGGGTACAATTCCACTAGGGGGCGGCACAACCACTCCCCAAACAGGCTGATAGTGTTTCTCAATTCCGGTCCTCACGCCCTACATGTTTTAGGTGTTTCCCTTATGCCACAAACCTGGATTGAATATGTGATTAAAAGGCTTCTGTAGCACTTGATGATCATGCAATCATTTGAATCAGCTGTTCTGTAATAGAGGTACGTCTAAAACATGCAGAGCAGGGGGCCTGAGGACTGGAATTGAGAAGCACTGCGCATTGCTTCAGCATTTCAAAGATGCTGAAATCAGTATCTGATCTGCAGAATCCACATGGTACTTGATTCTATACATACACATAACATTGTTTACATTTGATCATCTGTAGCTTAAAATGTTAAATTCTTGGACTGGCTTTTGAATCACTTTGGATTAAGACAATCATAATAAAAACGTAATTTAAAGACCAGCCGGGGATCAATTGTTTGATCAGAAGGTGATTGAAAAATCACAGTTGTGACTTATGAAACTTTTACCCTACATATGTATGAGATGTAGCTCTGTATGTGGGAATATGACAGGCTCGTTTGTTTCTTAAGCAAATGCTGTCGCAAAATCCAAGTGAGACATCACAGTTGCCATGTCTACCATTTAAATACAATTAATGTAAAGAGAAATGCATGTATTTCAGCAGTTTATGCATTGTTTTTATCACTGTTTAGGAACTGAGGTTTATATTCAGATTATAATTCACAAAAACCAGTGAAATATAATTTGTGACATTGATGTCAAAGTATGTGACATCCGATGTCACATGCTGTGACATCAGTGACCCCGTGATATCACAAAGACGCTGTGACATCACAGACACTGACATCACAGTGTTGCACCCTGATGTCACAGTGTGGCAGCGTGACATCAGAGTGTGACATCACAGTGCCTCTTGTAAAGTCTTGGTTTCCCTCAGAATGCTGTGTGGCATGAAACAAAAAGTGAAATCTCACTCATGAATGGATGTGATCAAAATATATATTTTTTTATCTTTAACTTAAAATGCTAAACACATCTCTTTTGATGAGGATATTCCTGAGACTTTGACATGTTCCACAAACTCTTTGTATCAAATCCTCTGCCTGTCATCTGGCCTGCAGCAACACACCTGTATTAAAGAGTCCAAGATGGCCGCACACAGCAGCCACACTGTGTTCGATCAGTGACCAGCACTGCAGTTCTTCTACGAAAATGAAACAAGTAACACAGATAGACCTTTTTTCATTTTTTTTCTCGATTTATTTAATGAATTTCAAAATACATGATTCTATGACAACTTTTATGTTTGATTTACCAAAGTGCAAAAATTCACCTAACAAACAAAACCATTCAGAAACTCAGACTCATATCCATACACACTTGTAAGCTAGAATCCAGCGCCTGTCAGATCATCTAATACGTAGGAACGGTTCCAGACAGTTCAAACAAATCTCAAGACGAGCCTCTTGGTGAGAGTGTATTTGGGCTCTGGCATCTGCCTACTAGGTATCAGCAAATGGGTGTTGACCTTCCTGTTCACACGCGTTAAGACGGTGAGTATGTCATCTCTCTCCGGGCTGTGAATAGAAAAAGAAAACAAATGTAAAAATTAACTAACTTAGTAACACAACACAGTAAAGAAGACCAAGGTTGCTCCAAACCTGGAAGACTGGAAACATTTTAAAGTTGATTTTTCTGGACTGGATTAAGGCTGGCTACCTTTGTGGCTAAAACTGGCTAAAATTTTACAAGGGGTCACCAACTATGTTCAGGGTCAGCAAACGGTCGGGTTCTGGCCGCCATTTTGCGGCTTAATGAATAGCTTAAAACCTGTTACTTTACTTCGTTCCTGACATCTACTGCTTAAGACATGTTTTTATGTGTATACTAATGGCTGACTTAAGACTGGTAGGTCACTAACAAACTGTTTCCAGGGGTCTACTTAAGGAGTGTTAGAAAACGTTTTTTAAAGAGACGAAAAGAGATTGAACAGAAAATACCAACCAATGCATACCAACATGTATTCATGCTAAAATTAGTTTGTTTGGTGTTTGTCATATTAACATAACTATTAGACTCACCTATGGCTTTAAGTGTGGGAAATATATATTTTCTTAATTTTTCCACAGACTACTCCATAAAAACAAACAATAAAATCACAACAAATGACAAATTCAACCTGGCTTCCGTTGCTTAAAATCCAACAATGGCGGTAACACTCAAAAATTATACCGGGCCTTTGCGTGAACTGGAGCGAATACATTACCACAAGAAAACACATCTCACCTCTTAGCTGCATTTTCCAGCTCCTTGCAGAGTACCTGGATGTATATGGAGCCTTTTTCTGTGTGCCGATAAGCGCTGTTGTAAGGAACTGTGGCCATGCCAATCAGAATGTCTCCATCCTTAGAAGGACAACTTGCGTCCGAGACGACAGAATTGGATGCCGTCTCTTTGGATGGGTCATCCTGGTTTGTCTTTTGAGTTGTCAGCAAAGGCACCTCGTTCTGACATGCCTGAATGAAGAAGAGCTTGGGCTTCCCAAACAAGGAGGAAACGATCTTGAACGGCTCAAATATTTGTTCCAGTGTCACTTCCTTTCCATCAGTGCCAATGATGGTGCCTTTTTCTCCATGGGATAACACACACACCACCTTACAAATGATAAGAAAGAAGACGGGGAGGGGGGTGACTCCAAGGTGTATCATCTCCTAGTTTGACTTGGATTTAGATAAGTTTAACTTAAACGGTAACAACTAATCAAATAAATCTAGAGGATTTGAGATGCAGAGGAATATCCAGCTAACAAATCAGCAGCAACTGTGTGATCCTATCAAGTCAAAATGGACCAAAAATCTCTCAGGAATGTTTCTTGTTGAATCTACATACAAGGAATTAAAGCTGCAGTATGCAAATTTTATTTTATTTTTTTAAAAAAGAAGTTTTCCCCCCCTTTCTTTTTTCTTTTACATAATTGTTGAAACTGCCACTATATCATTACAGTATTTTAAGAGACAGATAATCTGTAAAAAAAAATGTAACTCCTCCACCTTCTCAGTGCTGACTAGAACAACCAATCCAAGTGAGCCAAGACCCTCCCCTTAGCTCTGATTGGTTGTTTTTGGTCTGTGCATTTCTTCAGGCGACAGCAGTGGCTTAGGGAGGAGATGTAGGAAACCAATCGTTTCCCAGATTATCAGTCTTGTAACATTCTGTCACGACATTGTGACAGTTTTAACAAGTATGTAAAAAAAAAATATTTTTTTAATAAAAGTTACATCATGGACATTAAAGGCAGTTCTAAAGAAGGTGGTCTAAGCTAATAAAGTTAGCTGGTAAATGTGAGTGTATGTGATTTACACCATTTAAAATACATAAGTAGAAAACTGTTGTATGTAAGAAAAAAATCTCTTACCAAGGCATCCTCTTTAGAAAAGTCCCTCTGACTCAGCTTTTTGAGAGTCTCTGTAATCTTATCGGCTGTCAGGTCTTTGTGTATGATCGGAACAAAGCCGAAGCGTTTGAACAGCTTGCTTAGATTTTCTGCGTCACATAGAGGGAAAAATCCAAATCAAAGCACATTTAGATTCATGACTGCAACAGGCCAGTAAATGCAACACGTAAAACTTTATATAAATACGTAAATCAGGACCGAAAGTCATTTAAAAACTAGAAAAACCCACCGTTGTCCGTTTTGCTTCCAAGACGTTTTTTGTATTTAAATCCCGTGAAGTCCTCATTGCTGATGATCACACACAAACCTCGAGGATTGTGTGTCAGACTGTAGAACTCGTCTACCTACAGGACACAAGCACAGAGCCCGCTGAGACAAAAGGCCTGAAATGAACGTACAATGGTAGAAGAAGCAACTCGGATAGTTCAAGTCAATTACGTCTTCAGATGGCGTCGTCGCCTGTTGTGCACTATGATTGATAACGCCTCCTTCTGAAAGACAAACAGATATAAATTGTATTAATTTATTTTAAACACAGCAGGATAAACACATCTTTGTACTTTGGTCTTTCGCATACAAGCAATCTTTTTTCCTGGATAGCTCCTTTAAGCTGAGTTTTAGTAGCTTAAATAAATGTTTAGTTTAGTTGTTAGAATGGCTTTCACAAAATGATGCGTTTCCAAAGTAATGAAGGTTTTCCAGGCTTTTGCACCAAATTGCCTATGCCAATATTGTGATGAAGTCTAGATGGATATGTACAATTTCTTCAATGCCACGTAGGAAGTCCTAATTTGGCAATATGTTCCGGATTTTGGCAACTTGTTTTTACCCGTTACACTAAAAGTCTTCTTTGGATTGGGTCATCAAAGTCACATGTGATTTTGATGACATAAGTCATAAGTGAGTTGAGTGACAGAGAATCAGAAAGTAAGAAACTTTTGACCATGAAGAGAAAGTTATTCCTTCTAAAATGATCGAATCGCCAATTAGCCTCTTTCTTTGGTTAACTGTTTTTTTTCCCATCCGCAAACCACAATACATCTTATCATAATCCTTAAATGACATGTTAATTTTTTTTAATTTTTTGAAAACCACACGGACCGATTTAACATTAAAGTCATTTTTAAAGTCAGTGACGGTTGCTACAATAGGCAAAGCTAACAATCTTTATCACAAAACTTGCGCCATAGCGCTCATGTTTACCTGTGGGGGGGAGCCTGTCTTTGTACTTTTTGACAGTGTCTGCCAGCGATTTATCCCCAGTGTTGATCATGAGCTCGTGGAGTTTATCGACGTTGTGTTTAGAGATCATACCTGCCTTCTCCATTTCAGCAAACACGTTTAAAGCCGTCTGTAATGTTCAGAGAGAGAAAGGTTTTTGTTTTTGTTTTGTTTTTTTTTACTTTCACAAATTTCATGAAAACTACAAAGCCCCATTCACCACCGAGCCTGTCACAACAGAAAATTTTGCTGGACAATAAATCATCCCAGACGTTATTGCGATAAACGATAATATTGTTGTTTTGAGACCGTTTTCAAGTGAATGATAATGCAAGGACACAATCTATAAGGCCAGCGAGCTTTAAGTTTTAATGACCATTTAACACTGGAGCTTTACATTTTAAATATCCAAAATGACTAAACAAAACAACAGAAACATTAAATATGATGAACTGTTAAATCTCTGTAAACAAAACAAAGTTCTTTAAAACAAGACTCAAAAAAGGGCTTGTTGAGACCGACTGAAGACTGTTGTCATCCAGTTTTTGGTAGAAAGAGAAAGAATAGAGACAAAGAATAAATCGTGCGATTCAAAATGATGGGAGCTCGTTTTAAGTTATCATGGGATTAATCGAATAACCGATTTGTTGCTTATTGCGACAGGTCAACATATTGCTGAAGTACAAAGTAGTGATTTGAGGTAATTATTTGCTATTCTGAATGACAAGCGAGGCAAGTTGACGTTCAAAATGCGTGGGTGTGTTCTCACGCTGCTCTTGTCCAGGTGTCGTTTGGTGATCTGATCGTTGACTAGAAACTTCAAATTCTCCACCTTGTCATCTGTCAAATCCTCGTGTATTTTATACAGCATCAACCTTGGGGCAAGAGCAGACAAGTTCAAATTAAACAAGTTGAAACTTATTCATTTCTGCTCTAATGTCTACAATTAGAACAGAACTAAATCTCGTTCTGTCTTTGTGTCCGCTTTTCTATCCCTTCTTTCTTGTGTCCTTCATTTTGTAGTTTTTCTCGTGACTTCAGTTCCTTCCATCCCCCTGTCCTCCTTTATGTGTGTCTTTCCTGTCTTTCTTGAATTTTTCTGACTTTCCTTTCTTTGCATCCTTTTGCTGTTTTTCATAAGACTTATTATATTGTCATTGCACAAAGGCACAGCAATGAAATTGGTAACCAAATGTCGCTTGGACACCGGAGCGCACAGAAAAAACACAGAAATATCACAGGAGTGCCTATAAATACATAAACAAATATACAAATAACTTATTGCTAAATATATATAACTTAGCATCTTCAGACAGTCTAATTGTTATTCCTCTTCCCTTCCTTCGTTTTGCCCTTCCTCATATCTTCATTCCTTCGTTCCATTTTCTCCTTTCTGGTTTCTTTCTTGTGTCATTTCTCCATCATGCCCTCTATAGGATCCTTCTTTCTTTCCATCCTTCCTTGTGCCCTGTTTTTCTTTCAATCATTCTGTCATTTTCCCCTCTGTTCTTCTACTTCCGCTTCTTCTTCGTGTCTTTTAAAGATTTCATATTTAGTTTGTGTCAAAAGTATAAATGTCTGCCATGGATGCATGGAAAACACGAGTGTTTTCAAATTTAAAATCAACGTAGTGGCCTGAGAATGGAAAAGTTAATTGTGGAATGCCTTGTACATAAAATGTACCACATACTCAAAGTAACAAGCCAAGTACGACTTGATCAACGCTGCTACATCAGTACTCTTGGTACCTGTATTCAGACAGGTAAGTCGGAGAGGCGTCCGTTTCCTCCCTTTCTCTGCTGTCACTCTCCAGCAGGTTGAAGAGATCTGCTCGACGGATGGTGCGGAACAGCTCAGCGAGGAATGTACAGTGCAGGAAACCTTTCTCCTCCAGTCTCACGAACAAGTCCCTTGCACACTTGATCTGCAGGACGAACAACAACAAAACACACTGAAGTTTCTCTGCTGAGGACAAACACGTCAGACACACTTAAGAACTCCAAACATATGCCGCTCACCTCCTCAAGTTGCTTTCTGTTGATGATGTCGCTGCACAGGAAACACAGCTCGGCTACCTCTCCAGAGTCCAGGTCCTCGTCAATCTGGGACAGCAGTGTCCTGTCCATCTCCGTCGTTAAAGCTGGAGCTGCTGGGGATAAAGATTACAAAATAAAATAAAAAAAAAAAAAAAAACATAATCAGAGAGTATCTATGAAAAGGTCCCAACAGGACATGTTTCTTTATTTTTCATCAGACTGATAAATTCCCACAAGTGAGGACTTTACTGACTCCCCTTTTCTGTGATGAACTAATTTTGGATTCTTTTAGTAACTTCTGATTGTACTAAATCTTTGGTATGCTCCTAGAGAAATTACCTGCATACACAGCACGGTGAAAGAAAAACAGGAGCACTTCCGCATTAAAACAATTAACTCCATCATAACAGATAGAGGCTGTTATGGATTTTTGGTTTCTTCGTATGTAACTTGATTATTTTTGTGCTACTGTTAGTGAGTCTATAAGTAAAGGGCAACAAAAAATATAGTTCATGACTGATGGAAAAAAAAAAGGAATTTACTAATTGAAATCAATAAAACATTTTATGTTGTACCTTAATATTACACATATAACAATTCAGCTTACGTCGTAATGTCGTCACTGAACAAAAATAAGCTTTAAATTGTTCTTACTAAAAAACTAAACTATTTCAATGACAGAAAACGTTTTCACATCGCACTAGGTATCACTGCCTCTCATTAACTAACTTTCGAAGAACTTTGTTAGCCCAGGAAAGCGAAGTTTGTAACTTAACGACGTCTAAAATACTCACCTGAAGCCGACCGGCTGACGAGGTCAAATAAAAGCGTCGGAAAGAAGAAAAGTCTCTTCAGACGTTGATAACTTGGTGGGGGGATTCCTCCTCGAAACAAAAACACAAAGTACCAAACTGGGTGGTGGTAATTAAGGCGGCTTTTAGCTTTATTGGGATGAGTTTGTTTCACTTTCAGAGGAAGTGAGCGCGTGTTCAGACTGAGCGGTTAAGAGAACGTCATCATCGTTCAACACTGCGATTCCTTTCTTCGAATTACGTGACGTTTTCTTTCTTTCCCTCTTTTATTTATTTATTTGTTTTTAGAAAATTAGTCTACGACAGCTTCGTTTAGAATGCTTGGTAAACGTTCGTAATATTCACCTAAACACTCCGGGCTTTTAATGTTAAAGGTTCGCTCTGCGTTTTCTGTTTTGCGTTGCGAAATCAGACGGTCAGAAGACGTAGAAACGTCCGGAAAGTACGTCAAGATCGCCGCCATGTTGTGAGTGGCATTTGCTTGGGACGTAAGTAAAAAAAAAAATCCAATTCATGCTGTCTGAAGTAAAAGCAAACATAGTATTAAAATAAATGTTTCCATACCAGAATGGTGTTATTGCGATTATCAAGGTGGCATCATAGATATAGGAAAATAGTTCCAACATTTTCTTATCAAAAAAGTGTGTAATATTTGAAGCACATCTTACGTAGAAACAATTTTTAATGGTTAAACCATTACCTACATATTAAGTGGAAATAGGTAAAAAGAGAAAAGGCAGAAACCAATCTATAATTTACTGCTATATTAAAAAGACAAATATTTCAATTTATTTACCAACTGAAATCAACACAATTCATACCAATGAATAGCTAAATTAAATATTTATTTAGTGTTGTTTTACAGAAATCCTTAAATATAAAGAGGAGAAAGTGTCTCAACACTGAGGATATTTAGAATATAATTCCAAATATGTCAAACAGCATAAAAATCATTTTAGTGTGATTAAAGTTTTTGACTGGGATTAATAGTGTACCGGTCAGAGTCTTGCCTTGAATCTCAGGGAGATTCTGTAAAGACGTAAAGACGAGGGTGACAGCAAAGAAGCATTCTGAAGTAAAAGACTTGGACCTTCATAGGCAAATGACTGATTTGACAAGCAAGTCAGTCACTGCTCTTCCTCTGCATTGCTATGGGCAGGCACATGTTGTTCTTCACCTCAAAATAACTGCCGTTTCCTACTACCGTTAATGCGGCCCGTACCACTGCGTGCCCCCTCACAATATATTTATAACTGATTTTACCCAACCATTGTTACACATGGGATTAGTGTGGCCATTTAAAAAGAAGCTTCATGAAAATTTCAAAATTAAAGCCTTGACAATTTTTACATCAGGTTATTGCTCTTTTGAGAATTATATAACTGATTTAACCCAATCACTGTTACTCATGGGATTCATGTTGCCATTTAATATGAAGCTTACTGAAAATTTCAAAATAAAAGCCTCCATGTTGCTCTGAGGTTAGAGCACCACCGTAGGCGGAGCAATAATGTTTGCCTGCATTATCTTTGTCTCTAAGGTTAATGCTAAGGCTCTCTAAGGTTAATGTTTGTGCACTGTCTTGCATGGCAAGACAGTGCACAAACATTAGCACAAACATTAACATTAGCACAAACATTAGCACATTAACATTAGCACAAATATTAGCATTTTACTGCCCCCCACTAGTGCAATAGGCAGTGCAATAAGATTAGCCTTCATTATCTCAGGTTAGCATTAGCATTAGCCTTTTGCCTTAAATAAGGTATTAGCTGTATCGCTTACTTATTAGCCATGTTTAATATACTGAATGGAGTAAGTCAATTACAGACAACATGCTAGTGATGCCCCACATGTTACTGACATTATTCACACTAACATTAGCATTTTGGCTCATTTTAGCTTATACACTAATTTCAACAGACTGAATGGTGCAAGTCCATGTTAGTAAACATGCTTGTGACTCTCCACAGGCTATTGACTACAATTTAGATAAGCTTAGCATTGATGCTAATTTGTAGCATCAGAACCCTGGGCCCAAACCGACGGGCACACTTTGGCAGGCCCCGGTTAAATTTCTTCAGGGATTTAAGGAGAAGAGAAGAGCCTTTCGGAGAAAACAGAGTATCTCCTGGACCAGGTTGACAGAGACCGAGAACAGATGGAGTACCTTGACCACCAAAACATGACCTTAAGGTCTGTATTGTTTTTCTTGAGGCATAACAAATGTTTCACTCTGTCGTTATACAGTGTGTCTGCGAATAAAGTTTTAAAAAAAAGAACATCCCCTTTTGCCCGCCCCCCTTTCATGCAACAGACTTCTTGTGACTTTGATGTGAAACAGTGATGTCACTCATCCTGTCCATGACACCATTGGTGACTGTCTCTATATTCCCTGATTCCACAGAGAGATTCATTTGCAGTTTTAGTGGGTTTGACCAACAGAACAAATATGGCACAGAACGATTTCTTATTAGCAACAATGGATGTTTTGGAGAAGCGCTGCGAGAAACTTGAGGAAGAAAACAAGCAGCTAAAGAAGACTGTGGAAAACCTCAGGATAAAGATTGAGCACCTCACCGGTAACACAAATAGTAATGTCAGGATCCGGGAAGGAGAAAGTGTAATGCTTTTGATGCAAAAGGGTAGTATGAAAAAGAGATCAAGGCTCTTAATGTGGAACTGCGGGAAGCTAGAGTGACTATTGAGATTTTGAAAAGAGATTATAATGACATCTCCAGGTTAAATGTGCGCCTGGAACAGACCAATATTTCAATTAGACAAAAGGCAGATAATTTATTAAGGGAAAAGTCCAGAGAGCGGGACTGGCTCGAACCAGACAACAATGAGCTTAATAAAGAAATTGTGGCTCTGAAAATAAAACTCGATCGGATTAAATCCAAACAGAAATCAAAGGATGTCCAGAAAAGTGGACAGACCACGGAGAAAAACCCAGAGAAGACCAGATACACACCCACACCCCACAAGCTTCTAGTGGCTTTCTGAACCAGTGATGTCATTCATTCTCTGTGACATCACTGATGACTGTGACTCATCTCCCTTTATTTCCAGATTCTGCAGAGCAACTAATTTATTCTACATTTCGGGTTGACTGAAGAAGAGAAGCACCAACACGGTTAATTTGATTTAAAAGAATGGCTTGCAATAATTGTTTTCCAGGTACGCCTAGCGATCTGCATAGCCTGCTGACGGAGAAAAGTTCTCCAGACAATACCAGAGAGGACTTGGAGAATGAAAACAGAGAACTCCAGCAGACGGTGGAAGATCTCAGAAGAACAATCGAGTGCTCCAAACCTGGCAAGAGTTTCTGTCAAAGGGGCTTGCAAGCAAAATGTGACATGCTTGCAAGTCAGAATGACGCACTTTATGCTCAGATCAAGACTCTCCATGCAGAGCAAAGAAACACTGAGCTGAAACGCGAGGACGTGAGAGCAGAAGTGAGTTCCCTGCAAGTGACCCAGCAAACTCTAAACCAAAGACTCCAGAAGCTTCAGATGGAGTGTCAATGACACAGCAGTTCATAGAGAGGCGATCTGGCGAGGAGAAGAGTCTTTTGGAGAAAATAGAGTTATTTGCTGGACCAGGTTGACAGAGACCGTGTACAGATGGAGTACCTTGACCACCAAAACATGACCTTAAGGTCTGAAAATGCTTGGTTAAGGCAAAGATTGTTTGAACGGGAGAGAAGAGAGCAACAGATCAGGTACCAGGAGAGCCAAGGACCAGTTCCAGCTCTCCGAAACTTTGGTAAGAAGGTAGGTACAGTTTTCCTGACAATGTACAAGACAGGAACACTCAGGTACTGGGTACCAGCCTGGATATTCTAATTCAGGGGTCCCCAAAAGTGGGTCCTGGAGGGCCGGCATCCTGCATGTTTTAGTTCTCTCCCTGATTTAACACACCTGGATCAAATGATGGCTCGTTAGAGGCCTAAGAACAACATTGACATTCTGAAAAGGTTGTCACTACCACCAAGGTGAAAACTAAAACATCTAGGATGCTGGTCCTCGAGGACCCACTTTGGGGACCTCTGTTCTAATCCATCTGGTAGTTCAGGAAAACTGGTTACCTTGCTGGAACTGGTTCCAGAGAAACAGCTCACTCTGCTGATACTGGTTCCTTTGCCACCCAATGGTTGTGTGGAGAAACTGTTTTCTTCTCCGTGTTACACTAAACGTCCGTCAGCAGTGTGGTACTGATCTTAGGCAGGATTTTTTTCATCCAACGAAAGAAAATGGATCCAAAACCGTGTTACAACATGATATCTTTCTAATGTTGCTATGGCGATGCACGAGCAGATTAAGCCCTATTTTAACACCAAGAGGCTGCTTTGGACAAGAGTTCAGCGACAACTTCATGGCTGAAGTACAGCTCGGCTGAGCCGATGTCGATTGGAGACAGTTCGGCTGTTGATTTATCACAGAGGCTGAAATCCGCACTTGGGAGACGGCGGCTCCTCAGGACAATGGTCTGGTGCAGCAGGGTGCGAGGAGCAACGGTCGAAAGGAAACGTTGTACCCGGAAAAAGAAGAGGAGGGAAGAGGAGGGAAGCGGATGGGTGCGTTGGTCCAGCTGAAGGCTCGGAACAGTGGCACAAAAAGTGGGTATACAGCCTATGCAACGCATGACCATATGATTTAGTGGAGAATGCCACAGACAAGGGGTGAAAGAGGCAGACATGATAGAAGAGACAAGTGATGACATCAGGTAGGAATAATTATATTAGGTATGCAACAAAAATCTATACCATGATGTTTTGAATTTCTGATTACCATTTTTCATTGAGTTCTTTTTTGGGAAATTTGGGAATGTGGTGTTCTTCAGTTTATGTACAGGGGGAGGGGCCTCAAAATATGTGGTTACGCCCATGGCGGGAAGCTACCTATTCGGACTCTGTTTCTGGCCAATGTCTGCTCACTGGATAGCAAAGTATTTATTTCATCTGATGCTGGGAGTTACTGCAGAGATGAAGAACTGTGCCGAGCTTTGCCTAACGGAAACCTGACATTCGTCTTGTCACTCCACAACTGCAGAGTAAGTGACAGCGAGCTAGGCTAAACGACACGGTAAGCAAGTCAAGTGCAGCGATAGATTATTAGAGATAGAGATTTTTTTCCCCCCCCCTCTCGCCTATCCCGACTTTCAACATGGATGACTACATTTCGACACTAAAACAGTTTTCTCAAGTGGACTTTCAATCGAAGCAGGAGATAATAACTAAAGGAAGACCAACGCCGGAGCTGAAAGGTTTGCTTCAGACTACGGGACAGAAGGTTACCCGCTCTTTTCAAACCAAGTGGTATACACGAAAAGACTGGCTTTGTGGATGTCCTGCTCGAAACCGCCTTTTCTGCTTTCCTTGCCTTCGTTTTTTCCAACTTGTGGCACTGTGTGGACTCAGATGGGATTTGGAGACTTGAAGAACTTGCAGAGAAGCCTCACCAAACATGAGCGGTCCACCACTCATATTCAAAGCCAAATCGCGCTAAAAACGTTCGGCCTGTCCAGGATAGATTTGGCTTTGGATGAACAGCGGAGACTCAACATCAGCATCCACAATGCTAAGGTAAAGGAGAACCGAGAGATTTTTAAAAGATCTCATCAATACGACCTGCTTTCTCGCTCAACGGCAGCTACCATTTCGTGGAAATGATGAGAGCATGGGCTCTGCTAATCGTGGCAACTATGTTGAACTCTTGCATGTCCTTGCTGAGAAAGATGACAGACTAGCTAGACATTTGGAGACATCCACTATATTTTCTGGCTTGTCCAATAGAATACAGAATGATTTAATTGAAGCAGTCGGTGATGTCATTAGAAACGACATTAAGCAGGACATCAGTGCAGCCCCATTTGAGGCTGTAGAGGTAGATGAGATCGCAGATGTCACAAGCAAAGCTCAGATCTCCGTCATATTGCACTATGTGACGCAACCTGAAGCAAGCTGTGAGGTGAAGGAGGCGTTTTGGGGGTTCGATGATGTGAGTGCAGACAGACGTGCACCTGCCATAGCTCAGTGTTGCACGCATCCGCGACACAGTTTCAGTTATGGGGCGCATGACACTGGAGTTTGACAGTTTCTACCACCGATTCCAGCAGAAATGCGGCACACTTGGTTTGACAGATGGTACATTTGGCTAGAGATGAACGGAGACACCTGTTCTGTAACATTCTTGACAACATCAGCGATCAACTGAAGACTAGGTTTGACCATTTTGATGAACTTGCTTTCCTCGGTTTGGTGGATTGAGCGAAGTTCAGTGAAATGTCACAACATTTTGATGACACGAAACTGCAGAGCCTGCCAAAGTATGCCAACTTCTTTGACTTTGTCAGACTGAAGGCCGATCTCATTGGACTGTATAGCTCAAAAACGATGAGGGATGAATGCAAATCTCCTGGACAGCTTCTCAACTTTTTGGCCAACAACGATCTTGTTGCAACTTTTCCTGAGGCGACAAAGTTGCTCCAGCTCGTGCTCACGGTGCCAGCTACTACAGCGTCAGTGGAGCGGTCATTCTCAGCCCTGAAGAGACTCAAGACATACAGCAGGACGGATCAAGGAAGGCTTTCTTCCCTGGCAGTGATCTCCATTGAGACAGAGAGACTTTTAAAACTGAAGGAAGATAAGGAGGACTTCTATTGCAAAGTGACGGATGTTTTTGTGCAGAAGGAGCGACGCAGGGACTTCACTTATAAGTAAAGGTAAGACAGCAATAACATTTGTTTTGTTTTGTTTTTTAAGGAAATGTGCGTTTTGTGATCTACAGTTTGTATGTGTAAAGGATGCAGAAGTGAAACATAACCTGTAAACTGCTGTCAATCTATGCATCTGTTTGCAAATCGGATTCTGATGACGTCAGTGCCTCACCAGCTATAAACCTCACCGCACGTCATTGCTCTTTACAGATTGTCCCGTACCAGCTCAGCAAATGTCCTAACTCCTTTTTTGCTCTGCACGAAGAGAGACCAGACCAGAGAGACGAAGAGAGACCAGTTTTCCAGAACTTCCAGATGGATTAGAAAAGCCAGACTGGTACCCAGTACCTGAGTGTTCCTGTCCGGTACATTGTCAGGAAAACTGTACCTACCTTCTTACCGAAGTTTTGGAGAGCTGGAACTGGTTCCTGGCTCTCTTTACAGTCTCTGTCAACCTGGCTCAGGAGATGCCCTATCTACTCTGAAAGACTCTTCTCCTCATCAGATCGTCTCTCTATGAACTGCTGTGTCATTGTCAAGGTCATCTGAAGCTTCTGGAGTCTTAGTTTTAGAGTATTTTGGGCCACTTCCAGGGAATGCACTTTAGCTCTCACGTCCTTGTGTTTAAGCTCATTGTTTTTTTTGCTCTCCACAAAGAGACTTGATCTGAGCATAAAGTGCGTCATTCTGACTTGCAAGCATGTCACATTTTGCTTGCAAGCCCCTGTGCATCGGAAGAGCAGCTGTGGAGGTGGTCTCCAGCTACAAGTACCTGGGTGTGAATATATCCAGTGACCTCACCTGGATATATGGATAAATCAAGGACCCTGCATGCTTCAACGAACTGACATCAACCATAAAGGACTAAGTGGAGACGGTAGCTGAACCGTACTCCGTGGATCGCTATCCGACTCCTCTGGGTGCTGGAGGGCTGGTCTGCCGATCTCCCGTCCCTGGGGTTGGTGGAGCTGCAGCAGGAGACAGAGTGGGAACGCCAGACAGCTCTGGCATTCCCGCAACGAGGAGCCCAGTGGCTCCTCTGGTTGAGGAGGCAGAGGGAGGCCTCCTCAACCAGATATTCCATTCTTCTGCTCCACCCCCCCCGTTCCAGCCTCTCCGTCCACCAGCGTGGACCAGCGCCACCTCCACCCACAGCTCCAGCCATGTCTCCAGCGCCTGTCACACCTCCAGTTGCTGCCGCAGCAGACTCTTCAACCCTCGCCACCCCTGCAGAGTCCTCCACTGCCAGCCTACCTTCAGCTGCTTCGGACTCTTCCACTCCCAGCCTGCCTAGAGCCGCCATTGTCCCCAGGGTCATGGGGTTTCAGTTGGCCAGATTAGCACCTGGCCGACAGGCTGCTCGGCTGGTGGTGTGGCCTACCCCAGTAAGTGGGCCTTCGTTGCCTTCCATTGGCTCCTCGTCACCTCCCGGTGGCTCTTCATCCCTGTAACTCTTCATTGTTTCCTCCCATCGTCTCTAGTCGCCTCCCCCCTGTGGCTCCTTGGAGCCCTCTGCGGCCTTCACGCTGCCCACCGATGCCCAATCTCCTCTGTTGACACCCCCTGCACCATCCGATGTCACTCGCCGGGCCCACCTCCATGGGACCACTTCCAGTGCTGTTGCTGGACCCTGGACTCTCCACGATGCCGAATCTCCCTGAAGGGGTCCGCCTCTTCCATCACCGCCACCGATCTGTTCTCGGCAGGCCCCAGCCTGACCATGTTTTTTTTTTTTCCTGTTGGAACTAGGTTTATTTTTTTATTTTTTCATGGACTCTGGCCCTCCGCCCACTCTTACTTCATGTTATTCAAGTGAAAGTACAAAGAAGAGTATAGTAAAACTAAAAGATTCCTGAAGAAATTTAACCGGGGCCTGCCAAAGTGTGCCTGTCGGTTTGGACCCAGCGTTCTGATGCTAAAAATTAGCATCAAGGCTTATCATAGCTAAATTGTAGTCAATAGCCTGTGGAGAGTCACAAGCATGTTTACTAACATGGACTTGCACCATTCAGTATGTTAAAATTAGTGTATAAGCTAAAATGAGCCAAAATGCTAATGTTAGCGTGAATACTGTGAGGCATCACTAGCATGTTGTCTGTAATTAACTTACTTCATTCAGTATTTTAAATATGGCAAATAAGTAGGAGAAATAGCTAATACACTTATATGAAAAATAATGATTACTTTGTCAATAAAAATGTATTCAGATTAGATGCATGTCAATTTATTCAGAAAATTCAAGTTCCCTAGGAAAACATGTCATGCACAACATAGATTACTCATTTTTACAGCAAAAAACAAGCCAAAATACTCCATAGAATAGTCTATTCTTCTTTTATGGAGAAACTCCCTCCATATAGTTAACCCAGAACTCATGAACTCATAAGAACTCATGCCCAACCAACCTTTAACAGTTCTCTTTAAAACAAATCAGTTCATTTAGATCCCTTAGATTACCAAGTCTGCGATTTTAAAGTTCCCCTTCATACCTTAAGGTAAACTAATTAAAAATTACAATGAAGTATATCAAAACATTGACGGGCATCGAGCAAGGAAATAATGTTTTTAGATGTGGGCGACGTTCCTGCTGAAGCGTTTCAAGCTGAGGGGGTTTTCAGGTTAGACTTTGGGAAACGGTAGGTGGAATAAGGAGGGAAGTATTCTCGAGCAAACTGGAAGATGTTGTCCGGTTTCACAATCAGTAAGTCCTGTATGAAATCAGACAGGAGGGCTCGGAGCTCTGGGTGCTCCCTCAGGTATGAATTGTGCTCTGCCTTCAGAAAGTCCTGCCACAGCAGGAAACAGAGATACAATTAATACTCTTCTGTCGTTGGGAAGGTTCGCGATTACCTCGACCAACTTTAAATAAATAAGCATAAATAAGTCTTTGTTTTGTAAAAACATCACTGGTTACCTTTTTATCCAAATACAGAGAGTACAACTGCATGTCTTCCTGCCACACCAGAGGGACCTTCATCTGACCTGACGCAAAGAGAAAAGAAACATAAATAAATGAGTCCTCTGTCAACACTGCTCCTCTTTAGGATCATTTTGTATCCATGCATTCTACTTCCTTTTTGTACATGTAAAACAAAGTATTGTGTACCCATGTTGTGAAAAAGTAATTTATATTGGAAGTTTTTTTTGATGATCTAAAACATTTAAGTATCACCTAAAAAAGAAAAACAGGAGAAAGTCATAAGAGGAAAATACTTTTTTTTAAAACAGCACTGCATTTATGCAGTTAGTTCTGGATTGGCTATTTTGCAAATACCAGCCAATAGAATTCAAATACTATTGTGTCTATGTATATAAGCTTCTGAAGTTTCTTT
Organism: Poeciliopsis retropinna; assembly: GCA_010277075.1. Classification (NCBI taxonomy): domain Eukaryota; kingdom Metazoa; phylum Chordata; class Actinopteri; order Cyprinodontiformes; family Poeciliidae; genus Poeciliopsis; species Poeciliopsis retropinna. The sequence continues at coordinate 13,088,524 of VMRM01000022.1, forward strand.
GTAATCTCGTAGATATTGTCACCTTCCTAAAGTAAAGGCGTAAGTAATTTTTTACCCAAAGTAATTTTTTGGGGGGGGTTTTTTGCCTAAAACATATTTTGCAAAGATATATTTTTTTATTTTTTACTTTTTGACAAAAATTACTTTTGGACAACTGGAATCTGATAAAAGTGAGATATTACGACAAACTAAAATAACTGAGAGGGCTCTTGTTAAAAGATCTTTTTTTCAGAAGCACATAACCAAATTTCCTTTCAGAAGGCCTGGAAAATTATTTTCTTTTATCACCTGACAAAGCATGCACGAAAACATCCTGTGATGTTTAATGAACTCATTAGTTCATTAAAGTAATGGAAGAGGTCGTGTACGGAAGCATCAAAACTACAACAAGGTGTCAAAACTTGAATTATTTACCTCTGACTTTCTTTGAAAGCTCCTGTATGACCTTCATTGTGACTGGAGATCCCACCTGCTTTCTGCTGGTCAAGTGACTATTAACAGAAAACACATTTCAAGTAAACTAAAACCTCAATTAGATCATTTTCCAAAACAATTTTGAACAGTAGTTTTTACTTGTTGCAAGCTAAATTTCATTTACTCGTCCTAATCACGAACATGAGCTCACCCGTTGTCGAGGAAGTAGCAGTGCCACGTGGAATGGTCGGCATCAGCAGAACCAACCATCCTCTCGAGCCCAAAAACCTGTACGGTCTCACCTTGAACCTGTATTTCCTTCACGCCCAGCTCACTCTGATTGTGCACCAAAACATCACAGTTTACCCCAACATGCTGACGTTCTCCTGGCGCTCGCTCACAGCTGTAGTTACTTACAAAAGTGGTTTGATTTATATGTAAACTTTGGTCCAAGATGATGAAGACCATGTCCTTTGGAACCTTCTTCCTCAGAGCCATGAGACGCATCAGTAGCATGCTGGATCCCTCGGTGACCAGGCCGCGCAGGACAGATATGGGATAAGACACACTCTCCTCCTCGGTCACGTCCTTCGCTCACATTCATTCCAAGAAAAAAATACAGCCAAAGGTAATCCGACAGCCGAAGGCATGCTGTTGTCTGCTATTGTCCCGTCTTTGTGTGTCAACAGACAGACGGGTTGATGCTAAAAATGTTCTCAAAGCTATTCATAACACTTGGCATTTCTTCTGTCTTATAAAACAGAAGAAATGTTTTAAAAATTGTGGTTTTAACATGACAAAATGTGCAAAGGTTTAACTTTATGAATAGTTTTCCAAAGGCACTGAAAACACAAGAAGCGACATTGTTCATTTTTACCTCTCCCATGGCAGTGAATTTGTTGATCACCATCTGTTTGTCACGTTGCACCATGTGACTCCTCTTCTCAACATTGTAACTGTCGAGCTAAATGAGTTTTTAGAGAGGAGAAGCAAACTGTTCAAACAATAAACTTTGCTATAAACAATTAGGTTATTTCTTAAAAGTAGGCACATTTAAGTTAAGAGGCTGCTTAAGGCCTCCACATCACCAGGGGGCCCCAAAGAGCAAAAAGCAAGCATGATAAAAAAAAGAACATTAAATAATGTAAACTAAATGCTATCGCACATGGAAAAGCAACAAGTTATTTGTGTTGGTACACAAATAATAGGCTAATTTCTTCCACTGTTTGGGAAATACAACATATGTTTGTCTGCTGATGTTAGTTTAAATAGTTAAAATAATGTGGCACATTTAAATACCCTCTTGGATTTCAAAATTCAAATATTTTTTATAACGCCAGTACCATGAAAGTTATTTACAAACAGCACTAATAGCTGATACACAGGCTGACATATGAATGATGGAGCATCTGTTGTTGAACTGTTTGCATGGTTTGTGGGAGGGGCCCAAATGAAAATCTGCATGGGGCCTCAAAGAGGATTGGGTCGGCCCTGAAAGGAGGTGATGTTTAAAGGGCTCACCTTGACATACTCCTGGTAGTCTTCCTCCAGGACCTCCAGGTCAGCGGTTAGGTAAGCTTAAAAGTCAAGACAATACAGTGATGTGCAACAAGGCACACCTGGAACCATCAGTGATCACTTGATGGATAACTGATCTCACCGGTTACCGTTGTTCCACAGGGAGACCCGTCGATAGCTCCGTGGCTCCGAGCATGCAGAATCACGCAGGGCTCCAGGGCTCTGTGGGTGAACTCCACAGACAAGCTGAACTCCCCCAGGACTCCGCCCCAATCAGACATCACCACCAGAGACTCTGAAAACACACACCTCTGCAGCTCCTCGGGCTCTGGCATAACACACAAGCCACAGCTGACACCACCAAACACCTCTTCTGATGTCCTTCCAACCCGTGTTTGCTGTTTCTAACGCAGAACTGGACGTTTGAATGTCAAACTTACCAATGGAGGTCAAGAAATTGACAGCCTCGTTTGAAGCTTTTAGCTCGTGCTTATATTGGGACTCTTCAGAAACAGCCTCTTCTGAGGCTTTGGGCTCTTCAGACACGGCTTCGTCTGAACCGTTAAACTCTTCTTCGGGTTTGAACTCGTCAGAAACACCATCGTCTGAAACGTCTAGGAACTCCTGGTCAGGAGCTTCTGACTCGTCGTCGTGTTTGGACTCTTCGACGGCAGCCTCCTTTGAAGCTTTCACTTTTTCCTTAGGTTGTGACTTTGTAGCGACAGTCGGAGCGTAGTCGTCCTCCTCCTTTATCGACTGCATTATTTTGTCGCCTTTTCTCCCTCCGGCAGTTTCACAAACTCCTCACGAGCAACGGTTGAGTTGCGTCGTCCTCTCCAGCCTCCGTTCGGGGACAAATTCGGGTTGTCATGGGGACGACGCCGTTTGTCAGCGCGCAGCCGCAGTAAAATCCGGACATACAGCCTGTGAAACCGAGTTTTTTCATGTATTAGGTCAATTAAAGGACAAGAAAACATTTTTTTTGCTTGTTTATTTTTAATTAAACGTTAATAAAGCATCTACATATATATATATTTTCCATTAAAGAAAAAAATATATATGTAGATGCTAAAAATGTATTACTGCTAAATAAAATCAATTAAGAAGCAAGACACAACGCCGTTTACACCATTTATTTTACACAAAAATAAACATTTCTGTTACAAAATGAGAGTAAATGAATATGATATGTGGCAAAAATGGTGTTGGGCAGGGCGTGTCCATCTATTAAAATTAACTTTGTGATCTGAGCTATGTAGGCTTACAATACGCATTAACAACATGAGTATGTTAAAATTTAAAATTAAACTGTGCAGTGACCCTAATGTGTGCCAGAATGTGATATTTACAACAGTTGTATATTTATTTGTGTGTAATAAAGGAGACAGCAGAAAAAATAAAAGCAGACGGGCCACACTTTTGGCTTTGACCCTTTTAAATTTGGTAGAGGAAAACAAAAGTTGAGACTTAAAATTAGATAGGAAACTACAGTATGCTAATTACAGACACTATACATTTTTCAGATGTACAGTAAAAAATAGATCACTAAAATGTGTTTAGATATAAAATGTTCTCAAAGCCACACTCTTCTGCAGGTGCTGTCGGACTTCAAGTGCAACGTGGCGACAGAACGAGTTTCTTCCTCAGAGTGAATTTCACTTCAGGCGCCTGTTTTACCAGGCGCCTGAAGTTGGCCTGGTAAACTATGCCCTCCTTCTGGCCCACCGCCTTATTTACTCGAAGCAGGATGGAAGTAAAGTCTTCACCACTGAAATTGGGAGAAAAAACAAAACAAAACATGTCACCGTAACTGCATATAGAGAAGAACAGAAAAAAAGTCCTACATCAAACACAAAAGAGGGCAATGGTCATATTGTTAGAAATACAAAACAGAAAACATTTTACATTAGATCTACTATACATAATAAGTTACCTGGGGCAGTGCAACGTCAGCTGGTCACACACCGATTGGATAAACCAGCTTCCACCTGGTATGTCTCTGAAGGATTTGTAGTCTTCAACAGTGGAAACAGCAACGAGAAAATCTGCTTCCTCAGGAATCAATGTTGCACTATCCTCCTCCAGCAACACCCCTTGTTGTATTGCCGGCTCCTTCTCATTTTGGCAGGCCTGAATCAGGAACACTTTGGGTTTGCCAGTGAGGGCTGGCATCTTAGTGGCCACAAAATGTCTTTTGATTTCTTTAATGGCAAGAGGCTGTGAGTCGACCCCATAAACTTTACCTAACGACCCGTGACTCAGAATGCAGCAAACGAAGGCGTCGCCGTGCCGAACCGGCTGCTGGGGAGCAGAGAGGCAGCCGTCGCACCATTCCTGAACACCCAACTCCAGGAGCTGGAGTTGCCTCTCTTCATCAAGAGGAGAGGCAACGACCTTCAGTGTCTGTGCCATCTGGTCCCCGGTTTGGTCGTTACACATCAGCACCTTGAAGCCCAGCCAGCTGAACACCTTTGCTAGACTCTCTGTGGGATTTTTTATTTTACAAAAGAGAGGAATTAAACTTGACCAAACAAGAGAAAAGTTACATTTTGAAAAACAAATTGATAAGAACATACCGGCATCTTTGTTTGTCTCCCTTCTCTGTTTGAGGCTGTGGAAATGCTCGTTGTTTATGATCAGGCAGAGACCAACAGGCTCGCTTTTGAGTTCATAAACCTCATCCTAAAACAAGAGACAACGAAACACATTCAAATTTTATTCATAGCAACAAAAAAAAAAGTTCTAACCAAAATTTCTTTACGTTTCTGATTCCGTGAACCTCTTTAATATATCCAGGTACATTCCAGAAAACTTGAATATCATGAAAAAGTTAAATATTGGAAGTTGGCGACATCACACACAAAACACATCAATTGCCTTGTTTCCATTGAACAGCGCAGGATCTATTAGTGTGGTTTAGTACAGTATTTTATGGTCCAGTATATTCAGGACAGTTTCAATGTAGGCTGAACAATATATCAGAAATATCGGTACAGCTTGATTAAAGCAAAGGAAATGACAAATGACAAAACTAAAAAAAATTTTTTTTAAAAATCAGCATGGCTAACCTAACTAAAAAATCATTAATCATGTTGTGACTTTCACTGTTTTTTTTTAACAAAATTACCAAATTAAATGAACTTTTTGGTGATATTCTAGTTTACTTAGAAGTACCTGCATGTTCATAAAGCAATAGTTCCAGATAGTTTTTGTTATCAAGTACATTATTCTATTTTCTCAAAATATTGAGAAATCAAGCTTGTTTTCTTGCAATAGCTATTTAAAAATCCCATTATCTTGAGATAGCAATGCTTGAATTATGAAGATAATGAGTTAATGTATTCATTTCAACCCACAGATCATGTCAGCAATGCTTCCTGTTTGTTCAGGTCGTACATCTTTCATAGATCATCTTACTGCAACGGACAAACGGACTAAAATGCAATAACTGGTCATTTGTGGCATAGTTATCTAAAAAGACAAGTTTATTTGTAGCAGAATATATATATATATATAAATATCAGGAGGAAAAAAAACTCTATTTAAAATTTTTCAAATTATCCAAACTGAGAAAGTGATACAAGCAAATTTAATGTCATACTTTGAAAATCTTGGGTAGACAAGTGGACTTCCAGACTTTAAGAAGTGTAACAGCATTTTAATATAAATTATTCTTGAGTAATAAATGCAGGTAAACCTCTTATCTTTAATAAATTCAGGGTAAAACTGACAGCATTCTGCACAAGGAACTCACTCACCTGTTTCAGCCTTTTCGCCTCAGGCACCATGTCTGCTAAAAGTGAAACCAAAAACATACGAATTAAACCTCTTTCCTCAACCTCTATAACAGTATAAATAAGCAACACCAGCATTTTTATTACCACTGCAAGGTGAGGTAGCTTGGACCGGCTCGAGTAAAACGTCAGGTGGCATTATGCTCTTCAGGTCAGGATAAGTTGCAGCAACGTCGTCGGTTTGCAGGAGCTCCAGAAAGTTTTGGCAGGTGTCCTCTCCTTTATTCATGAGCTTGTCTACAAGCTCTATAACGTGGCCCTCCACATTCTCTCTGTTGATGCTCTTGAGATTGTTGTATTCCCTCGGCGTTATCAGCTTCTTCTCCTGAGCTTTGTTGAGGATAAATGGGTGGTCTGTGCATAAAACCTCGATGAGTTTTGTTTTATTACGCTTCACGGTCTCCGTGGCGGACATTACTGCGATAATTAGACAAGCGGGCGCGAGTATACGAAACTTCAACCGTCTGAATCACGAATACCTTAATGCAGATGCTTCGTCTTGTGTCCTTTGAAGCAGGATTTCTAATAGTAACAGGTTAGCAGGTCAACGACGACCTACGAGCCAGAAGCCGAACTTCTACTTTCACACGACTTGGACTGTCCAAAAGTCCCGCCCTATGGGTTGACGTCTAAAAGCTACAATGATGAACTTTTCCAGGAAGTGAAACTCCCGCCACGGACAAGCAGAGAGACTTCCTTCGTTACTTGACAGGTAAAATATGTTGAGCCAAAGTGTGGCGTTTGCTGCCCCCTCCTGGTAAAAGACTATGCAAACCTATGCAATGGCATTTCCTCAACAGGAGGCTGTCATTTTCACATGAAAGTAAAGAAACACTGGTGAGCTAAAAAAAATAAAAAAAAGTAAGTTTTAATAAAAGAAAAACTCTCATTGTACGATGTCTTCTGGTTCTTCTAGATGTTACTTTTGCATAGTCCTTAATAAGCACATTCATAAAGCATTTACACATTATTTAGTTTGGTACAATTACAATAAAACTGAACTGCACATTTTCAGTGGAATTCAATGAGTCAAATTTACTCCCTTTATTTCATTTGTGAGTCTCATGCCTCCATCTCCACCTGGTCACTTTGCACCTGTCACCTGAACTCATGAGCAGAAGGTTTTCCTGTGACTAACTTACACTTTAACTTCTCTGACGTCCTTATTTATTAAACATGCCATCTGGCATCAGCTAATTACCAAACACTGTATGTTAATGAATTAAAATATTTTGAAAAATGTAAATGATTTAAGTCTTTTCATTAAAAAAATAATAATTTCAGATTAAAAACATTCATCTGCATGAATTCATCCAACATTTTTTTATTTTATTTTATTTTATTTCTGGGACTTTAACCCAACTTTTCCTTTTAATACCGTCAATCTCTATTCCCCAGGGTGAAAGGTTTATTGGATCCTTACAATTTTAGATGATATAATTTAGAATTTGCAGTTACTGCACACAAAAAATGGCTGAGTGAGTTTCCCACCTGATAACAGTGGTTTTGATGTCGTTGATCCCAGCGCTGTAGACGTGGAGCCGACCAATAGCCCTCTTCTCTCTCAAATTCTAACAAGGTTTGAGGCTGGAGTCTAGTCCAGGTCGGTACCAAAATGCTGTTTGTCGACATTCTCGAATGTCCAGTGGAGGGATCCGGGTCACGGCACCAAATTGTTGTGGAAAAAAAAAACCATTTCCAAGCACTGTTCAGATGAAATCAACTGAGAGAGCTCATAAGGCAATCAATAATGAAGCAGGTCTGGATGAAAAGCTCTCCCAGGCAGAGACAACACATGAGTTTTAGACAAAGGGATAAGAGATCCAAAGCATAGAAACCGTCTGGTTCCCGTGCAGCTGTGAAAAACAACGTCCAACCGTGTACATGTAACCAAAATGGCTTTATTTTGGTGAGAGTTCACAAGCATTTCATATAACATGATCAGCAGATGTTACATTGTAGTAATTCATAAAGTTCCACAGTTCCACAGATCATGTCAGCAATACTTGAATTATGAAGATAAGGAATTAATGTATACATTTTCAACCCACAGATCATGATCAGCAAAGCTGACATGATCAGCTATGCTGAATATGAAAATATGAACAGCTTTGTTCAAGTTGTACCATATTTTTTATAGACCAATTTATTGCAACTGCACGTCATCCCTGAATCTAACAACTGAAACGAATTAAAATGCAATAATTGGTCATCTGTGCCATAGTTATCTAAGAAGACAACTCCTATTTTTTTAGCAAAGAAAATAGGAGAAAAAAACTTCAATTTAAAATGTTTCAAATGATCCAAACTGAGAAAGTGATACAAGCAAATTTAATGTCATTCTTTTAAATTGTTGTGTAGACAAAAGAACTGCCAGACTTAAGAAGTGTAACAATATTTTAATATAAATGATAAACTAACATCTATAACAAAATATAAAACACCCGAATGTTTTATTGCCACTCCAAGGTGAGGAGAATAAAGCGGGTGGCTTTATGCTCTCCAGGTCTGGATAAGTTTCAGCAACGTCATAGTTTTTCAGTAACTTCAGAAACTTTTGGCAGGTTTTTTCTCCTTTATTCATGATTTTGTCTACAAGCTCTATAACGTGGCCCTCCACATTCTCTCCGTTGATGCTCTTGAGATTGTTGTATTCCCTCGGCGTTATCAGATTCTTCTCCTGAGCTTTGTTGAGGATAAATGGGTGGTCTGTGCATAAAACCTCGATGAGTTTTGTTTTATTACGCTTCACGGTCTCCTTGGCGGACATTACTGCGGCGTTCAAGTATACAAAACTTTAACCGTCGGAACCCCGAATATATTAATGCCGATGCTTCCTTCGTCTTGGGTCCTTGCAAGCAGGATTTCTCAAAGAAAGCGAATAATAACAGCTTTGCAGGTCAACAACAACTTACGAGCCAGAAGCAGGCAGCCGAACTTCTATTTTCATACGACTTGGACGGTCCAAAAATTCCGCTTTATGGGTTGAAGTCTTATAACTATAATGATGGACGTTTCCAGGAAGTGAAATTCCCGACACGATAATGAGAGACACGTCATTCTTTACTTGACAGGTAACATATGTTGAGCCAAAGTGTGGCGTTTGCTGCCCCCTCCTGGTAAAAGACTAAGCAAACCTATGCAATGGCATTTCCTCAACAGGAGGCTGTCATTTTCACATGAAAGTAAAGAAACACTGGTGAGCTAAAAAAATAAAAATAAAAAAGAAGTAAGTTTTAACAAAAGAAAAACTTATTGTACTGTGTCTTCCGGTTCTTCTAGAATTTACTTTTGCATAGTCCTTAATAAGCACATTCATAAAGCATTTACACACTATTTAATTTGGTACAATTACAATAAAACTGAACTTCATATTTTCAGTGGAGTTCAATGAGTCAAATTTACTCCCTTTATTTCATTTGAGTCTCATGCCTCCATCTCTACCTGGTTACTTTGCACCTGTCACCTGAACTCATGAGCAGAAGGTTTTCCTGTGACTAACTTACACTTTAACTTCTCTGATGTCCATATTTCTTAGACATGCCTAATTACCAAACACCGTCGTTTCAACTTCCCATCAATATTTCACGTGTCGAGCTTGACAGGTTAAGGCCAACACCTTCCATCTAGTGAAGGTATTAGTGTATTAGGTAATAGAATAAAATAGAAAAATGTCCAGTCAAAGTGTCGTCTTTGCTGCCGTCTCGTGTTTAAAAAAGAAAAGTATTGCAATAAGAGCAGCGAACTCAAGTTTTAGCACCAGCAACGTAGTGCAAGTCTATTAAAAAAAACACATAAAACCATGTCCTAAACTTTGACCCTTTTACTGTTTATGAATGTTATGTAAATGTCAGCAATCGGCATGTTTTAACTTCCCCTTAGCAGTGCTGAACTTCATTAGACCTTTTTGTTTTGGATGCTTAGCTGAAGTGGAAACTAAAATGTTCCAGATTTGGACCAATGGCAAGCCACTTTTTACTGCATTCCCCAAAAATATTTTCTTCGGCTACCTTTTAACTATGCCTCCTACACTTCTTTTACTCTTAGAGGGGGAAAAAAAAAGACAGTGGTCTCTGACCTTAAATGTGTGATGCAAAGAGTAAATAGACCCACACTCTTGTGAATGATGACTATAAATGATCTATAAACCTTTAAACTACAAAACTACACAGCAGCACAGTTTGAATTGCTTTATTGGGATCCAAATAGTGTTGCTGATAGCGTTGAGTGGAGTTTTACCTCCAACACTTTAGAGGAATACAATAAAAACAACCTGAAGTGTTTTCAATATTAGGAACTTCAGCTTAGTTTGCTTAAAGCCTACTGAGAACTATTGCTATATTTGTTAAATTCCTAATTAAAATTAGTTTGAAAAACATACAGTGGTGCATGTTAATAAATTTAAATATTTTGAAAAATGTAAATGATTTAAGTCTTTTCATTAAAAAAAAAAATCTCAGATTAAAAACATTCATCTGCATGAATTCATTCAGCATTTTTTATTTTATTTTATTTCTTTGACTTTAACCCAACTTTTCCTTTTAATACAGTCAATCTCTATTCCCCAGGGTGAAAGGTTTATTGGATCCTTACAATTTTAGATGATATAATTTAGAATTTGCAAAGTTAATTGTTAGCCTCAGTGAGTTTCCCACCTGATAACAGTGGTTTTGATGTTGTTGATCCCAGCGCTGGAGCCGTGGAGCCGACCAATAGCCCTCTTCTCTCTCAAATTCTAACGAGGTTTGAGGCTGGAGTCTAGTCCAGGTCGGTACCAAAATGCTGTTTGTCGACATTCTCGAATGTCCAGTGGAGGGATCTGGGTCACGGCACCAAATTGTTGTGGAAAAAAAAAACCATTTCCAAGCACTGTTCAGGTGAAAGAAGAAGCCACTTCTTTTTGAGAAGTGGCTTCTCAAAAAGCCACTTCCTATTGTTCTCTGTGGGGTAAGGAAGGTCCCATGAATATGCCAAGCTCTGTACTCTTCCCATTTGAGTATCAGAGAGCCTGGATTCTCCTTCGAGCTGCAACACAAATCACAAAGAACTCAGAGGAAAAACAAAAAGGAATAAAGAACTACAATAGTGTAATACACATTTAAAATTCTATTTTTATGAAATGGGAGGCATACAGGACTGATGGTTTTCCTGATGTCTAGGTGTGGGCAGTCCTCCAGGGTGACAGTTGCTGTTTCTGGACTGCCACCAAATAGAACATGAATAACAGCAGGACTAAGTCCCGACAGGCGTGGTCCTCCATGAAGGAAAGAGTGGCCTATCATTCTGCCAGCCACTAAGAACATGTCACTTTCAACAAGAAAGTGAGAGGCTGATGGGATCCAGTGGCCAGGTTCTCCTTCAAAAAGTCATGTAACAAAGGAGTTTCCTGTTCAATACATTAACAAAATAAGTAATACAGATGCATAAAGACCAATGTTTAACCCTATATTTTGGCTACACAATAATGATTTCATTAAGTTTTAGAAATACTGCACCTTCTTCATATCAAAATTCACAACAATACATGAAACTGAATGTTTGATTATCAATATTAACTAACACTGAGATTTTACACATGACTGGTGTTTGTGTAATGTAAAGTGAACACAAAATGACATACCAAAGTTTATAGAAAAACCCGACTTCAATTTTCAGTACGGTTGAAAAAAAAAAAAAAAAGCGGTTTACACCCAGTCCCACAGCAACATCTCCTGCAAGGTAAATGTTCTCACAGGTCAAACATACTCTACATTGAAAACAAGTTATGCGTAAAACTTGCGACTTAATTATTTTATCTTCAAGCCTACAATTAAGGGGGCTTGCCCATTGCATATTTGATCGCTTATAGAAGGAAATCAGAGCCATGTCTTTTTCTGCAGGGCTGTCTCTTAAGTCCATCTTCAACAGCAAGGGGTTCTCCATTGCATGTCTTTGGAAGAAATGGTCTGCACAGCGAGAAATGGCCTTTGAAGCATCACATATGATATACCAATCTAAGAGGGGAAAAAAATAAGTTAATGTAGTTAATGTAGTTAGTTTAGATTTAATATGGTAATTGAAGAGCTAGGGGCATCAAAAACAAATACCAAAGTAAGGTCGGGGTAAAAAAAAAAAAAAAAAAAAAAAAAAAATATATATATATATATATATATATATAAAATATATATAGCTGAAATCAATGCTTGTGACTATCATTATTTGTGTCCTAAATAGATACACAAAGGCCTGGGGTGTCAAATTCCAGTCCCAGAGGGCCATTGCCCTGCAACTTTTAGATGTGCCTCTGCTGCACCACACCTGAATAGAATTATTAGGTCATTAGCAAGGCTCTGGAGAACTTGGCTACACAAGAAGGAGGTAATTAAGCCATTTAATTCCAGTGTTTTGTACTTGTGGCACATCTAAAAACTGCTGGACACCTGGAGGACTGGAGTTTGACACTTGTGACATAAGCATGAGCTTTCAATCACACTCGCCATCACTGCCTGAAGAATATAATGTAGATAGCCCAGGCATTGTTTCATTCACTTCTTCTGTGAAATGAGGTCTTGTACTTCTGAGACAGTATGTTATTACACTTGCTTTAGACAAAGGTAAACGTTTTAATAAAAATTATGATACAAGGATTGAGGAGTACCGTTTTCGATTTGATGTTTTGAACTTACTTCACTACCTACTTTTACTTTTATATTCCTTCCGATTAAATTTTTTAAAATCCATCTATATATATTTTACCCCTTAAACCTATTTGTTTTATTTTAATCAATAATCCTTCTTTCCATAACATTTATGCTTTTTCTATATCCAAGAAATTTGCTATTAGGCTCTCTTTATTCACCTTTGCCTTCCTAATTTCATGTTCCAAATATGAAACATGAAATTTTCATATTTCAATACTATACTATTGTATAGTATCCTATACTATACAATAGTATAGGATCTATTGTACTTCTCCCTTTTCTAAACCCAAATTGATACGATTTAATCTTTTCCTTACATTCGAAAAAATATATTAATCTGTTATTCACCATTTTGTCCATTATTTTACCAATACAAGATGTTAACGCTATTGGTCTATAACTCTCAGCTAAATGTGGATCTTTAACAGGTTTACAAATAAGAATAATGATAGCTTCTTTCCATTTATCTGGTAGAATTCCTTCCTCCCATATCTTATTATACATTTCTAATAATATCTTCTGACTTACTTCACTAAGATTATTTAACATAATATAATTGACTTGATCATCCCCAGGCGTTGATTTACTAGAATTTTTTAATGCTCTATTTAATTCTATTAAAGAAAATTTTATATTTATAATATTCTCGTCATCTTCATCATTACATAGCAGTTCATTGTGATTTTTTAATGTCATTTCCGTCCTCCTTTTTCTTTACTACCAAGATTCTCCATACTATGTATTTTAGTAAATACTCTTGCTAATAATTCTGCTTTATTTTTATTATCTATGATAATGTTACCATTATCTTTTATTACTGGGAAAAAAATATTCTTTTGATTTACCTGACATTTTCTTAATGGTATTCCAAACCCTGTCTAATGCAGTATTTCTCCCTAATGAGTCACAGTATTTCTCCAATAATCCCTTTTGGCATTTCTTATATTCTTCCAAACCTCTGCTTGTTTTATCTTATAATTTTTTAGATTTTGGAAGCAAATAACTTTTTAAGGGTTTCTTCTTGTACTTTCCACCCCTTTCACTGCTTCAGCGTAAGTGATTCTCTTATCGGTTTTAATTTTTGGAATTTCAGCTGCTTCTTTTCTTACCATGCATCCTGCATAAGCTGCTGTATGATTTCCTCCAAAGTTACAACATTTAACTGGATTCTCTCCACATTCCCCATAAGGGTGTTCACCTCCACATCAGCCACATTCTTTTTTTATTTGCCATATGACCATACCTTTGGCATTTATAGCATCTGAGAGGTGGTGGAATATAAGCTCTCACATTAAAACTCATGTATCCAATCGTTACTTTATCAGGTTTTACTTTATCTTTGAATTCCAGTAGTAGAGATGTACTGTCCATTCTCTCCCCATTTCTAAAAGCCTTTTTTTAGTATCGTTTTATGCCTGTAATCTCTTCTCCTTTTTTTACTTTCTTTAGCTCTTCCTAATTTTCTCCAACAGGAATCCCTGATATCACCCCTTTTACTCCTTTCTTCCCCATCTACCTTTCTTTCCAACACTTCTCTTTTACATACCATTTGTGGTATTAATGACTTATTCTTTTGTTCAGCATTCTTACAAATAATAAGAAGGCTCCCATCCCTTAAAACTTGAGCTATTTCTACATCTCCAATAACTTTCTTTAATCCAGTTGACAAACTGATAGGACTTACTCAAATCATATCCTGTCCAGCCTTAAATTTCAAAAAGAACTTTAAAGTCTTCTATCATTTTTTTCTTTCTTATTTCAACACTTTTTTCCTCCTTCTTCTGTTTTCTACTATAGACCATCCTGTGTCCATATTTTCATCTTCTGAACACCCCCCACTACAACTAGCCATCTAGATCCACTCACAGCCCAGATTATGCCAAAACCGCCTTAGAAATCAATTTATTACTTGCCAGAATAACGCTTAAACTCTTCCACTCTCAAAAATCCGCGTTCTCCAATCCCGCACACTTGCCAACCCTCTGCTCATCACTCCCCGTGCACTGCCGAACTCTCAGGCGAGCAGGTAGACCCAAGTAAGCTTGAACTTTTGAAGGCGTCCTTGAATGATGATTGGCTGTAATGGCACAGCGGTCCGGTCCTGTTTGGTTGCGGGGGGGGCGTGGTGATTAGATGATGTGGAGAAGCTGGATCAAGTCTCCCAGCTTGAACTTTTGCTTCGGCTCCATTTCTTCAATATGATGGTTGCGTCATGTGATTGGCTGGGTGTTGGAATCTTACATCCATTGCTAATGTCTGTGACCTGAAGTGACCTTGTCATTTTTAACAGCGAACTTTTAGACGCTGAGTTTGAGACAGCGAATTTGAAGACACTGATAATATTGCATTTGAATTTTGAAAAGTTGCATTTCTTATATGCAGAATTTTTTTAATACTGAAAAATTAAACTGGAAAAATATGTACATTGAAAATTTTATCACTTTGAAATAGGAATGTGAATTCTTTTAACAAATGAAAATTGCAACCATGTACAAATAATGACAGTGACATTTTTTTTAGGTGAAAAATGTATTCTGAATTTATTTAAACACAACATTAAAATTTCAGAGGCATTTTTTATTAAAGTCCTGGCACATATTTACTTCCATAAATCATAAATAAACATATACAACAAGATATAAAACACATGGAATTTGTATTGCCACTGCAATGTGAGGTAGCTCGGACCGGCTGGAGTAAAACGTCAGGTGGCATTATGCTCTTCAGGGCTGGATAAGCTTCAGCAACGTCGTCGGTTTGCAGGAGCGCCAAAAAGTTTTGGCAGGTTTCTTCCCCTTTATTCATGATCTTGTCTACGAGCTCTATAACCTGGACCTCCACATTCTCTCTGTTGGAGCTCTTGAGATTGTTGTATTCTCTAAAGGTAATCAGCTTTTTCTCCTGAGCTTTATTTAGAATAAATAGGTGGTCTGCGCATAAAACCTTGATGAGTTTTGTTTTATTACACGTCAGTGTCTCCATGGCGGACATTACCGCGATAATTACAGGCGCGGGCGCAAGACTCCGAAACTTCAACCGTCTAAATCACGAATACCTCAATGTCCTTTCAAGCAGGATTTCTCAAAGAAAGCGAACAATAACAGATTAGTAGGTCAACAACAACTTACGAGCCAGAAGCAGGCAGCCGAACTTCTATTTTCATACGACTTGGACGGTCCAAAAATTCCGCTTTATGGGTTGAAGTCTTATAGCTATAATGATGGACGTTTCCAGGAAGTGAAATTCCCGACACGATAATGAGAGACACGTCATTCTTTACTTGACAGGTAACATATGTTGAGCCAAAGTGTGGCGTTTGCTGCCCCCTCCTGGTAAAAGACTATGCAAACCTATGCAATGGCATTTCCTCAACAGGAGGCTGTCATTTTCACATGAAAGTAAAGAAACACTGGTGAGCTAAAAAAAATAAAAAGAAGAAGTAAATTTTAATAAAAGAAAAACTCATTGTACTGTGTCTTCCGGTTCTTCTAGAATTTACTTTTGCATAGTCTCTAATAAACACATTCATAAAGCATTTACACACTATTTAATTTGGTACAATTACAATAAAACTAACTGCACATTTTCAGTGGAGTTCAATGAGTCAAATTTACTCCCTTTATTCCATTTGAGTCTCATGCCTCCATCTCTACCTGGTCACTTTGCACCTGTCACCTGAACTCATGAGCAGAAGGTTTTTCTTTGACTAACTTACACTTTAACTTCTTCTAAGGAAGTCTCTTACGTCCACATTTCTAAGATATGCCACCTGGCTGCGCATGGAGTTTCAACTTCCCATCAACATTTCCCGTGTCGCGCTTGACAGGTTAAGGCCAACACCTTCCATGTAGTGAAGGTATTAGTGTATTAGGTAATAGAATAAAATAGAAAAATGTCCAGTCAAAGTGTCGTCTTTGTTGCCATCTCATGTTTAAAAAAAGGAAAAGTATTGCAATAAGAGCAGCGAACTCAAGTTTTAGCTTATGAGTTTTAGCACCAGCAACGTAGTGCAAGTCTATTAAAAAAAACACATAAAACCATGTCCTAAACTTTGACCCTTTTACTGTTTATGAATGTTATGTAAATGTCAGCAATCGGCATGTTTTAACTTCCCCTTAGCAGTGCTGAACTTCATTAGACCTTTTTGTTTTGGATGCTTAGCTGAAGTGGAAACTAAAATGTCCCAGATTTGGACCAATGGCAAGCCACTTTTTACTGCATTCCCCAAAAATATTTTCTTCGGCTACCTTTTAACTATGCCTCCTACACTTCTTTTACTCTTAGAGGGGAAAAAAAAAAGACAGTGGTCTCTGACCTTAAATGTGTGATGCAAAGAGTAAATAGACCCACACTCTTGTGAATGATGACTATAAATGATCTATAAACCTTTAAACTACAAAACTACACAGCAGCACAGTTTGAATTGCTTTATTGGGATCCAAATAGTGTTGCTGATGGCGTTGAGTGGAGTTTTACCTCCAACACTTTAGAGGAATACAATAAAAACAACCTGAAGTGTTTTCAATATTAGGAACTTCAGCTTAGTTTGCTTAAAGCCTACTGAGAACTATTGCTATATTTGTTAAAGTCAGAATTAAAATTAGTTTGAAAAGCATACACTGGTGCATGTTAATAAATTAAAATGTAAAAAAATGCAAATGATTTAAGTCTTTTAATTAAAAAAAATAACCTCAGATTAAAAACATTCATCTGTATGAATTCATTCAGCATTTACTTAGTTAATTTAGATGATTATGGGTTATAGCTAATAAATCCCCCCTGGACCCAAAATAATCTATTTTTTTCTGAAAATATAAAAATGACTCAAGTCTCAAATACAGTCGATTTTGAACACAGAAATGTTTCGGCCTACAGAGTCATGGACAAGACTGCTGCCTGGGTAGCTGTCCATCAGAGGGTCACCAAAGGTCAGCGGGAAAGATGCTGGTTTGTCCTCAGAGTTCTGTGTGAAAACATAACAAAGAGGGGAAGCTATAAATGGGGTGTTGCTCGGTGGACCAAAGTCACACGTTTTAGATTATGATGGTAAAGATTTTATTTATTTTCTAAACAAAGGTCAGGCCAGAGAGGAAGAGTGGACACTTGGATCCACGTCGCTTGAAGTCCAGCAGTGATTTGAGGAGAAACGAAGCTGGCGTTTGAGGTAAGTCCAAAGTCTTACCTCAAAGTTGTGGAGCGCGTCACGCTTCACTGTGCCGACGAGCTTTATGGTGACGCCGATTTTATCTCCCAACAAGACTCGGCAACGGTTCACCAAACACTCTGGTCGATTGACCAGCAAACTGGCCTGACCCGGTTAGAGTCCGTGGGGTTTTGTGAACAGGAAGAGGAGAAAAAGTGGGCTGTTAACCTCCGGGCCACACCGCTGGAGGAGCCCCAACTATGTGCTAAATGCATATACAGTACACCAGGTTGTATTATTTTATTTTTTTTAGCAACATTTTTTTAATACATATTTTTTTAAAATTTATTGTTCTATTGTATTACTTACATATTCCAAGAAAATGAATTTCAGGGTTTTGTCAGCTTTGATCCAAAATAATAATAAAAAAACCCAACATTTTTTAAAATGTCTTCACAATATGAGTTGTACTAAACTAATTAAATACATTTTTCAAAATCCAATTTGTTAAATCTCAAATATGTTAATTTTGTTCTTTTACAGCATTTTCCGCAAAATATTTACGTTTCCAGCTGTTAAAACGTGAAACGTCAACGCCGGTACTAAGATGTGCGCAGCATTCACAGTGAGCAATGCGACGAAAACCAAATCGATGAGAGAAACAAAACCAAAAAAAAAAAAAAAACTGTTTTGGTTTCCTGAAGCTTAGTACAGTAGGTGACGTCATGCTTCATATTTCCCCAAAATCGTCTCGCTGTGTCTCCTGGCAGAAAGAGAAACACATTCAGCGGCAGCGTGGAGAGACAGAAGGAGGTAACAGCATCTTATTAACTCTTTATCTAATTGTTTTTCTGTAACTTAACAGGCAGAACCCTCTGCTAGTTTCCTTGCTGAGATACAAGCTGATATGTACAGTAAGCTGTGTCCATTTCTTAAAGTAGCCATGTGTGTAAACCCAGTGATACTCAGATAACTCTATGTGTCTCTTAATTGCGGTTGAAAACTGAGTTTCTGAAACCTCGAGGGCATCGTGTAGAGAACCAATACAGAAACCAGAAAAGCAGTTTCTCTAAATCTGCTTGTGCCCCCTTTGAGGTGGCTTACAAGAAGTCAGCCTGCATATGAAAGAAGCTAAAAAGGGGAAGTCTAAAAAGCCAGGAAATCACCCGCAGCAAACTCAAGTCAGTTTACTTGTGGTCCAACGACTGAGGCTGAAACTCCTGTCTGGATGGACATAACCAAGTATTCGCTTACTTACGGAAAGGTGAAAGTGTCTAATAACGACGAGGATTCCTTGCATCCGCTTAATCCAGTGGTGTGTAATCTGATATATCTCTGTGTGTGTGTGTGTGTGTGTTGCCAGGTTTGGACCGAATATGAAGCTCTCTCCTGCTCTTCCTGTACTGTGGTACTGTTTTCTCCTGCTGCTGGGGGTCTCGCAGAGTGGTGAGTGCCTCCTTACACATTCCAACTTACTCACAAGTAAAACAAAAATTATTTTGTCTTAATTACAGAAAGGAAGCTTCTATAATGACCACAGGGCGGTGGTTCCTTTTCGTGTTAGACAAACATTCTTGGACATTCTGATGAATTCAGAATTTTACAAAAAAAAAAAGAAAAAGAAAACCACAAATCTTATCGAATATTTCTGGTCTGGTTTGGAGACCAAAAATGGAAGTAAGACATGCGCTTAATTCAAGTGCATGTCTTAGTACACTTGAATTAAAACAAAACTAACTTACAAATAACTTTTCATCAAGACATAAGAGCTTTTAAGTCAATAATTCCTTAATATTAATTTGAAAGAAAAAAGAAAAAAAAGAAATCATTTCCATTTATAACGTGACATTTTTAAAAGCGACAACCTGCCAGTGGAGCTAGAACCTTTCCATCAATATTGAGGAATTATTGACTTAAAACAAGCTCCTATATCTTGCTGAAAAGTTGCTTGTAACTTAGTTTTGTCCCATTTCAAGTGTACGAAGGTATTTATAGAAACTAGACGTGAACTCTATGCTGATGAGCTACATGAACCAGACGGCGAATGTCCTCCATGTTCTAACTCTGGATTTATGTTATTTTCTTCTACCAGAGCACGAGCTTTATGATCCAGACCTCGAAACCGCTTCTACTGTACGAGCACCAACATTTTCTTTCACATTCAAAGTCGTTATAGCTGTTAACATACGACATTTTAGTTTCTAATGACGTTTTAGTTTCTCCTAATTCTCCTCCTTTTCCATTCACTTGCAGAACGTGATAGAGTCAGCCGAATGCGAAGAACTGGAAGACGAGTCGGAGGAGGCGTCCATCGACTGTACGGTGTCCCGAACCGACAAGCTCAACTGTTCCTGGTCGGTCGGCGCTCTGGAGACGGGAGCTCAGCTGTCCGTTTCCGTCAGGTGATCCCAGTCACTGTGATCCGCTCAAAACAGAAAACATGAAGACTCCCCTACACTTGGAAACGCGTGAAACACGACCGTGAGGGTGTTTTCTGTTTGTTTCTTTGCAGGCTTTTTGAGAACGAGAGCTTGGTCGACTCTCGGAACCAAAGCTCAGCAAGCGCCGTCGGCTTCATGTCCTGGACCGTCGACAGAGGCCAGAAAAAGTCTGTAGTCGTCGATTTTGACGTGACCCTGCGTAGCGCCAGGACGTGTTACACCATCAAGTTCGAAGAGGATAAACTGAGTAATCTTCACATTCACACACTGTTCTGGCTGAGTACACCGTAACATGATTTCTTTGACAACAAACAACACCGTGACGATCAGGAATCTCAGGCAGGCGGGTCAGGAGTAGGAGTTTGAGAGAAAGCGATATATTTGAATATCTAACCGGTTGGTCCTTGAATGGCCCGTCTCCATGGAAACTGGTTGACAGAAAGATTGATGGACGATGGACGACCTTGAGCAACAATGGACTAGATCCAAGCATATTCACGCCTTAGATTGGCCCAGTCAAAGTCCATACCAAAAGCCAATTGATAGTCTGATACAAGACTTGAAAATGACAATTTGCACATTGTGTAGGTTCCAATCTGAGCTTGAGCAAATTTTAGAATAAATAATAATAATAATAATTAAAAAAAAAATCAGTTTCTAAATGCGTGAAGCGGGTGGAGACAATGACCAAAACAAAAACATCCCCAAAACAAATCAGATTTTTTTTTCTGATCATTTTATTTTACCAGATCATCTGGTAACGAAGCTTCCGATGGAAACCCAACAGAACTTTTTGATAAACCCCAACCTGAACCAGTGCTGCTAATAACCCAGCTTCAACTGTTTCTCTTTTAGCACATTTATGAAATGAAATGATCGGCTACTAACAGCAACTGATCCTTTGTGCAGTCACCCTACAGACCCCAATGTGGGATTTGCAACAAAATCATCCTGGTCAAACTCCATGTCTAGGCCGCAGAATCAAACCACATGTCTTTCCAAAAACCCACGCACAAATAAAGCTACAAGAACACCACGCCCAAATGTCCTAATTAAATCACCGCAACGCACGACACCTGTTCCAAAATGCATAGAAAACCGAGCATAATTGCCACAAAACCAAACAACTAGCTGCTAAAGGTGCACATTGCTTAAACGATTCCCCATAAATATGTTACGTCCACAAAGGGCGCAACATATTTGAGGACACGTAGGCAAAAATGAGGATTCAAAAGTAATTTTATTTCAAAACTCTCTTGACCATTTCGTTTGGTTCAGAATTAAATCCTCAGTTCCCTCGGCGGTGGTTGGTGGTGGTCATCGACGTTTACCTGCCGCCACCCAGCCTATTTATAGGCGGCCCAACAACCACAAATTAACGAGATCGATTACAAAAATTACAAAAAAAAAAGAATTATCCGAACTCCAAAGTATTAAACAAAATCGTTCAACTACAAAACAATCTAGAAAAGAAAAATAAACAAAAAATAATTATAATGTGCCCGAGGCACATAACACTTCATAGTTAAACACTACTTTGTGTTTGGTCTGTCACATAAGATCCCAATAAAAGACACCAAAATTTGCAGTTTCATTGAGAAAAACTTCAACGTCCAAACCTGCTTTTCCAAAATCCTTAGAGTTAGTGCCGGCATTAGACTCATTCTCCATTTCCTGTCTGTGTCACTCAGCTCTGTTATTGGCAGAGTATTGCAAAGTATTGAAAGCACAAGAGACGAATAACCTGAAACAAGATGTGAAAATTATGTTGATGAAAATATGAGTCCAAATCCACCTGTGTTTGTTTTCTGAAACATGAAAAAAATATATTAAGAAAAGCAATCGTAGGATTGATTACAGGGGTTTTAAAAACCGAATTGAGAATTTTAAGAAAGGAAAGCACTCGTCATACCCAGGCACTGAGCTGCATCTTTAATGACTTAACATCTGCTGAATTTTTAACTCCACACCACAGCTAAAAATAGCCCCTCGTTGTTCTTCTAGTTGAAAACGTGAGTCGACTTTCACAGGAAATGCTCAGGTGAAAGTGTTGACGCTGCAACCTGAATAAACTCGACAGTGTTGGAGTGCAGCAGGCACCTTGACAACAACTCGGGGCGTAATGTCAGAGGTCAGAACTAATTTGGGCTTTAGGAACATAAAAGCTTTCGTCTTGCGACACCCTGCTGATGGAGCAACACTTTCTTGTTAAAAACTCCAGATTTTGAAGAAGTGGAACAGCTCTTTTTGTGTATGCTTATGTATGCAAAGAATTTCTCCCAGAGGGTTATTTCTGGTCGGTTCTGCTTCATGTTGACGTAGTTTTATTTACTTTTATCAGTAAGATCAAAACTTAAGTTACTTGGAATATGAAACCATCCGAGAGCTGCAATGATACATTTTTGTCTGCTCTGATTAAATTTAGGTCAAAATTACATAGTGGCTGCACAGTGATGCACTGAGATGATAAAAGAGATGTTAAATATGGAATAAAAAAAATTCCTTGCACTCTTTTTGGCAATAGATTCTCTGATACCGCTCCCAACTGCAGTCCCCATAAACACAAAATACTGCTTATTTTCAGAAAAAGCAAAAAAAAAGCAAATAAAATCAAAACTAACTGATAAGACCACTTCAAGATTTTAGACTCTTTCTGAAGTTAAAGTGGTGCAATTTTATCACCGAGCAGATCTCAATGACAGCATTTAGTCACATTTAAAAATTATATTAATATGTATTGCTGTGCCTATGGAAAAATAGGTGGGAAAATATAGAGAAAACACCAACTTTTTTTTCCCTGTCGTCATGGAGACTTGTTTCTGCGTTAAGTCAAAACACACAACGATAAATATGTTCAATAACTAGCCACCCGTCATGATAAAGAAGAATATTAGGTCAACTGGAAAAAAAATTACCAGACCAATTTTTTTTTTTTTCCCCCCACTGGCCCTAATGTTCTTCCATACAACAGCAAGAACGGCCTATTAGGGCCGTTGTAAATGAATAAATAAAAGAGCAGTAAATTTCAGCCCAAAAAATCTCAGTAATCTTCTAGAAAAAAAACAACAAAAAAAGACATGAAAATTTGAGTTTCAAAAGACAAAAAATTTGCTAGGAAAAACCTCAAAGTTTTAGATTAAACCCAGAAATTTTCCAGAAAAGGTCAGACATTTTCGACTCGTCGAACTCAAAAACATTTCCAAGTTCCAAGGAAGGTTGGCTTTTCAAATGTCCTTGTTTTTTTTCTAGAAAATGACTGAGCTCAGTCTCAAAAGCTCTGAGTTTTTTGACACAAATTGTACTCCTCTCCACACCCGCTTTTTCCATCTATAACGACCCTAATGCTCAAACGGCTGAGCAGCTATTAGAAAGGGTCTGAGTCCCATAAATAAATCAAGATTATTGTCATGCAAGTTTGGAGTGAAATGCCTGCGTTGGATTTTTCTTTTAATTCTTTTTTCACGTGGTTTTTCTTAGAAACAAACTTCCCGTTTTGTATCACTTCGGGCTCGACACTAACGTGTGGTTGTTTGGGTTTGGCCGCAGATATCCTGGATCCTCCGGCAAACATTAGTGCATCGCTCCAGGATGGGAACCTTCACGTCAACTGGGACGTGCCAAACAGTCATTTTTATCCACATTGCTTCAATTACCAGCTGGACATCGGCGACCAGGTACGTCTGTGTGTGTGTGTGGCTACACAGTGGTATGAAATAGTATTTGCCTCCCTCCTAACATATTTTTGCATGTTTGTCACACTTCAGTCTCTCAGTGTTGATTCTTTCTTTGCGTTCTCATTGGTTTTAGTGGGTTTTTCTTTTACTATTTTTGTTACGAAGCACCGTGTGGCTGCTGTCTGAGAAATGGTGCTAGATAAATAAAATGTACTTTCTTCTTTACTCTCGCTGCTCTCTCGGGGTCATTTTGATTGGCCGTCCTCTCCTGGGACGCTTCGCCACCGTCCCATGTTTAGTTACTCCTGACTTTATTTCTTCCTCAGCATCATGTCCAGATGTTGAGGATCGTTTGGTGTTCTTCCCTTTGTCAGGCAGGTCCTAATTGCTGTCTCGATTGAGAACAGGTGCGGCAGTAATCACCTGTGTGTGACAAAGTTATGATTTAGCAGCATGGGGCAACCACTTTTTCTCCACAGGTTTGGACTTTTCTCTTACTTAAAGGAGATCTATTATGCAAAATTCACATTTTGCACTTTTTTTTTTTTTTTTTTTGACTTCCAATTGGGTTTCTACTGTTTCTAAAAACAGCCCATGTACTTTTAAAAACCCAGCCGGGTTTTGGCAACAAGTTAATAATTTTTGGTATCTGGAAAATGAGCCGTTTCAAAAACCTTTAATGTAACGTCACAAATCAGCAGTTACTGCCCCTCACCTAGCAACCCAAGTTGAGTTTCAGCATGTTTGGTCAGCTGGTTTTTACCGCTGTATGTGTCGTACAACGGCTACTGGAAAAGACAAGTGTTTCGTTGATTGTGCAGGAGGCTCCAGTTCTGCTTTTCAAACGCTACAATGCATCTTTCACAGTTGTATAATTGTGCATCCATTTTCACATGTGAGCGCAAACGTTGAGTTGGTGGGCGTGGCCAGCAGCAGCTTCTTTGAATTAAAGGATTTAAAGTGACAGAGACCCTGAATCAACTCAATCTTAAAGGAACTCAAATTAGGGAGAACTGTGAAACTAAAATCTTGTCTAAGAATGATTTTGTGCAAAACAAAAAAAAAAGTTTTTTGTAGCACATTGACCTATCCTCATCTGTTTAAGGGAGTATAATAGGTCACTTTTAATAATTTAAGATCTGCATTGTTTGTTTATTTGTTGTCTTTGTTGTCTGTCTAAATTGGTCTGATGTTGTGCAACAAACATGGAAGAACATAGGCAGTCAGTGAGGGGGTTAAACACTTTTTCACACCACTGTAAATTGCACACCAGCCACAGCTTAACTCAACCCGAATCAACCGACTGAAATGAAAAATGGGTCTTTTCGAAACAGGAAAAACCGAGAACCTTTTCAAGTCGGCTGCAATACGTAGAGCCAAATGCTGCCGCTCCCACCTACAGGGTGAGGATGAGGGCGAAGATATCGCAGGACTGTTTCGGATGCACCCACTGGAGCGAATGGAGCCCCACGATCAGTGAGTGTACTTCCATTTTCTCAGACTGAACGATCTGACCGTCGACTCTTTCCTGTTTTCACTCTGACGACTTCCAGCTGAAGTGTAGCGACGTCTTCAGTGAAATAACTCATCTCTGTGTGCATATGTGTGTGCGTGCGTGTGTGTGTGTGTGCACAGCGGTGGAGCAGCCAACATACAGCCTCGATCCTCTCGTAATCGCCCTGATTTCGCTGGGAATACCCATGATCCTCCTGGCCGTGCTGTTGATGCTGCGCCACAAGAGGTAGACTGATGACCTGTTGTGGCCGTTTTTATCTCCTTGTTGCTCAACTGCTTCCGAGCTGACACATGATTTCTCATAACTATGAAGCAAAAAAAAAAAAACAAACACCCACACTAAGGCAACTTTTAAGTTTGCAGAACCTGTGAAGTTTCTTTCAAAGAAGAGTAAGAAGGATGTGAGTTGTGTCTTTTCAAGTGAGAAAACAACGCCTTCGCCATACTTCTGTTTTTTTTCTCATAAAACGCTTGAGATGTTCAGGAGTAGCCAATGGGAGGAAGGAAGTTAAAGGAGAATGAGTTCAATAAGTAATAAAGAAAGCCTTGGTGTTTTCTCCTGTTTTTTTCCTTCAACGTTCCGCGTGTCAGCTTTCCATGTCATATAAAGTGACTTTAGATCTTAAAGCGCACCTTGTGTCTCTCAGGCTGGTCAAGGTTCTGTTTCCTCCGATTCCTCATCCCCCCGCCAAGTACAAACATTTCCTGGAAAAGACTGATCCGCTCAACGTAAGCACATCCTCATACTGCACACACGTTGGCTCATACTTTACGGACAATTTTGGGAACCGTTTGTGATTTTCCTCCCAGCTCCCAAGATGCAACCCGCTTTGTATCTTTGGCACCAGTGTAAGCAGTAGTGTTTGTGTCCACTTGGCTCTGATGTTTTTCCTTCTTCTACTTGATGTGTTTGCAGTTCTTCCATCCTGTTCCAACAACTAAACCCGAGGAAGAAATCACTGAGGTGGAGGACGCAGAGCAACCGAATGCAACAACCCCTTAAAACAGTTCAGGGAGAAGGCGTGTATTTGCTGCCAGGACTTACATCGATGAGCCAGCACACGTACATAGACGGCACGTAATGCTGCACATATATAACAGCCCATGTAGAAATTGTATTTAAATGCATTCATAATCCTCCTCTGTGGAGCCTGGTCTATAATCCCTTCAGTAATTCATATTTTTAATTGAATCTGAAAAACGATGTGCAAGACTGTGAATTTTGGAGCAAAAAAAAAATAGTCATTTATAGACTGAAATTGTAAAACGTCTTACTCTAGGTTTAGAATTAAATACTTTTTTAAGACCACTACAAATGAAATTTAAGACCTGCATCAACAGAGAAATGTACAAAAGGAGACTGAATATTTTATATAATAGTGCCAAGCTTTTTTTTTTTGTCTTTTAGCACATAATGCCTGCAGCCTCGTACGGGTTGGCAACAGACGTGAGTCAGTGGCAGATTTAATCCGGCAAACTGGCAATAATTTACACTTGCCGATGGTAGACGCAAAGGAGCTAGCTTCCGAGCTAACAATGGTTTATTAGCAGCTAGTTAGCGGTAGCCTCCAGTCACAGAACGCAATAAAGAAGTCAAACTTTTGCCCGACAGAAAAGCCTCACAAGAGAAATAACATAGAATGAGGTAAAATCATCCTTCCACAACATTTCAAGACCTGTGATTAATGTATTTAAGGCCAACGTACATTATTTAAAATGAATTCAAGACATTTTAAGGCTTTAGCTTTAAACGCATGAATTCAAGGCTTCTTAAGGATGTGCTACATGGGCTGTAAATGTTTGAAGAAACCGATCTTGTAGAGACGTATCAAACCTGACACTCTTTTAGTTGATTATTCCTGAAAGGAAAAAGAAATGGAGAAAAAGGAGAAATGACTGAGATGATATGAAATAAAACAATAACCTGAGTTAAAGTGACCGGGCGGCGTTCGTCTGGGTTTGACCATTACATCAGAACATTTTAATTTAAACCCTTGTCAACACACAGAGGCCACCCGTATACAAGCAATTTGTAAAACATAGTGGAGGATGTTTTGGAGCTCAGTGGAGGTCTCACATCTTTGCGTGTGAAGCCAACAGAGAAGGGCTGCGATGGCAAAATAAACTGGAACTAAATACTGACCTGGAATTGTACAAACTCTGTTACATGTCAGATATTGTTTGTTTGCACGTGTTTTGAGTGTTTTGTCGTTCGATTTTCGTACCTGCAGACTGAAGAGATGGGGTGGTTTAAGATTTTTGCACATACAAAGCTAAGATTGTTCCAGTGTTTATTCCGATGTTCTGCAAAACTTGTACTCTTTATAATGTTTAATAAAATTGAGCTCTTGAGTTTTCCATTCGGTCTGGAACTCCAGTTATATGATGATTTACCTTTATTTTATTTTTTACAAACTATGTGACTTTTAGACACAAACCAAAGACTTATTAAGTGATTTTGTTAATTAAAATAGCAACCAAAGTGGAAAACTGTAATTCTGGACAGTTGTTTTGTCGTAGCCATGGCGCCTGGTCCTGTGTTGTACAGGATTTCACACCAAAGCCCAGATGGAGCATTAATTACTGAAACAGCTCAGTCTTTAGTCTCTTCTGACCCAGCAATACGGTTCCAGTTAAATCCTTACTGGTTTTTATAACTTCAGATGTTAATGTTCATGAAGATGAAACAGGAAAGGCTTTATTTAAAAAATATATTAAGACTATTTTATTCATTTTGAAAAACCAATTATGTAAATTACCTCTAAAGCAGTGGCGTCCAAAACGTTTACACAGACCGGGGGCCAAAATCAACAAGTTGAAAGTTGTGTGGGGTCACATTTTTCTTTTTTTTTTGTTTCCAATTAAAAGCACAACATTTCATTGCAAATTGCTGCCAAGGCAACAACATAACGCAAACGAACGTCCTCTGTCACCACACGCTCGTCCAAGAAGAGTGAATGCTGCAAGACTGTGACTCGATGCAATTTGCATTTTTTAACCAATTTGAATAAGAAACTGAACAATTTAATAACTACGTGACTTGGAATCAGTCTGTATTATTAGATTAAACTGTTTATTATTTTTGAAAAGGGCACTGAGATGACACATGGTGAATTGGTGGTATATAAATTAAATGAATTACTTCAGCTATCCATTTTTCAGACGTGTTAACGAAGCTACAATAAAAATTGTTGCAATTCTCGACAAATGTCTCAAGGCATTTTACAAAAAAAGAAAAAAAAAAAAAAGGGGAAAAAGTCCGGTGAAATTCTTTATTGTATTAAATACCAGTTGCATGCGGCAAAAGCTAAAAGTTTAGGTGACAAATTCAACACCTCAATAATTTTATAACCTTTTTGTTTGGTTATAAAACAAAAAGGAAGTAGATAAAACCACACATGCTCTGCAAACGAGCGGTCCGATGCAAAAGCTTCAAAGTCTTTTTTTTCTTGTTTTACCTGATGCTGAGTTGAGGTTTGTGGTGCAAAAACGAACAATTAAAACTCTTGCGGTGAAACAATCTGTCCCGCCGCGCGCTCGCCGCGCGCATAAAGAGGTTCAAAACAGAGCTAGAAGCTGAAGCGCACAGAAAATCCCTTTGCTGTGAAATCTGAAGAAAAGCTGCGAGCCGAAACCGAGTCTTGCAGACTGGCAGCGATGGAGCTCAGATAAAGAACACAGGTCTGCAGAGAGGAAACCACAAGAGATCAGACAGAGGATTACACCCCGTAATTACACTGCATTAATTCACCACACACACACACACACACGCACACACACACACACACCAGCAAAAAAAATGAATAAAAACACTCTTCAGAGCTCTTCCCAGAACTTTAAACACCAAAAGTTTCACATTTATTTCAAAAAGTATATTAGAAAATACAAATGCTAATACAAAAATAAATATGGAAAGGTTTCGGCTGCAGCAACACATGGAAGAAGATGATCCGAGAGCGGTCGGTATGGCGACGGGGTCTCACTGTCCAGACTGGCCGCTGCTGCCGTTCATCTCCATGTAGACGAGTCCTGCGGTGAAAGAAACAGCGGAAGAGTTCAGGAGGACTCGAGGCAGACGCTATCGCTTCTTTTTTTTTGTAAATCAAAACCATTAGAAATCTCTGACTCATATCGATCATGCATGGGAGTCGGTCTGCACCAAAAGTAGCATGCAGTAGGGATTTTTTTTTTTTTTTTTGCTTTTAAACCTGTTTTGCGTCGCACCTTGAATCCAGTTGCTCGGTACCGTCGTTCGGTCCAGAGGAAGGGTGAGGGGAGCTACGCTCTGATGGCAGGTCGGGTGGCTCCTGTAGTGATCGATCAACGACTCAACAGTCCCAAACCTCAGCCGTCTTCCTCTTAAATCCTGTTAAACACACACACACACACACATTCACACATTCAAACTGTTGTGAAAATCTTTTTGGTTCCCTTTCAGATTTGTGTCATACTTTTTTTTTTTGTCTCGCACTTAATTTGAATGTTTCAAATCCTCCAACACATCTGGGCCAGACTGCACTTAAAAAACACACAATCCTACCAAGAAATCTTGTGCAAATATCTTAGGATACGTTAAATGAGACTAAACTAACTAACAAGTAATTTTTCAGCAATACATAGCTTTTTATAAGTCAGTAATTCCTGTCAAAACGAAGCCCAATCTCTCTGGGATTACACAGCAGGACAACGACCCAAAGCACACCGGCAGGCCCAGCTCAGATTGACTCAAAGCAAACATTTTATGAAGATTTTGGAGTGGTCTAGTCAAAGTAAGGACTTAAATCTTGAGTTAAATGCCGCACCGTGAACACAAACAGGTCAAAATTCCTCCACAGTGACGTAAACAACTCATCTCCAGTTATCACACATGCTTGGTGGTGGCCGTTGCCAAGGGTTACCCTTCCACATAAGGTTGGATTAATTTGGCAAATATCTTAAACTGAGTATTTATAGAAGTTAATTTTGTGAGATTTTAGTTTGCACGTGATAAATTGACACACAAAAAAAAAAAAACAAGACAAAAAAACCCCAGAAGAAATCGTCAGAAAAACAAGCCGTCTTCTTTTTTTTTTTTTTTCTTTTCTACCAGTGTTTGTGTACATGAGTGGAAACAGCGACTGACTTCCTGGTCTGCGTTTCAGAGTCTGTACAAGTGTCACCGGCTCCTCTGATGTTCACCCACCTGGAGGTGCCAGCCGCCGCCGTCGCGCTCCAGCCTGTAGGTGTGTACGAAGGGCGCCTTCCTGTGAAACAAAAACTGCTTTCAGACCACTGCTACGAAACCGGAATAAGAAAAGGTCTGAAACGGGCTCGCTATCCGGATCCGAGGCCGACAGTGACTCACTGATGCTCGGGGCACACTCACTGTGAAAGCAGACATCAGTCGCTCTGCTCGGCGTTGTCGCTTTTGCCTGAAACATTGTCATTTTACCGCAATATTTTTGAATTTTAATCAGTGCTTCCAATATTTTTTTGGGGGGGGAGGGGTTTCGCTTTCTTTTTGTGTTTTTTTTTTTTGTGTGGTGCATTTCTTCAGAAACGAGACCTGGCTTTAGCTCCCAAATGATTCGTCAGAGCAGCTTTAACATACGTTAACGTTATTTTAATTTCTGCTTAAACTCTGTGATTTGACTGTGAGTATTTTCCTAGTGTAGAAAATAATCTTTTTCAGGGTTTTATTGGGATTCTGCGAAGAACCGAGCCGGCTCAGCAATGAGTCAGGTTTCCAGGAAAAAAAAAAAAAAGAGTTTCTGGTTCCTGGTCCGACCTGTGAACAGCCATCATAGACGGGACGGACTGAACGCCGATTAAACTCAACAGTCAGAAATTAGAGGGTCGGTTTTGCAGGTTTGACCAAGGCAAAAGATCTGACCAAAAGACATTTTAGACCAAAAAGAAAAGACGTAGGCCATTATTTCAGGAAAGCGGCGACATATTTGTTTGTTTTGAGGCGAGAGAGATTTCTAGGATGTGGTGGAGATTTTTCCCCAAACTCACAGAGGTGAGACAGACATCCTCTGTGTCTCAGGTGGAAAACGTCTCAACACGTCCTAAAGCTCTTCGAGCTTCATCTTATTCGCTGGTGAGATGCTGGCGGTTTGTCGCTCAAAGTGTTTTAAATTCAGATCATTAGAAGTGAATTACGTCTGATTTTGGTTTTTGTTTTTGTCCGGTTTGGTGCTGACATTTCTCATCAGGCAGTGTCTGAGCTGAAATATTTAATAGTACAACTTGTATTAAATGTAAACTTTGATTCCAGTAATAACTCTGGAGGACTTTTTCATAAAGCCCTGACTGACGCGTCCGTCGTCTGAGGCAGAAACGAGTGCAGAGAAATAAACCAACTGAGAGTCTTTTTGAAGCGTAACGTTGTGATTTAAAACATGGCTACCATACGATACGCCAGTCTAAGTGATTTAGTGATATTTGCATGAAAGAGCCGCGACATGTGATTCGAAGCTGGAGTCACTTATTGCTCACATTTTATGAGTTGGGAACATTGATTTTTAGTCCGTCGAGAAATGTATTCAGAATATTTTTTCCCCTTTATGTGAGTATTTGCTCGTCCAGATTTTTTTCTCTTTTTTTTATTTTTTGTCGAATTTAAATGTTGAAGACAATCGAACGCATATGATACGAAGAGCAGTTTTAGAGTGCTGATTAAATGTGAATGAAAAGAAGACATGGAAACCAACCTGGCCTCAGACGAAGCACTGACTGAGGCCAGTTAGTGCTTCACTCGACTGTTTGCGAGTCAAGAAATCGCAAACAAGACACGCGTGCTGAAAAATGTCTAAAAGCAGCACATCCCGAAAGAAATCCAAGAACAGATGAAAGAACAAACTCACTACCATCTATCAGTCAGGGAAAGGTCAAAAGGTCATTTCTAAGCGTTTGGTTCGGCATCCACAAGAAAGAACTGGGAAGGTCGAGGAAGTGGTTGACCTGCCAGCATGACGTCAACAGTGGGTCGACGACACAACCAGGAGCAACATCTGAGGCGCTGCAGCCTTCTCCTGGCCTAGTTAAAGTTCACGATTTGAGAACAACACAGAGAAGCTCAAGGCCGTAAAGAACGCAAAGACCCGTTTCACAGTAAATGTCTCCACGCGTCCCAGGATTTTTTTTTTTTCTTTTTGGAAAAGTATGCTGCAAACGAGCAAACGTGAAACTTTTGAGGTGAAATTAGTACAACATTTCAGAAAAGTAACATTTTATTAACAATCAAGCACAGTGGCGGCAGTATGATGCTCTGTGGACGGAATTCGCCCTTCAGGAGCACTCAAGAGTTACGCAGCGGGACAATGAGCCGACGGAATTGAAAACAAAAGAAAACGTGCAAAAAGGATCTCCTGGGGTGGCCTAGTCAAAGTCCAATCGAGATGCACGGCTGAAAGCCCCCCGAATGTGGCCAGGCTAAAAGAATCGTGCAGGTTTTGCTCAGAACGAACGGAGGTGTTCACAGACCCACTGACTTGGTCTGTGGCCGTCCCTAAATATATCTGACATTAATTAGTACCGGATGCTGTACATGTTGTTTGTTCAAAGCTCTCTGCTCCGTTTTCATTTCTCTTTCTCTCTCTACCTTTACGTTTTCCCCATCTTCGTTAAGACCGAAATAAACCAAAAGCCAAAAAAGAAAAAAAAAAAAGGCATGTCACGAGGAGCGTTACAGTAACGCTCCTCTTGGGAAGGTAAACTGTTTATTTTCGACACTCAGACAATAGTTCTGATTGCCGCACACTAAAAATAATTATGATAATAATAATAAAAATGAAAAACAAAAAATGCAGACAAAATTCCTCCATGTCGCCATAAAAGATTCATTACCAAGAAGCAACAAACAATTTATTTATTTATTTATTTTTTTAGGTAGCTGTTTAAAGAGCGGAAAGACTTACAGTCAATTCCCCAAAATTATTCAGGATTCTTCCGATGTAAAATTAGACAGATTAGGATTGCAAAGTGCTGCACTTTAAACCAAACGGTAATTATTAGTCTTTTTGTATTCATACAAATATACTTTTTAATTGTACATTGAAAATGATTTTAATAATCATTAGAACAGAGCGTTTTGCTGCTCCTGCTCCATAACCTCTAAAAACATTCTCAGCGCTGTCAGTTGTAGAAAACCGAGTCGTTTCTTGAGCAGCGGTGCGTGGCAGAGAGGCTGTACTGCCGCAGACAAAAAGAAAACGCCGAGATCACGGCTGGCGAGAAGGCTTTCGTTGGCCCTCAGTCATTTCTTGCCTGCTTTTTTCCCCCGTCCCTTACGTGTATTTCTCAAGTCCGTGCGCCAAGCTGCGAAGCGAAAGCTCAGCAGAATTTCATTTCTGCTGAGCATCTTTTATCGGAAACGTGTGAGAAAACTGTTGAAATCGAGAAAAGGAAGATTTGTGGTACAGCCGTGAAGGCAGAGTCTTACCCAATAGAGAAAACGCTACCAAGAGAAAAACGTGAGGCAAAAATCAGCCAAAGTCTGTCTGGTTTTTTTTTTTTTTTTTTAACGTTTCAATCAAAATCAAGAAGTGAGAAGGGAGACGTCACCTCACGCACAGACAGTAGGCCCCGGGCACCGTCTCGCTGTCCCTCAGCAGAAAGCTGCCGTCGCGTCCGAACGTCTCCAGCAGCTTCTCGGTGACTTTGTTCCCGATCCGGCCGTAGTAGATGGAGCGAACGGCGGCGCCCTGCGTCTCCATGGCGCCCTCAGAGCCAGGTGCCCATCTGCTGCGCTCTCTGCAGGTGGAGCTGAAGGCACTCTGCTGCACAACGAGAGAGAGAGAGAGAGACCGTGCGAAAGGTTATACGAGGCAGGAAAAGCTTTTCTGGTTTTCACACTTTTCTGTCATGCAGACACAAAACTGCAGCATGCATGTGATGACTTTTTTTTTCTTTTAAACCACATTGAGAAGTTCACGGGGTGGAGCAGAAAAACAATAACTCTCTTTTTTTGTTGTTGTTGCTTTTTCTCCTTTGGAGGCGTGACTCTTTTTGTAAAAATAAATAAAACAAAAAACAAAAAACTGAATCGTTCGATTTGAATCAAATTTAATCTTTTTTTTTTTTTTTTAACCCACTCTGACTTTGGTTTGCGTTTTAAACATGTGGATAAAATGCAATGATTCAGTGGCGTGTTTCATGCGCATCTCGGACAGAGAGGAGAGGATTCGGGGCCCGAAGCGGATAAACAACCAGCAGCCCCCCCCCCCCCCCCCGCGCGCTCCACCCAACGCCCGCAGCTACACAACATCAATAGCAGCTGTGGTTTCATTTGAACGCCTCAGGCCTGCTCACACGTTTTACATTTAAAAAAAGCAAAAACATTTCACCTGAGAAAGGTCAGCCCTCTGGGGCAAGACAAACAGCGACGACAGGACCGAACGGGATATAAAGATCCATCTGGAGCCGGTCTGATCT
This sequence comes from Poeciliopsis retropinna, assembly GCA_010277075.1. Taxonomy (NCBI): domain Eukaryota; kingdom Metazoa; phylum Chordata; class Actinopteri; order Cyprinodontiformes; family Poeciliidae; genus Poeciliopsis; species Poeciliopsis retropinna. The sequence goes on from VMRM01000022.1 coordinate 13,123,120, forward strand.
CCTTCCCCGTCGTTGCGTTTGCAACAAATAAAAAAAGTTTTGACAAATTCAAAGTGAAGCATTAGATTTAGCGTCGCGCCCGTTGGAACGGAAGTTTGCCGCCATGTAAAGTAATGACTTCATAACGGCGTTAACTCGAAATACCCTCACACCCATTCTGTGCAGTTCAGCTAAAAAAAAAAGAACAAAAAAAAAAAAAGGTTTGCTGAAGCTCCTTTCTTCCTTTACTGTTGTTTTCAGATTTTTATGGTTTTGGTTGGAGTCTGACAGCCAACACACATCTTGACCTCACCAAAACCTCCAAAATCCATCATTATACTGTATGTGTGTTCTGAAACCTTTAGTTCTTCATTCTGGTAATTGTCATTCCAAAAATATAAATTATCCTCCCACAAAGTCGGTTTTTTTGGGGGGGTTTTCCATCCCAATTTGAAAGCATGCTTTGACTCGCCATGATGCCGAAGGATAAAATCTCTTCCCTGAGGACGTCTGAACCTTGTTGCTCAAAACTGGCTGATATTCGGAGCTTTTTACGATTTACGATTGCTTCACAAAAACCCTAATTCTATCCGAGTAAAAGAGAAATGCTCTCGTGCATTCGGGTCTTTTCTGAAGGTGCTGTTTCGTTTTGCTGTGTAACTCGCCTTCACATATTCTACGGTGATCAAAAGTTCATCCGTTTTCCAGGAACCTGGATGAAGAGATTTTGCGGCGTAAAATTACGAAATGTAGGTCTGCTACTAGCGATTGTGTGGTAACATTTGACGGCGCGCGCCTAAGACTGACATCACACAAACATAAAGGAGTCTTTATGAATGTTGTCATGAAGTGTCATTCGGTAAATAATGACATGAAATAATGAATTAAAAAGTTGCGTTAAAAGTCCATTAGAAGAGCCAACTTTGCATTAAAGTGTCATTGTTCACAAAAGAATACAGAGTTGTTGCTTTTAAAGCAACTTTGCAATAAAAGAGTCATTATTTACCAAATGACACTTCATGACATTTGGTCATGAAGTGACCAAATGTCAGATATTTGACATTTGGTCAAATATGTCGTGTTTCACTTCCCTTCTAAGATAAAGCAAATGTTACATTTCAGTGGGGCTGAAATGTAACAACCCCACTGAATGGGGGGGCTGTTACATTTCAGCCTTATCTGGGTCCAAAGTTTGACTGCCGGTTTACTGACAAAACCAACTGGACGCTCCATAGGCTGTCCGGTTCCTGGATTCTCAACACAAAAGGCTGATCTCTTGGTGTTCCTTAAATCCACCTCGGATTAGGGAAAATATGTAAGGGAGACGCTTTGAAAGGAAGTTTGTAGGTGACTCTATGTAGGACGTGGAGGAAAAAAAAAAAATCTTAAAAGGAACTTTACATTAATTAATTAGAAGAAGACAAAAAAATGTAAACACCCATCATAATCAAAAGGTGATCATCTCTGTTGATGGACGCCCTGGGTCGGTGTTACTGTAACTGAGTCATAGTTGGACCGCAGCACTCTGTTAGTAACGCACTTCCTGGTGAGGAGGCATCACAAGGATCTTAAAAACCAATAAGCATACTTTGGGTTACATGTAATGGAAATTGCTTCCTGGAGGCTTGGACTCAGTTTAAAATAATGAGGTTTTAAATGGAACCCCGTCGGTAACATTTAGCCGTGGTGTGCGACGTGACGCTTACCAGAAATCGCCTGCGCAGTAAACAACCATCCCCCAATTAGAAGAAAGAAGTGCCGGTCCGATCGCTTCCTCCGCTCATGTCGCTAAAACTGAGGCGGCGCAGAAAATCAACGTCACCGTTCACTGCTCCTCCTTCTGTTCGCTGACTGGCTGAAATTCTACTGGAGGAATCCAAGTCAATGGGAGAAAGCCCAGCCTGCGCTGTGAAGGGAGATGAGAACCAAGAAGGATCGTGTGGAAAGGCGATGGCTGAAGATGTAACGTGCTCAACCACACAGCAGCTGTACTTTATGACGGAGAAGCAAAGAGAACATGTCCCTTGACGTCTTCAACAAGCTTCCATCTTAACACCGGCTGCATGTTTGACTACTGTTCTTGGCAGAAACTCCAATTAGATCATGAATAAGAAAAAAATGCAACCTGACCCAACCCAAGCCCATCAGCATTGTCTCTGTATTCACAGACCCGAGCCTGAAGTAAACCTGACATATCATTTAAATGAATCTACTTCTGCTTTTGTTTTTTAGGCTATAATTTGAGTAAGCGGTGTAACTTGTCCTGTTTTTAGTTTTTCTTCTCCTACCTCCATCTTGTTGCTGGTTGAAACCGCAGGGTGAGTCAAGTGCACATCCCCTGAGACGTGTGACTGATAAGAGCAGAACAGTGTGTGGCTGTGTGCGAATTGTTCTTCTGAACCTTTATTTCTTTAGACAGAGTTAACTGCCTTCCTCTCTACTTAGACTGCAAGTAGATTAACACAACTTTATATTGTGTATTTTTGACCCGACCACAAAGCAATTAATTTTGGCCTAAATTTCGGCTCAGGTTCAGATCACAAATATAAACATTTACCCTGATTTAAGGTTTCCCCAATGGGATCAGATTTATTGCAGAGAACCACGACTACAGCAAACAAACAGTGGATCAAACATTTCCTTTTTCTAAGTTTTATTTGAACCTGACTGTAGGATTTTGACCCTGTTTGAATAGGAGAACAATCAAAGCTGCGAATCAAATCATTGCTAAAAACACAGACATACTGTCGCAATGGAGGATTATTGTAGCTAAATGTGGAGAAAAACTATTAGTAGGCTTCTCCAACATAAAACATGTCAAACAAAAGCCCTTCAAGTCAAGCCACATTTGGTATTAAAACAGCAAAGAAAAAACAAATATCTTTGGATATTTTTCCTGGATATATTAACAGACAGTTGATATCACTGGTAGCTGAAGTTCTTTCTTAAAAAGAAAATGTTACGTTTAGTGTTTATCCCTCGTATCCTTATTAATAACTGCATACAGTCGAAACAACAAACTCTGTACAGTTGCTCCCCGATTTGTTCTGACCATAACCCATTTCAAGCAATAAGTACAAATCCACATCGAGTGTGAAACGTACTCTGGTTCTCTTTTAACCTTCTTCTCCTCCTCCTTTAGCCTGCAGAGAGTCGATAGCTTGGAGCTCGGAGGAGAACTTCTCTCCTAGATCTTTGTTTGCCTGGAGGAAGCCCTGCAGCCGTCTGAGCTGCTGCGCGTCCTGAGGGAAGTCGGGGGGGGGAGAGACATGTGTCACGCATTCTTTACGTCTTGTTCAACAACAAAAAAGAAAGTAAAAATAATGCAAGTGCGCGGTTTTTGTTCGGCCTACGTGTGTCTTTGCGTCCTCGTCTTTCTCGTCAGGAGCACACAGACACTCCCGCAGCATCTCCCGCAGCAGCTCGGCTTCCCACCGGCTGACCGACTCGGCGCCAGGCTCCTGGCTCGAGTCAGGGTCCAGACCGGCCGATGGGCCAGCGGAGTCCAGTCGATCGACACCAAAAACGCATATCGAAAGATCTACGGTCAGCATCTGGATCGCAAAAAAAAAAAAGAAAAAGAAAAGAAACAACTTAAAACACGATGACAAAAGCTGCTTTTTCATATAATTGTGCACATTTGGTATTAGAAAAATACATTTCCTTTATGGAAACACAGCAACTTAAAGAACAAAACTCATATTTTTTTATAAGAAGTTTTAGCGTCGGGACAATTAATCTGTAAGATCCATCAGGCAAATAACTAATTCCTTCATTTTTTTATTGGTTTAATCGCAGAAAAATATATCCATTCCAGTGGACGAGGGGTCTGAAGGAGTTAATGCGATTAATTGATTTATTGATTATTGTGACAGGCTTAGTTGCAGCATGTACATTTCACAAAAATGTTTTTTTTCTCTTCTTAAAACTAAAATATGAGATGGACAATCTGTAAAAAAAAAAAAAAAATCAATTCCCCATCTGTACCCTGAACTACAATTGCAATCTGCAGAAATGTTTCGCTCCATGCCAGAAATAGCCAATAAGAAGCAGGAGGAGGGACTTAACGCTGTCAATCACCTGCATGTACGCTACTCAAAAAGTTGCAAGAAAACAGTATTTTCTTTTTTTAAGTTACATACTACAGCTTTTGTGGAAACAACAATTGCTAAATTGCGTTTTCCTGACATTTTTGCGCACGTTTGTAATGGAAGCGCAACTGTAAAGAGGCTGAACGTGGAGCTGCCGCTGTTCTCCACACAAACTCACGTCTTCAATTTGCTTCCCGACGGTCAGCATGTGGGGCACGAAGCTCAGCTGCTGCACAAAGCGCCTCAGAGCCGACCTGTAGCGCCGCATCCAGTCGTCCTTCACCCGAAACTCGCAAGAGTGCATCAGCTCGTTCCTGCACTGAATCACCTGGAAGCAGAAACGCAGATGTGAAAATGCGGTTTTAGTCCTGACATGAAGCCACAATGGAAGTCTTTTTTTTGTTTGTTTGTTTTTTTTATTGTGCCACTGCTCACCTGTCTCACCAGCTTTGGATCCACGAAGCTGAAACAGTTGCAGTAGTTGATCAGGTTGAGCAGAGCGGAGGCGTCGAAGTCGTCGGCGCGGTTCACCTTAGCCTGACCTCGTGGCATGTACGCCTGAAGACACACAGAGCGGCAGAGCATGGAGGCCCAACACGAGGTTCAAACCCTCCCGATGGATTCGTGGTGGTTTAATGTCGAGCTGAAACGAGACAGGGTCTTTCTTTTTTTTCTCTTTGCTCCAGAGTGCGTCCCGTCACCGTGGTTTCTACAGCAGTGACGGATCCTGATCCTGTCAGAGATGTTTGTTTACGACCTGCCGAGCGTCTTATTTCGGGTTTGTTTTCGTGTGTTTTCACTTCCTCCGCAGAGGCGTTTCACCTCTCATCTGAGTCCAGGCAGTGATTTCTGCTGCACGAGCCTCCAATGTGCTTCCCCGTGTTTTGAGGTAGAGCAAAAAAAACAAAAACAAAAAACAAATCACACGCTGAAAATCTGAAACGTGTGTTTTACATTTGACCTCATCTTGTCTCAGAATGGATGTAAATATGTTTGTTTTCTTTTTTTGTGCTAATGTTTTACGTAATTTCCCTTGGCATAAAAAAGTAGTTATCCATCTATGAATGGTTTTGCAGATTCTACAGACTTTTTGTTAAACATTTAAACCTTTTTGACACAATCTAAGAAATACATTTAAATATGCAAATAATTAATGAGTTAGATTCCTTCTTTAAATAAGAAACTAGACATTTTATTGCCTAAAATGCAATAAAATATAATAGCATTCCTTTTGTATCTTTGAACTGAGTGAGTATATATATTCAAAACTAAAGAACACTTGAGGAGTTAACGCTTAATCAATTACTAAAATAGTTAATCATTCCAATAACTGATTGATCACAATTAATTGTTTCTGCCTTAGTTTAGGAGAACCTATAGAAAACTGAAACAGCTGTGGAGCTTTTTTTTTTTTAAATTATGTCATAATAGATATTAGATAGCACATATGTTTTGGTTTTTTTTTTATTTCAGATAGAAGCAATGCTGCCATCTAGCGGAACTTTACAGTATAGTAAGCCTCTATGTATTCAGCATTTTGTGGCTCTTTTGATGCCTCTTAATCATTTTTGGCTGAAAATAATACAGAACTAACAAATGTCTTTAAACATGAACATAGCAAATGCAGGGTTTTTTGGCTGTTTTTGTCCTGCAATTTTTGAATTTGATTTCAAGTAATACATTTTTAGATCTGTTTTCATTGTCGTTTGATTGGAATCTAAATGCTTTTTTCAAAACTTTGTTTTCCACCCCACACACAAAAAAAAAAAAAAAAAAAAAAACATCCTATTCTTAGGATTTAAAAAAAAGAGTAATACCAACCTTCCTACAGCGGCAGTGTATCAGAAATCACAACATATCATGATGTTATGATTTTTGGTTATAGTGACAGGCCCACCCGGTGAGCTAGCTCTGCACTGGCAGCCAATAAAATCCAATGTGGAGACATCTTGACTCCAACCAAACCCTCTGACTTTCTGATGTCCCGATGCTACAGCTAAGTTATCTAATAATTTCATGCAATGGTGAAGATTCAGATCTTTTCGGGGAGATATTGTTTTGCAATGAATGAGTCATTTGATGCTCAACCATCTATTGACAACACAAATTGTCAGCACTAGAAGTGGAGGAATAAAGTTTGGGAGGCAACTTGTGGAGTCCCTCCCACAGCTGTGCAAACACGTGAGGCTGACATGAAGAACAAAGAGTTCAGCAGCTTGAATCACCATAATCATTAGGTTGACTCTGCGAGTGGGTGATGTGTGGTCTACCTTGGCCAGCTCCCAGTGGTCCGTCCTCCAGTTAGGGGGACAACAGTTTGACCAGTGGATTGTCCCATCTGGCTGCCTGTGGTGTTTCAGGATAACCCTCTGCCACTCTGAACAGCCCCTGCACACCGAGACAAGCTGCCAGAACAGAAACCGGGAAGTTAGAAGTGGAATACATTCGCGGGAACAAATGCTCCATCCTACCGCGTTTCCTCTGGGTTTACAGGAAGAGGTGTCGCAGGGTCTCCGCAGGGGAGGCCGCTGGTTGAGCAGGTCCCCGTGGAAAGCTCTCAGCTGCTGGTCGGTGAGCGGGAGGAGGCCGTCCTTCAGGAGGAGCAGGCAGCGTCCCGCTTTCAGCCAGTTCTTGTACTCCTCGTCGTTGAGACGGAACGTCAACTCCTCGCGGACCATCTCGGCTCGACTTCCTCGTAAAGTGAAAACACACAACAGAGGGGGCAGGGCACGCGCCCAGCTCGGCCCACTGGCTGCAATTCGGCACGGCGGCCACCAGATGGCGGTGTGTTACCGTAGCTACAGAATGCAGGGGCGGGGAAAACAAGGGAGGGAGACAAATTTGTGTGTGGAATGAGGGAGTTTATGGCATAAGGGCGTATGTGTGGCAGAGAACTCTGGAAAAATTGGAGAAACTTAGTTTGGAAAGATTTTTTTATCTGAAGCTGAAACATGTAAGAACCTCATGACATCACCTGCAGATCACCAGAGACAACTTGGACTCTGTCAATACGAGTGAGACTTAAAATCTCAAATATTTATATTGAGGGTATTTTTATTTCAGATCACTGATGTCCTTTAAGCGTGGAATTATCCAAAACTCATCGTTTCATTGGCTCTCGTACTTTAGTTCACCTCTGCTGAAAGTGTTTATTTCTCTTGACGCGGCAGTTGCGATGTTGATTGTTTCGCTAGTGTTTTAAGCAAACATTTTGGGGAAATTCTAGATTATCAAGTCTGACTGGCTCTGTGAAGCAGCCATGTGGGGAGACTGGATGTTTTTGGAAGTCAACTCTCCTGCATCTAAGAAAGGTTTTGATTTCCCACAACGAGCGCACCGTATATATAAAAAAGTTCAATTTCTCCAAGTCATCTCTTCAAACGTGCGGACAGAATGATTTCAACATCTTCTGCTATAGATATCATTCCAGCATCACTATTTAAATCTGTTTTCCCTTGTACTGCAGAATCTATTATCTGCCCCTTAAATCTTGGTCAAGTTTCATCATTCAAAAATGGTCTATTTCTCCTTCTTCGTAAAAAAATCTACCACCTTAGATTCATTGTGTCCTACGACTTATAGGATTATCTCAAAACCTTCTTTCCTGGCCAAAATTCTGCAACAACCGTGGGATTCTGATGATTTTAATATTTCAGTCTGGTTTTTGAAGAGCCTACTCGACAGAGTCAGGATTCCTTAGAGTGACTAACGGTTTGATGATGTGGAAATGAGAATCGTTGGTGTTAGCTGGACGTAAATCCCAGGTTTACGGTCAGCCCTGTAGTACCGGGGATCATTCAGTGCTGCTTGTGAAATTGAGTCTTTCAGAAATATTTGTATTGCCCAGTCCAGTTTTAACTCGAGGTCTGGTACCCTCAACCATGGGGTTCCACTGTGTTTCTGTTTTTGGGCCTAATTTATTTGTCTTTTAATGAAATCTCTTATCATTACTGCGCTGACGATGCTCAGGTTTTAATTACTTTTAAACCCCAGTTAATTTCCATGCTATCTGTTCTACAATGGTATATGAAACCAAGCAAATGAAGGTCGAATAATGATTTTCTCCAGTTGAATGAAGAAAAAAAAAAAAAAAAAAACACAGGTTCTTATCTGTGCCGCAGATAACTTGGTTCCTTCGTTTATCCAGCCATGAAACAGAAGACTTTCCTCCCAGCTGCTCCGCTCTCCTTCTTTTGATCATGATCCATCTCAAGAGAGATGAATCGGTAAACCAAGAGCTGCACATTTTGCTCAGCCTTATACTCCATGACAGATCGTATATCCATTCACTGTCCTATCCTAACGTCAATCATGTACAAAACGGAGGGAGTATTCCACGTCTGCCGACTGATACAAAAGCTAATGCAGTAGGTGGTGCTGACACATTGCCAGTCTTCAGCTGGTGAAAATATGCAGACTTTCAATAAAGATATTATTTTTATACAGACGCTGTTTTTTTTGTTTTTTTTGTCTCTAGTCTACCGGCCCTCTGGTAGTTCTCCACTTCTTAAGAGAATCTGTGCCTTCCCTAGTGGTCCGACCATTTTGGTTGATGTTGAAACAAAGAGATTCACAGTCTGAATGTCTCTCATGTTCTTACTAAAGTTTTCCTTTACATATTCTATGGTTCAAGAGGACTCGCTAATTAAGTACAATGTATTCAACAAAGATTTAATCAACTAGTTTTTCTATTAGAAGGCTGAACTACAAAACTAATTGCCCCGGTACAGCTTTCTACCTTTCTTAGATTCTGGGTTTTACAATTGTTACAGATAATTCATCAGAGACCTCGATATCCGGCAAAAGCATGGTGACTTGATTAACCACAAGACCTGTAGAATCAATAAATCACTTAAGGAGAAGTAACGCGTCAAATCCTGGTGTAGAGATTCAAGAACAGGTTAGAAACGGGGGAGCAGCGGCGGCGCAAGACACAAAGAGTCCTCTCTGTGGCCTTCACAGACTCCTGCCCCAGTGCATTGACCTTTGCAGAATGTCTTCCCCTCTTTCACAACCCACTTTTCTGTCAATTCACTGTCAAATAAAGGCCACGAGAGCAAAAAAACAAAACCCAAACAAAACAATGTGTAAAAAGCAGAACAAAACCATTTTTGAAGGATTTGGGACTCCAGTGAACCACAGCACATATGGACAAAACAAAATATTGGGGAACCCGAGGAGTGACCAGCCTACCAAAACTACATGGAGCACATTGATTATTCACATCCCTCGGTCAAAGCCACTATTCGTGATTTAACAGTGAGAAAACAGGCAGGGGGAAAATGGCATCTAGATTTCTAAGGCGATTAAACCACAAAAGGCCCGTGTAGCGTATGATGAACACATCCTGACGACCAACAAAACCTTAGAGACCTTAGAGAGATCATTCATCAGAATGATGAGTCCTCACTCAACATTTCAAAGAAAGTACCTCATGCTTTTCTTTAGGACCTGGATGATTTTCTGTCATTTTTGAAACCATAAATTCTGCTCTCTTCTGCAGAAAATCCCGGAGGAGAATGAACAGTCATCAGTTTTTTGAGTTGATTAAGGTCTAATCTCACCGCCATTGTCTTCTTGTATGTATGACAGTTGAATGCAATTACGACATTTGTTGAACAGTTGAGAAAAAGACCAAAAATGTATATTAAAAAAACGGACAAGAAAATAGCCAAACATGCGTCGGTCCAATCATTTTATACATGTGTTCATGTCACTTGTTTCCGTTTCTTTGGCTTTTGTGTTGTGGTGAAAAACTAGGTCTCTCACAGATCTGTCTTTCACTCGAATTTTGCTTGAACATATTTTTATTCATAGCTCTGTGGAGAGCAACATGCAGCGTTCACTCAAAGATTAAGCCTCCCACCTTATCCCTATGTCTAAACCAATCCCTCTCAAACATACACCTACTTGAGAGCCCACATCACCTCGTTTCAGTGACTGATGTTCCTGACAGTAAAAACCTGTAAAGAAAACCTGTGAGGCGGGCTCGGTCTCTGCGAAAAGCTTGGCCGCATCTGATTAAGACAATTCCAACCCGGCGTTTCATCCGCACAGAATCCCAGAAGACTTACTTTAAGGGTAGCATAATTAGGCCACGTTCGGCAAGCTGCTCAGCAGTTCAGTCGTGACTCCATCTGAGGACGCGTTCTCTAGCTGGGAAGATCTAAAACAAGGACTGAAACCTTGATATCAAATGAGCCGTCTCTGGTAGCAGTTTTTGCATTTCTGTGTCAAAGTTCTTCATATACTTTCTTCACTGTGGACCGCAGGCCGGGACTGCAGAGAAGCGAGTCCAGTGCCTGCCTCAGAGAAATGTGCCGAACAGAGCATCACTTTGTTGTAACATGCATGGACAATCCCTGTTTCAAGAGCAGGAACTAGTGTTGTTTCTATGTATTATTTGCAAAGTTCACTGCAATCATCAGGACTTTTTCCTCCTATTTCAGTTTGTTAAAGTTTTCCTATTTCCATTGCCTCGATGCAACTGATTGATTCGGGAGACAAATTTCACTTTTAACCATGGGAATTTGGTCCATGGTGAAAGCCTTGCTAAAATATTTAAATTGATTTATATTTTAGGCGTCAGGTAATTCCTCCCTGGCTGCTCCCCGCTCGTCCCCGAGCTGCTCGGCTCCTCGCTCTTCCTCCAGCTGCCCTCCAACCTTCTCCCGCTCCGCTCATCTCTCGCCGCCTCCCCTGCTTCTGCTCGGCTCTGCATTTAAATGAGGGAAAATTGTCAAAGAAAACCATTAATGCGAAGTGAAAGCACCTGATGGCAATTCTGACAGCACATGCGCAAAAGGCACAATTAACTTGACCCGGCTCCGCAATCCAATTTGATACCTTTATGTCAAGAAATTGAATTATGATGGGATTACCTATAGGCACCCATATTTATAAATGACCTTAGCACATCCGACAGTTTCCACTGAATCAGGGGAGATGCTGAACGTACCTTTTGAGCAAATATGCCAGCTTCCTCTTCCTCGCTTTACTCAATAACCTCTGAAGATCCGCTCAAAAATAACTTAACCAGAGCTGAAATAATGCTAAAGATAGAAAGTTCCAAAAAGGTTTCGAGAGAGAGCCAATGTTTCCACTACACTGTCAAAAGATACACCTCCCTCTCCCAAATTATAAATATTGGCTGTCAAAAGAAACCTGCTAGGGGTGTTCGCTAAAACGAGCATACATTAGCTTCGCAACATAAACACTGAAAGAAACTTGAGCAAAGTCTTGAATATTGTTTCACCTAAAAGCAATTTATTAAAAAAATAAATAAACAGAGCCAATGGAAATGGTACGGCTGCAGCCATGCTAGCTAACTGCCTACCTGCTGAAAATTAGCATCAAGGTGCTACTTCCTGAAGAGGAGAACATTTGCATGCACAGCTGAGCTACGGCTTCAGCTCAACTTCATTTAATTGGACTGCTGACCTTGTATGAGCATTAAATCATTTCATGGGAATCCATTTCGCCTCAAGTATGTCTGACTCCATAATGACAGGTGGCGATGTGCCCCCTTTCAGCTTGTTAGCAATAGGGCCAACACAACTGAGGGTCTAAGTAATTCAGGTAATATGACATGAGGTCTGTACCTTCATCAGTGCAGTTGCATGTTATCAGACATGTGCAACCTTTTCTCACGTGTTGCAAAGAAGAGAGTGAGCCAAATGGGGAGGGGGCTCTCAGTTTTCTGTAGGGTTGCCAACTTCTCAGTATGGAAAGTAGCTTTTAGCCATTCCGCATGTAGTTTGAATTAGAAACTATGTGGAAGAAACTAAAAGTGAGCAAAACAAAACGCCTTAATATCCTTGGAATTACAAAGGCGTTTAATTCTGTCCATCCTTCTTTTCCAGGCTCCTCCCTTGTCTAATCCTTGATTTTTTGTCAAGCAAAGGCACTCAAAAAGAGTCACCAGCTGAATTATTTAGCTCTGTATTTTATTTTACTGCATTAAAGTTTAGCCCAGTTTAGTTAGGTTGATTTAAGACCACATTGTGGAACAGCTGGCTTCATACCACGACCCAAAAATATTTGTGTCCGGTCCATTGATCGTTCTGATTTGCCCTGATTGACACGTGAATGATTGTTGCAAGTAAGAAGTTGCAGATAAACATTTGTTTTATTTGAAATGCATTGCAAACTCTCCCAAATGTTTAATCTGGGCCAAATTCAATCTTTGGTGGTGAAAGATGAAGGTTGCCACCTGGGGCAGAGTGACCTCATGGTTAGAGTGGGGAGAGAGCACAGGGCAGCCAGGCATTTCACAAAAACACATTGACCTCCGTCTTTATTCAGTTCAATGCTTTGGCGTATGATTCATAATTAACCAAGTCAAAACAAGGCTCAACATCAAGCACATCCGTAATCCATCCCACAAGCGAGGGCCAATCAAAAGATTGGATCTTCACAGAAAGGCAATCTGCTTTTTTGTTTGATTGGCTCAGACCTCGACTTGTTTCTATGAAGGTGAGCAAACACAGATAGGCCTGCGAAAAGGGAAACGACATAAAATATTCAACATGCCAGTGAAACCCGGGGAGAGAGAAAAAAAAACTCTGAAAAGATTTTTAGTCACGCACTCGATCAAATAGGTCGCACTCTAGGGCCTGGAAAGCAAGAGAGCGGTTTGGATCAGGTTGATTGTATATGTTTAATTGGACTCCCAGGTGCATTTTGCTGGCTTAGGGATTCCATAAATCATGACTCCAGACACGTCCAAGTCAGGGGCGTGTGTTATTATTTTTGGAAGAATAGCATAATAGGAATACCTCGGACCGAGTTTCATATGGAGCGACAAAAGTTGGCAATCGTTGAAAAATGTTAATTCGAAACAGTGAAGTGTTACTCCAGCTAGTTTTTAGTTTTAATTATTTACATTAACAGTAACGTTTCAGGAAGCTCCGGGAAAAGGTCTTCCCCGGCTCTCCGTGCCGTGGGACCACATCTGCCTCCCGATCCGAGTGGAGGCGGTGCCCCTCGTGAGAGGTGGCATCACCAAGCTGCTACACCTGCCGCCTGCAGTGAAAAGCAGAGTTGAACACCCGGAGGAGGCCCAGCCGGCCGGCAGCTGCGTGCGCCGACGTCCCCGAGGCCGCCGCTGAAGGCGTACATCGGGGACCGGCTGACAGATACCATGCATCAACCGAGACCATAGTGGCTCGCCGGAGGAATAGCAGCGACTAACCCTCTTGCTATTTCGAGCCTGAGCCCAGTGGAGAGACGTCTCGCGAATGTCAAAAGCAACAACCAAATATATATACGCATATATGTTTATGTACATATATATGCGTATATATATATATATATATATACGTACAAACGTACACATATATATATATATATATATATATATATATATATATATATATATATATATATATATATATATATATATATATATATATATATATATATATAGAATAAACACTTAACATTGCAACCTTCCACTTCCATATCCGGGGTGCCACTGTTTTCTCAGCGGTGTTTCTCCTGACGCAGCGGGTTTCTCGGTGCTGCAATTTCCCAGAACTTCTGATTCGAAAGGAACAGAAGCGTCGGCCCACGGACAACAATTTATATTGAATTACACTCCTCTAGGATGTTTTGTTTTTTTATAGATTGAAAAGCAAAGCGCCGGCTGTACATTTAATACCTTCAGGCTCTCGCGTTGATGGCTATTAAAAGAGATTCATCAAGCCTGACGTGGGGGAAATCTTACACCGAAACAGGAGAACACTGAGGACCCAGAGCTGGAAATTAAAGCTGAATTATGTCAGTCAGAACTTGGATGATTACTTTGAAGCTTCACTACTGTGATGACCATTTCGTATCGAGGTAATCTTTCAGGTTTTGTCGCGTTTGCGCCAAAACTGCCATCTTAAGAGATTGACTCAGTCTGGGTTGGAGTTAGGATTCGTGGCAGCGCTGCACCAGGCCAGGGAATAACACAACATGGACAAATTCAGCCCTTACTGTGTCTTTTGTACGTTGGTTTCCTTTGTCCTCTCCAGCTTAAACATCTTGTTTTTCTTCCTTTTGGTTTGCTTTGCCTAAGGCGGCGCAGTGTTTTCATTAAATCTCTGCTTTGATTCGGTCCTGCAGCGTGAGCATGCACAGGCCTAGCAGCTTGCAAGGGTGGAAAGGAGAAGCTGTGTTTGAACCGGGCTTCAGGAGGCTTAACGTCTGTTCTGGTCAACTGGGGATCGACAGCAAAACTCAAACTATGAGCTTCCATACACAGGATTCGCGTATGGTACAACAAACATGCTTGGAAACAGTTTTACAGTATATACAAAGTCAGTTGTGTAAATTTTATTTTAATATAACAACTCAGAGCAGCACCGTAGTTGCTCTCGAGTTTTTTGTTGTTGTTTTTTTTAAACTTGAGAGAGAAAAAGTGTAATTTTCCTTCCACTTCTCAATTAGGCTTTACTTTGCGTTGTTCAAATAAAATGTCAACAAAGCTGAAGCTCGCGGTCGTGATGTTACAGCAATTCTGAGAAATGTGATGGTGGAAAAATGCTTTGTTACAGCTGCCACTGTGATTAAGTGTTTCTCTCGCTCCCTTCTAAAGTTTTAACATTTTTATGCCATCATTACGTCCCCTACTGAAAGTGCCTCCCAATAAACAACCTGACATTTACAAAATGTCAATACGCCTCTCTCCCAGCGCTTCGTCGGAGGAAACGCAAGAATGAAAGGCGGCCGCCCCGCGCGGGGTCTGAACCGCTCTTCCCGCTCGGAGCCAAACCTTCATCGTCTGCGGGCGACTTCGGTCCGGATCCCGTCTATATCGCCCGCGTGACCTCTGACCTCTCCGAGCCCTGACTCAGAACGACGCGTCGGGAACAGATTGGGTTTACACCCGTATATTGTTTCTGCCTCTCCGTCAGGTTAAGTGGGCCAGGAGGAAGAAGGAAAAAAAAAAAAAACAGCTTGAACAAGCAGAAGCGGTGACAGGACTCCTAATTAAAACGTATTACGTTACAATTATGAAAATGAAAAGACATTTGTGTTGTATCAAATAATTTCATCTTTACATGAAAATTTAATTAGTCTTTTAGGGTGCACAGAGAAAAACAAATATCCCTCTATCTTTGTAATTGGATCTCTGAGGATTTGATGATAGTTAAAGTAGATTAGACACCCTGGAGTACGTGTGTGTGTGAGCGCGTGTGTGTGTGCATAAATGAGCCCTATTCAGCAGTCAGTCGAGGGGACGCAACAATATTAATGCGACTGCGAGGATGTAGGTGCGTGTGCGGTACATGCATGCATCCGCCTGTGTTGAGCGTGAGAGTGTGTTTGTGCTTGAGTGTGTGCCCACGATCCCAGAAGGGCATTTCTTTTCTTTTTTAGCAGCAGAGATCAAAGGGACATTAGTATTCTGAAATAAATCACATGCTCAGGCCTCGCCGCGTCGGTCCCCGAACACATCCACAGGAGACACGCGCTCTCTGTCTCATTCTCCGCGTCTCCTCCTTTCTCTTTCTCCTTCCATCTCCATCTTCAAAAGACACCACCAAGCACCCCCTCCGCTCCCATCCACTCCTCCTCTCCTCTCTTTCTCCATCTCTCTCTCTGTTTTCTGGCCTCCAGCGGCCTTCCGAGCTATCTGCTTGCTGGGCTCAGAATCCTTTGTTGCATCCTTTCAGCTTCTCGCCTTCCGACTTGAGCTCCTTCTCCTCCCCTCCATCTGCAAAATAAGTGAGGAAAATGCTTTGTCAGAAAAAAAAAACTGTTGTTCATTGCCAAAATAAAAAAATAAAAAAAAAAGAGAAAAAAAAGTCAGAAGCGCAAAGTATGGGAATTTTGACAAGCATATCCGCAGGGAGAAGACCTCTTATTCGGCTGCATCTCTCTCTCGCCTTCTCTCTCTCACACCTCCTCTCTTTCACTCTGCTTCTGCCATTCTCCAACTCTCTTCACAGCTCGCCGCCACAATCAGTCTACAGCCGAATGGTGATTATTATTCCTTTTCTCCACTTTTCAGAGTGTGAATATCTATTTAGTTGGGAGGGAAGTGTGAACACTTCTAAGACTTCCGACAATGTTGCTGCTCACTCCCAAATTCTCCAGTAATAAGAGCCGTTCTGCACGGACGGGCGGCGTCAGCCGGACCGTGCTTTCCCTTAGAAAGATGGCCGCCAGGGAGGAATATAAAGGGAGAAAAGGGGGCGGGGGGCCTTCATGTTTTTGATGAGAAAGTTTCACACCTTCTCAGACTCTAATTTCCACAGTTCTCGGTGCTCTGGGAATCCACAAAGTAACAATTCAGTCTGGACTCACGGCATTTATTTCTGCATAGAGACACGGAAACAAGAAAAAACGGAAGTTGACAGAAAGGAAGGGCGCAGGGAAGAATGGGAGGAAGGAGTGAAAGGGGAAAGGACCCAAAGAAGCAAAAAGATGGAAGGTAGGAGAAAGGAATATGACATGGAAGGAAGGAAAGAAGGAAGGAAAACTAAAAGGAATGAGAAAAGAATGTATTTAAGAAACACAAGGAAGTAAGCAAAGAAGGAAAAACACGGGGAAGTAGGAAGTTGGGAAGAACTCAAAGAAGGGAGGACAATGAAGCAAAGTTTCCATTGCAAATGTGCACAAAACTTTGTCAAAAAGCACAAGTTTGCAATTGCGATGTCTTCATTAAATAAAAAACCCAATTAAAATCACACATCAATAGGTTTGTTCACGACAAGTCACTAAAAAACATGCCGTGTCAACATCCTCGAATGACTTCCTGGCTACTTCTTCTTTCGAGTTTTCGGCAGTGGCAACGTCCAGATTGTTGATCACGTGACTCGATGCAAAAAAAAACAAAAAAAACCCAAACATTTTTATTGCAACTTTTTTGACCTAATAAAGTTGCAATGAAACATTTTTAGGATTCATTACAACTTTTACAATGAAACCTAAAGGCCCCTCCTCAGGGCTGCAGTTTCCAAGTTGCCGTCTCACAGAGCAGCCCTCACTGTGACTCCGGCACTCAGCTCCTTCAGACTAGCCAGCAGCAATTAGCAAACACCTGGATGAACTGCACATCTGCTGAGTTCATTATATGAGCTACGTCTCATCAGCAACGCTGATAAAAACACTGTAAGAGGAGCTCTGCTGTGACGACTTCCCGACGGCAGAGTTTCAGGGAGAAACTGTGCCTTAAAGACACAATTTCAAGGCATTAAACTACAAAGTCAAATTTCTTTTAAGTTATGTTTGATATATACAGCATTATATTAACAATGAAAAAGCACGGGGGAAGAAATATAAGACTCAAGGAAGGAAAGTAGAAGAAGGAGGGAATGAAGACGAAAAGAACGAACACAATGCTCAGAAAAAGAGACAAAAATAAAATTGCCAAACAAAAACATTTCTCCACACACCGTTTGCTTCTCCGTTTTTCTATTTTCTTCCAGACTTTCCTAAACTTTCCCAGCCTGCTTAGCAACCCCGTAAGTGGAGGCAGGGAAGTGGAAAAAAAAAAAAAAAAGGAGGAAAAATGATTGGCATAGCACCGCTGGGAGAGGAAGAAGCTCATTTTTTAGCCAGAGAATTAGAATGAGTGGAACATAAATGCCCCCTGTAGCTCCCTGACAGTTACAATATCCATGAGATTCAGCGTTTTCTTTGTGCCCCTGCTGTCGGCGCACGCGTGCGTGCTACATGTAAGCGCGCGCGCAAAAGAGAGAGCAAGAGAGAGAGAGAGGGCACGTGTGTGGGATGGATAAGTTTCGCGCCAGCGTGTACACGCGTGTACTTATTTATGTGCGCGCTTGTAGCTGCGCGTGTGTGTCATTCTGATAGCCACCCACATGAATATGCAGATCAGTTTTAGAGAGCGTATGTGCTCAGCATTAAAGCCCACTCTCCACTGCTGACCCAATTTCACACTGCGGTGTATGCATGCACTTGCTTATCAATGTATTTCTCCGAGCTTGGATAAAGAAGAAAAAAAAACCCATATATATATATATATATATATATATATATATATATATATATCAGGCTGGTTAAGACCTGGGCGTGTGTGTAGGTTTGAATGTGTGTGTTTTTACAGAGAGACAGCAAGCACACACACACACACCCACACACGTACACATTAAATCTCAGGCAGCGCACACACACACACACACACATTTCCAAAGCTGCCTGTGAATAACAAAATTCTCATTAACACAATCTGACCAAAAAAAAAAGAAGAAGATGTAGAAGAAGCCCAATCCTAATGCTGAACAAGCTGGACTGCACTCTATCACAGTCAGAGGGGTAGTTTATTTCTCACAGCCGACGGCTTCAGTAATACCTTGTCTGCCTTGGTTTAATGCAGCGCCGTAACGATGAAAGACCTCGCAAAACACGATCCCGCCCAGAATTAGGTGAAAACCCGGCTACTGGGCTCATATCTGATGAATAAATATGAGGCTGCGGCCTGGCAGCTGGTGCTGGTACCAGACGCACTTGGTCTAACAGGTGGGCTCGGGGTCCGGGGCTTACAGATGGCGCCCGCTCTCAAGGGCCAGACTGCTGGCTACCACTGAAGGGAGCCGCTGGAGAAACATGCAAGCACCTACTACTGCCTGTTATTAGTTTATTGGTGCGTCTTTGGAAATAAATGAACACGAAAAGCACTTTGCCACAAGCGATGGAGGATACAGACCAAAACAGGAGGAAGAAGTTGTTCTGGTCGGATCAGAGCAGAATCAAATGTTTTGGGCTCACATGCCTGTATGTGAAGGAGAGGCAACCTTGCACAAAACACCATTCCCACAGAATTCCCACAAAATGGAAGAGGTGGCAACATGCTGTGGGGATGATTTTATTCAGCAGGGACAGGCGACCTGTCGAGTGACGGGAAACTGAATTAGGGTAAAAACAAGACACTCCTGGAGGCTGCGAAAGATTTGAGATTGGAGTGGAAGTTCGCTTTCCAAAGGCTCGAAAAGTACGGTTCTTATTATGTCAAACTAACATTTTATATCATGTTGAAATGTTATTCCATCATCAAAAACACCTGGAGTGTTGCTTTGATTCCTTCATGTATGTGTCAGAAGTCTTTTAATCTCCTGTGGTAACCATTAAAAATACTCTCCCATTACAGAGTGGGAGAGTGGCGGGCACTCTCCCACTCGGCTCCTGCAGACTAGTGGCAGCAGCAATCAAGACCTGCAAGTCTGCTCTGTTTATTGTGCAAACTACTCCTCAGTCAAACACTCCCAAGAACATTTGTAAACAGCATAACGGAAAGACATTGTTGTGATGATGTGATGAAGCCAGAGTGTTGGAACAAGCAGGAGTTTCTTAAAGAGACAGAAGCCCAATGTCAAGGTGCCTAATTGCAAAGTTAAATTTCTTTTAGGTCATGTTTGAGATCCATTCATCCATTTTCTAACACTCTTGTCCCTAGTGGGGTCAGGAGGGGTGCTGGTCTATCTCCAGCTAACGTTCCGGGCGAGAGGCGGGGTTCACAGGTCGCCAGTCTGTCGCAGGGAAATGTTTGATATATAAGACAATTTTATAACAACTGAAGACGGCATAGTTACTGGACTGTGCTGTAAAATTGTACTATTTGTCTAAAAAATACATAACACTGTCCCTTTAATGAAACATACTTTATCAAAATATTATCTTTTCTTCTGCTACGCATTGTGAACTAGTCATTTCAACGCACACAAGTGTTGGCATTAATTTAGTCTTAAACTAATCTCAATTAGTCGAAAGGTAATTTGGCCTCATTTCCAAATTCCTCAAAATAAACCTGACTTGTCAACATTCACATGCTGAACCGTGACATCATTGCATCATTTTATTGTTTGGCCTTTTTTTAACACCCAAACCAAACAAGGTTTCACAACAAGGTTACCACTTTGTGTTCTTCCTCTACATAAAATCCCAATGAAATACTTTGAAGTTTGTAGTTGTGGCGTGACAAACAATGTGACATTTTTCAAAGGCTACAAATATCCTTGCAATGTACTGTATTTTCGGGGTCTGTTTTTATTTTTTATTTTTCTCCCTGTTAAAACTTAGATTTTCAAAAGCCTCCCTCCCCCCCCCAGGGCTGCATGGCGTTCTGCCTCGGTGATTCCTGCTGATATCTCTTGCACTTTTTCACATGGGTTATGATGAGCAACTCTGCCAACGGGAGATTTGTTTACAGGCAGGAGCAGCTGGTTGCGCTATGCCAAAGCCCCGACTAATGCCTGTGATAAGACCAGGAGTCCCCGAAGAGTTGGAGAGAAGACGAGAAGGATGCGAGGGAGTCGCAGAAAGGAGAGGAGTATCTCATCCTCAGTCGTCGGAGCCTGTTAGATCCCCGGGAGGAGTAATATATCGACACGTGAAGACGGAGTTTAAAAACGGTGCCTTTGGAAGGAGAATTACAGCGAATGAATTGGAACGTTTTAATATTTTGTGAACCGTTTGTTAACCCAGGAGCAGAAAAAAGATACAACTGTGAGAAAGAGTAGATGTCATAACACGTACGGAGGAAAACAGATTGTGCACTGGAGTGAAAATGTTTTAACTCCTTTGCAATTGCGTGTTTTGGTCGTAAAACTAGCATTAATGTCAGACAAAGATAACCGGGGTAAATGCAAAATCAGCTGATTTCATTCATTACTATGAAAGTATAACTGCCACCTGTGTTGAATTGTGAATTCACTTTTATTACCACATTATTTTTTTAATTCCTCTATCCAGACCCGATTACTGTATGAACTGGTAAATGGACAAATTTCTCCAACAAAACCAGTCTGATAACATGAAGTAGGCTAAAGATCTTAAACGGCAACAGAGAGAGCCGTCAAACTTGAACTTTAGCCAGGGGGTATCCAAACTTTTTGTCATGTGGGCCAAATAAATAAGTAAATAAATAAAATCAAACAGATAAAGTAGTCCAATTTTTTTTTTTATTTGTTTGTTTGTTTGTGTAGAAAAGGGTTGTTACTCCTTGTAGACCCAAAACTTGCATTAAGCCTCCTGCAGTCTTAAGTGGGGTTGCACAGAACGAGTGTGTGCTTTTATGAGTTTTTGTTTTTCCTTATGCGAGTTCAGGAACTGACGGTCTGATAGGACAACCCGTCTTCCCTCCCCCATGTTTCGCCGCTGTCCGACCGTGACATCCGTCGCACTCCTTCTGAGCATCGCGAGGGGGGTTCAAAGAAACTCATCTAGTTTTCAAAATTTTGTAGGCTCGACTGAACAAATTTATTCTCAGTTATAGAAACAGAATTTAGGTCATTTTCTTTCAAAGGTTTAATAAGTTCAGTAAAAGTTGATTTGGTCACAGCAAAGTCAGCTTTTCAGAAAAAAGTCTCTGAATAGATGTGGTTCTAAAAAGACAAATACTTTGTGTTGTACTTTACGTTTTCCAAAAATAAAAAGTCTCCTTCTGCATCAACTACTTGTGCTGGACAGGAAGGATTGATATCATTTTTGAACTGCATTTGGGGGCCACACAGAATCAGTCCAAGGGCCACTAACGGGCCTCTAGCTGCACTTTGGACAATGCTTAAGATCCAGCAAGTTCACCTCTAAAGAACTTGAAAAATAAATAAAAATTTAAGTGAACAGGAGGCAGAGTTAAAGTCTGAACTTGGGTACCATGCAAGACCTTAAACATTTATGCCTGGAAGTCCTTCAATGCGTCTGAATTTCAGCAATTCTGCCAAGAAAAGTGGGTCAGAGTTCCTCGACATTTTCAGAAAGCTTGATTGTCAGCTACTGCAAATGCACGAAAGGTTTATTTTTCACACAAGAAGGTTGGTTTTGACAGCTTTTTTTTTTAACCTTTTAACAAATAAAATCATCATTCGGAAACCACTTTATTTGTATTTACTGAGGTTTATCCTCGTGTGAGAAAAGTTGGTTTGATGATCTAAGTGAAAATACAAGGGGGGGAGATGAGAGAGGAAGCAAAAGCTTTGACAGGGCAAGAATCAAATGTCTTATGTAAGAGACAAGGAGCTGTAATATTCAGGCCACTTGGTTCATTCCTAATGTAAGACAACCACTTCTAAGTAGTATTTGTTTGTTTTCACATAAAACATCTGTATAGGTTGGTTTACTGGCGGTTTCCCTTCTTTTCAGCCTTATACCTCATCTGGCAGCGGTTCCATGTCTAACTGGCCAGTTTAAGAGTTATCTTTGGAGAATAAAACTAATCAAACTATCATTTCATCCCAACATGAAAGAAAAGCGCTGCGCTTGGCCCAGGCAGCAGCCCAGCCCATCAAATATTCAGAACCGCTCCGTCTTTCAACTTGTATGAATTTTAGACACCAGTGGTTCCGAGCTGCCAAACCGCTCCGCTTGGAAATATGTTTTCCAGGAACACATTTTATTTATTTATTTTAACAGTAAACAGTTATTACACTGCAACAGACATTTTATGAACAGACTTCCATGTTGTCAAGTCAGCAATGCCAGTCGTGTGACCTGCCGTGACACGAAGCCGCCAGTAGGTGGAAACGTTGAGTTGGTAAGGGAGTTGGAGGCAGCGTTGAGGTAATGCCTCTCTGCTCTATTGTTCCCTGCATTCATCCTCTCCCTCCTTTTTGCCTTCCAGTCTCAACTCCTCCTCACGGACTTCAAACGAACAGAAGAAAATAAGGTAATTTAACTTGCCCCTCTGCCCCTACATGTGCTTTTTGAATTTCTTATGCTAAATACCTAACCCATTTCCTCCCTCTTCTGAAAGTACAAACGCTGACTGTGGTGAAATAAATCCCACTGCTGGAAGGTCCTATAGAGCATTAGGATGACCTTGTGTAAGCAAAGCACCTTGAAAACAGGGAACCTGCTTCGGTACTAGAGGCGCACGACCGACCGACCAGCCGACGGCTTAATAAACTCTGGCACCCGGTGTGCTCCAAACTGACAGACATTCCTCAGCATCTTTAAACCTCAACCCCAGAAGCCCCGGCGCAGCGCACACTGAACTCTGTGAAGTAGATCAATGGGAGGATTATCGCAGGACCAAGATGCCAGCTACAGAGCGGCTCTGTGCCGCCTCGGTGAGGGGGGAAGATTGAGAGGCTTCCCTTTGATCTGTGGCTAGGCGCATCTGAGAGGAACCCGCTGCTGATGATAATGATGCCGAGGCCCGCCACAGAGAACCAGAGCGGAGCGCCCCCCCCGACCGCCCTCCACTCTCCCCACTCCCCCATCGCTGTTATAAAAGACTGGCCTGTTGAGGCCTGGACGGGACAAACGGATTTAATCGGTCGGATTGCAGATTCATGAGAATTTATTCCAAACAAATGTGTTTCTGTGCCTCCCCCACCCCTCTTCTCCTGAGAAGGAATTATATTGGTGCAACAGTGGTGTGTGAGTGTGTGAGGAAGTGTGTGTGCTCCAGTTGTTTCCTCCATCACATTAGATCCAGCTGAACACCTCTGTCCTCTTTCAAGGACACCCCTCCCTTCTGCGTGTCTCCGTCCCTCAACTTCTCTCTCCCTCTCTCATCCTCACACACACACGCATATATGCACACACACTCACTGGGTGCTGTGTGACAGGCCGCGGTGCTGGAGAAGGCTGCTGACATTCTGGACAGTAAAAGGCTTAGGGT
The DNA here is from genome assembly GCA_010277075.1 of Poeciliopsis retropinna. Lineage (NCBI taxonomy): Eukaryota > Metazoa > Chordata > Actinopteri > Cyprinodontiformes > Poeciliidae > Poeciliopsis > Poeciliopsis retropinna. The sequence continues at coordinate 13,146,766 of VMRM01000022.1, forward strand.
GGAGTGTGCGTTTGTGTGTCTGAAAGACGGATGAGGAAACCTTGCAAGTCTTCCTCCCCGCTCTATCGCTCCGTCTCATCTGCAGGGAATGCCATGCAGGGCCGGACTTACAGGGGGGGAATAGCCTGGGCACACCAGAGAACAGGTGCCTCTCAGTAATTTACTTACTTAGTTATTCAGTATTCAAAAGATGGTACTTTTGTGTTAAGTCAAAACTGAACCAGCGACAAAATCAGCACGGCTAAAAGGGTTGAACCTTTGCTCAGAGGTCCCAAATCCTCTGTCAGATGTAAGTCTGTGCTTCATTTGGAAATCGAGGTCCCAGACTCTGGAGAGACACAAAACTCACTCTGCTTGAGGTCCAGAGTGAAGTTTCCACAGTTAGTGAAAGCCGCTGGTGCCAGTCCAATATGTTCCCTGAGGTCCAAAGTGAGCAACTGAACCATGGTCACACACAGAATCGGTGACCCCTCCCACTGTCCACAGCTGCCATGTGATTGACTCCTCCTTGTTGCTGTTTGACTGTTTGTCAAAGCTCGATGATTACGATAATAGGATGTGCGGTCAGTAATCTCTTAATTAGTGCTAAGTGGGAATTAGATTAGGCTTTTGTTCATTTCAGGAATGGCTCTGGTTAACCAGATTAGCCAAGCGCGTGGATTAGGTCAGACGGCGAAAGCTCCGGGTTAGAGACCCGCTGACACCGAAAGCGTTCTCCGACCGCCTGCCAGTCGGTTCGTGGCGAGAGGCGTCAGGATCGGCCAAGATGCCGAGCGGCGGGGGTAACAACCCGGCGCCGCACGCTGGAGGGGAAGAGTCTCTGATGAGTTTGAAGGGACAACTTTTAATTGCTTCTGCGTGTGCTATGATCCAACTCCAGACTCTGGAGTACATCTAACACCTTCTTCACACATTGTTGTGCTCTCCTCTCTCCGGCGTCGTGTCAATTCCTGCTCACTCCTTCGCTGCTTAAAAGCTTTTCTGTTCAACTGACCTCCTATCCACTTCATTTGATGGGCCCCCGCTAAGAGGACTCCACCTTCTCTCCTCTTTCTCTCTTTTTTCTTGCCTTCCATCTTCTTTTTGCTCTCCCTCTCAGTCTCTCATCATCCTCCTCCCCATCCTGCCCACCCTCTCTCCCCCTCTTCTTTTCAGCAGCCCAGCGTGGGTGGCTGAGTTTAATGAATTCTCTTTTCTCTCTACAGCCAGGCACTGATTTCTGATTGTGGAGAGGCGTGTGTGTGTGTGTCGGGAGGGAGGCTGTGTGAGGCAGAGAGAGTCTACATAGGCACACAACTTTCTCAGCTTACTTCCCCTGCATCCACTGTGATCATTTCATAAGTCTAAACGAATCTTGGCCTTTGTCCTGATCAAGGAGTCGGGTTGCACTTCCGCCGTCTTTAAGGGGAAAGTCGGTTCACTGCCGGCTTTAAAATAGATCTGCCCCAGATTGTGTTTGTTGTTGTGCACATTACCTGCCATCTCCTGCAGCATGAAACATGAGTCAGGAGTCTGTTTTGTCCTCTGTCTGTGAAGCCTAACTAATGCTCAGGGAAGAGGATACGGTAAATGACTCCACAGTGTCACAGACGAGACGCATAATGATTTTTGGCTAAGCACATTATCTTTTTGCTGGATCTCACTAGACGATGAAACCGAGTCGACAGCCGTGCAAGTGTGATTGAAAGAATCACAATGGTGTTTTTTGGAAATAATTCAACCGCTTTGGAGGTGATAGGTAAGATAATGCATCCTTTTTTTGTGATAGATCAACAGAAAATAGTGTGTTATTGTGAAATTAAACTTTTTTTATGCTTAAGTCAGAAAAGTTTGGGATCAATTTGTGCTCCGCCTGTTTATTCTGACATTCGCAATTAAAATTCAGCACAGTATAGATGAGGTCGTGGAGAAGTTTAAAGGGGCAGTTTTATGTATTTTCCAGGCGCATAGTGTCATTTTACAGCACAATTGAGTTTAACATGCTACCTTCAGTTGTGATAAAAAATGCTACACATTTTAAACATGACAAATAAAATTAGGCTTCATATTTTAACGCCTTGAAATTGGGCTTCTGTCTCTTTAAGAAACTACTGCCCTTTCTGAAACTCCGCTCTCAGGAAATCGTCACAACATTTCTCCTCTATTAACCCTTTAACAAAATTTTCACCAGTGTTGCACTGAGAAGTGGCTTGTAAAACGAGCTCAGCAGGTGCGCAGGTGTTAGCTATTTGCTGCCGGCTAGTCTGAAGGAGCTGAGAGGGAGAGATGCGGGGGAAGGGCTGCTCTGTGATGTGGAAGCTTGAAAACTGCAGCTCAGAGGAGGAGCTTCGTCCTCGAAGGTGGTGCTAGGTCTACCCAGGCATTTGGCCAGCTGAATGGTTGCAATGGGAGACTACAGGATTTCTCAAACATGCATGACAGAATCAAAATAACATTCAGGTGTAACAGGGATAACGTTATAACCTGGTGTAAACCTCAAACTAGTCGATTTCACACAAGATTGCCCCTTTTTTACCATTTAGCCATAAAAATTATGCTCTAAAATCCTACAAAACCATGAAAATTATTAGTTTCTTTCCATGCATGAAGTATTTGGGTTGCTACCAACACCTCGTGAAAATTTCATGCCAGTAGTACCTTTAGAAATACGTTCACTAAGAAAAATCGGGATGTGCTCAGAACTTATTTTACCTGCTGTAACATTTTGAAAGTAGACCTACAAGTTTAATTTTGGTCTCATCAGAGTAGGTAGCACCGCATATAACCTCGAACACAGCACACCAGCAGGAAAACCTGGTGGAGATGCTTTTCTCCAGCAAGGAAGGGGGGAGCTGGTCAGAGTTGACAAGAAGATGGATGGAGCTAAATACAGGGCCGCTGACCTGAACCAGACCAAATTAGAGGCCAGAGAAGAGTAGAGAGTGGGGCGGAGGGCTGGTGTCCCTTCCAGCAGGGTAATAGTGTTCACTGTCCAGACAATTTAGAACCGATTCTGTCCGATCCATACGTTTCTTGATCTTGATCTGCAGTTCCAGTACCTGATTATTACAGCGTACTGGACAATGTGCGCTTACGGGTACAATTGCAACACAAATGTAAAATAAAAAACTATTGTAGCTTCTTTGCAAGCCATTGACTTTATGACTAATTCTTCAGTCAAAGTGGGAATGTTGAACATAGTTATCACTCGCATATGCTAGCTCCTCAGCTAGGCTGCTGTATTACGGTAACAACACATTCTTCAAAGTGTAGTTATTGACGTAACCCATTAACCATATGGCATCATTTTGCCATCATAACATGCTAAGAAAATGTTTGAAGAACCAAAGAACTAGACAAAAATCAATTGACTTATGATCCATAGCTAAAATACATTCCACTTGCCAGAGTTCTTGGTTCTTTTACAATATTTCCAAAACACAAAACAAAAAAAGTTCACTGTGAAATTATGGCACATACGTGATGCAGCAGGCAGCATTTACTGTAAAAATATAGAACATTGTTTTCCTATTTTTTTCTGCAGTGAACTTTGATGTTTAACCTGATGACTCTGATTTTGGGTTAAGTTGTTTCAGATGATTGTATGGAAGCTGTCCTCATAGTTTTCCAATCTTCCCCAAAGTGGAATGATGGGGATCAGAGTTTGGACATAGACTGACAAAATCAAAAAAAATATTCTTTTAGTTCATTGCTAACGTCTTTCCTTCTTGGTGTGCAAACCCTCTACTTTTATGGAGATTATAACATTTCCTGCTGATCAAAGTAGCAACATGCTACTGCTATTTTCCCACTTACATCCCATGGAAGCACACACACCTTTGCTATAGTGACAGTGTTTTTTTTTGTGTGTGTTTTTTTAACTGGTCTCTTCAGTCCCTGATAGATTCTTGCTCAAGGAACAATATGATGGTAAAGATGGAACTGGTTTAAAAGCGCGTGGGGTATTTATCACGCAGGAAATACTAACTTCTTGTCGTTTAAGCATGACTTCATTGCACTTTTGAATAATTCTAGTAGGCTATTTAGGCGATGATTTTTTTAACAGTTTAAAAGCGCATCACATTATTATTATTTAGAGAAGCCGAGTTTTACCAGAGGCAACAAAAATTCTTTATTTAAATAAAGCTGGACTTTTATTTCCCCCCCTTTCCTTGCTGTAGGGGCACTGCTTTATAATGTGTGTTATTAAGTACCATTATGATTCATCCAATTTCAGCCATCTTAAGGGTCCATTTTCAAAATGCTTTCACTCTTACCTCCCTCCCCCGTCGCCAAAGGACTGTCATCATCCCATGCTGCTCTTTGTTGTGCGTCTTGTTTCTTACATTCTGATGGTCGACTGCACAGTTTGATGGCATAATCATCATAATGCAGTCTGCAAATTATGGGGAGAGATATGCACAGTGGACTTTGGAGCAAAAATAATTTCCTTTTTTATTTCAAGGCTTCACTTCAAGCTCCTCCATGGCTTCATAATTGGATCTGGTATTTACACAGTTGCACAACTATTTTTATTTGTTTTTTTTTTTCAGAAATAACTAGCTGTACTGATTTTTGCAGGCTGTTGTTATAAGTGTTTTAAGAATTGTTAATTATACCCAAATGTGCATAAAGAAACTTCAAAAAGATCGGCAGTGGCGGAAACAGAATAAATGTGCTGCTTTCAGTTTTCACATAAAAATTGAAAGCAGTTTTTATGTGAAGAAAAGAATTGGCAAACTTTCCAAGAAGTGATGGTTGGGATTTCTGACTAAATTTGGGAACGTTAAAAGGAACATAAATTTTCACGATGGAAAATCTATGTGGACCCCCGGTACTCAATGAAATACGCAAATAGCTAAAATCCACGGATTGAGACCCCCTCCAAAACACTAATATTGCTTTTTTCAATAGTTTAAACACAAAATATACCTCATTATACATTAATATTCACTGTGAAAACCACACTAGCACCACTGCAGAAGCTAACATCTATGGTCTACCTTATCTCTTATGGATACAACTATTCAAAGCCAAGGAAAACGAGTGCTGCTGCTGCCACGGGAAATGAAAGGATTTCTCAAATACGCACAAAAGAATCAAGGCAACAATCCAGGTGTGTTTTTGATGAAGGAATAACATCATAACATTGTGTAAAGCTCAAAAAGTCGATTTTGCATCATGTCTTCCTGTCTTCCAAATATTCATCAGTCATCAGCCATTGCATGAGTAATCAAATGAACGATGACATGTACAGACAATATCACTTCTCTGCTCAGGCAAACACTGTATGGAGGCTTAACGTCCGTTTGGTTTGAGGTAAAGTGCCATTGTTTAAAGCAAATAGCACACCAACACACTGCACTGCCTCATCTAACAAAAAAAAAAAAAATCTAAAATGCAAAAACTGAAATCGTGTAGAATAATAATGGGATGACAATTCTCCATAAAATTTCTCAGTCATTTGTTTATTACGTAAAGATTTTTCACGTTTAAAGTACTTTTAAGAAAATGAATGTTCACTGTGCTGTCATAAATAGCAGCATGGTGGGAAAGTTGTTGCTTTGCAACAGCAAGGTCATGGGTTTGAATCTATGTTGCTTTGTTATTCTAAATCTCCCTTAGGTATTAGATACACTGCAGGAACATTTTCCTAACGCATACCATGGGGACCAAAGCCCTGTCCTCACAAGGAGAAGTGCAGTTTCTGGGTTAAGGGTTTGATTTAAGACTAATGCTTGAATTGAGTTTATGTAGGCTGAATGTTAGGGAATAGCAATGAATGTAAAATGAATGGAAGCCTATGCAAAGCTTTTGTGAAGAAAGCAAGACATTCTCTGTAATACATACAGAGTACCACATTTACAACAGTTACAAACAAAGAGAGGTCATTTGAGGAAAGTACAGAGGTATGGTGTGAATTACGTTTTGGATAAGCTTAGGGTTGGGATCGGACTGGTAATGATTAAGGTTCGGGAAAATGTCTTGGTAAGGCATAAATTCAGGTCCTCAAATGAATGGACGTAAATACAAGGTCCTCAGTGTGGTAGAAGTACAAGGATGTGTGTGTGTGTGAACCCAGGGTTGTTGAAGCCCTATGATTGACTGCTCGTCTGTCCAAGGTGTCCTCCGTCTCTCACTCACTGACTGCCATCGATGGGGACCTGCCATCCAACACACCGCAAGGACAGCGGCTGGAGAGACAATAGATGGACAGATGGATTATTGCAGATCACACAAATCCCATTGTCACTAATCCGCTTTGATTAAAGTGTTTGTTTTTAAATTAATGATATTTTTTAACTAATAACTTAATAATCACTAATTATTTGAGAAGCTTTTTGACTGATTTCTTTTAAATTATGTCATATCATTCTTTTGTTTTGACAGACAGCGAGACATATAGGTACCATTGCAATGGGAACTGCTGAAGAAGAGGAGAGTTCTGGTCTGGCCCGCCTGCAGTCTTGACCTTTTCCCCAAAAGAGAAAGTGGAGAATTTTTGAAAACTAAAAATTGCAACAACAGCAACCCTGCACTGTTGCTCACCCTCAGGCGCGCTCGCCGAGAGAACATCGCTAAAACAACACCTGCACAGAAACATGAAACGGTTCTGGGCCAATAACGGCTCCGACAACATAGAAAGTCAAAGGGAAATGTAGATTCGCCAATCAAATAATAGATTTGACTGGTGAATCAGCCTGACTGATAGGAGACACCTGTTCTACATAACAACCAGACAGAACACCATGCTTCACGCTCTGAGCTTCATCAACTTGCCCAAAACAAACGAGCAGGATTCTCTAAAACTGGGTTGCGGTCCTCTTCTCATGCCAAAAGCAGGACTTCAAACGAATGCAACTAAACAATCCTCCCCCGGATCGGAGCTGCCGCTCTGGAAAGTGGATCATCTCCACATCTGTCTGGGGTCACCGCCGCCTCCGCCGTCCTTCTACCCCCGCTGATTGGACAGATGGATTAGCTGCTTAACGAGGTGAATTTGTTTAATCTGCTGATTGTCTCGGCGATGAAAACATATTCGGTTATTCTCGGCGGCCTGTTTTTTTTTTTTTTTTCCTGTCCTCCTGATTAAAGATGCCCTCGCTCTGGCACGCTCGCGCAAATAACGGAACAGTTGTTGTTGTGACCAGAAGACAATGCTGTGAGGTGTGCTGGCACAAACATACACAGTCAGAAACACAAGGTCCCCTGTGCGTACCCCCCACCCTTGCTCGCCCTACCCCTGTGGTATGGTAATGAGCTGCTAATCTCTACGGTTTACACAGCCAGAATCTGTGTCTGTGTGTGTGTGTGTGTGTGTGTACTTTAAGGTGCGGTGCAGAAAAGCCTAAGGAATTCTCTCAGGCCGTCAACCTTCTGCTCTCACTTGGGCACAGGCTGTCAACACATTAAATCGTAGAGTCTGAGTGTGTGTGAGGCCGCGAGAGAGAGAGAGATATAGAAAGTTAAAGCTCAACAGTAAGGTTGAAAATGTGGGGTGGGGAAATGAGGCTAGAGACAGAAAGAAACCATGTAGATTAGGCGTTTGTTTATTTCCCTTGTAAATGTGCTTCTGTTCCATCTGATCTGCAAATCCCCAGTCCCTCTCTGGTATTTTCTTTTATGTGTTTTAACGCCGCGCTCGCGCGTGTCGGTGCGTGCGCGTGTTTATTTATCATGCCGAAGTCACATCGCTAATTAGTCCCTGGGAGAAGCCCGAGGCCATTTGCAAAATCCCACTGATTAAAAACAAGTCCATATCCAACCTTGTGTCGCACACACACACACGCACACTCTCAGCGTCTATACAGTTTGCTCTGGCACGTCCACACACACGCGCGTCTGCGCCGAGGAAAGCTACTTACTGTCAAGGCTGGAACACGTGTGGGCGAGTGTTTGTGAAACGCATGTTGAACGGCTGCTGAGCGGCTGTGAGGGAGCTGTCAGTCGCTGAGGCCAGTTTAATATTTAAACCGGGCCCTCTAAAGTTATCATACCCCAGGGTGACTCCTGTCACGCGGGGAAACAAACCCTCGTACGGCCGGCTCTCGGCGAGAGCGCGCCGCAACGTACGCACGCACGCACGCAACGTGCGCACGCGCGCGCTCGGATGCTTGTCACAAATCACACTCAAGATGTCAAGGGCACCTCGAGTTAGCGAGTGTGACAGACAGAAGCTGGGGAGAGACAGACGGAAGAAAGCAGAACACAGAAAATCTCCGCTGTGATTCTTTCGTCCTAATTGTGAATTAATTTCGCGTCCCGCGCACCTTCTAAAACCTGCCCCGGCCGACAAATTGGAGCCGTGTCGATTAATCCCGTCTCAATGTTAATTCGCGCTAAACACGACGAGGGTTAGGGGAGAGAGAGGATGACATGACGGAGGGATGGGGAGGGAGGAGATTGTGACAGGGTGGGGAGGAGGACGAGGCGGAGGGAAGATGGTGATAAATTGCTTTGAACTTTAATGGACGTCTCAGATGCTCCTCTGGTGATGCGTTCGGACAATACACGACGTTATAGGCGCACGTGAGGGCTGATTGCAGCTGACAGCGTAAGAGGCCCGCCGTCTCCATCGACCTCGAGAGAGGGCGTACACACACACAGGTCTGGATATCTAGAGAAAGAAAAGAAAGAAAAAAGTCAACTGAAAGAAACGGGACGGGCTTTAGGACAGGGATTCACTGAACAGTAATTCTGGCTAATGTCAATTTATGGATTTTCTGCAAAACTTTGACCTAATTTTCACAGGTTCTGCCGTCACCTTATGAACAGCGTGCTTCGTTCTGTGAAGCTGTCTCATTAGATACGGAGGACTACAAGCATGTTTGTATGTTAAAAGTTGCTGACTCGCGGTGTAGCTAAGTCTTTCCGTTTGTATCGTTTTGGATGCACCTTCGGACACGTCCTTCTCAAGCTTGAACATATTAGAACATGGCGTTATTGTCATTATTGGCATTGTTTAAGTCATATTAACAGGCAGCTTTCTGACCCACATAGAGGGTAAATCCGTTGACACCAAAGATTTAGTAAAGCAGGTGTATCTACAACAGGGGCCTCCAACCCTCGAGATCTACTGTCCTGCCGGTTTTAGATGCATCCTTGCTCCATTAACCTGATCAAATGATTGATTTACCTCTTTGACATGTCATCAAGTTTGGCAAAGGCATCGTAACTAGCCTTTCATTTGATTCAGGTGTTTTGGAGCAGAGTTGCTTCTAAAACCTATAGGACAGTATATCTTGAGGACTAGGGATGGAGACCCCTGATTTACAATACGTACGATGAGTTGAATGTTTGACTGAAGACGTTCTCTCACTGGTTCGGTTGGCACAGGTGTCTGGAAGCAGAAGGACCGGTTAATTGGGGGCTTTAATAGAGTTCAGAATGAAACTGGGAAGTAACGGCAAAAGGCGTTGAAGTGAGGACAATGTATGAAGGGAGGTAAGTCTGGCCATGAGGTGGTGAGTTCCAGAATCCTATGGTGGAGAGTTCTGGAGGTGCAGAGGACATCCATGAAGAGGACTGATTCCGGAAGAGACAAGGAAATGGATTGCAATGTTGGACCACAAGAGTGGACGATAAGTAGAAGTCAGGTAAGAAAACGTGAAATAATAAAATTAGAAGGTTTCTACACAGGAAAACACAAGCAAGGTTAATCATCGGACAAAGAGAGATTGTCATGCTGTTCCTTAAACACCTTAATGGATTCAATGAACCCATTGAGGTAATTGAATCCAGGTGTGCCAGCTGTTTAGGGATGGAACATCCAACCTCAGACAACCTTTGACAAACGGTAACTTTCACACACACAAACACGCCACAATCATAAAAGTTTGGAGCTGCATCTTCAACCACGAGTCTTAGCTTGTGTTTTCAAAAACTGGAACATGTGCCCGAAGTGAAACAGGATTATTCCTGTAATCAGTTGATTAGTTTTGCATCGGTTACCGAAGGAGGAGGACTGTAAATGTGTCAACATTTAAGGTGCCAAAAATACCTCTAGGTTTGTCAACAAAAGCCCCCTGGAGGGAAATCCTTAACCCATCTTGTGGTTCTACTGCTACTCAGACAAAATCTATATTTTTTCCAAATAAATTTCTGTCAATATAAAACTTACTTAACAAAAAGACTGCAGGTGTGTGTGTCTGTGTCTGGTGAATTTTTGGTTGAAACAAGTTTGTTTTTCATTCAGTGAAGTTACTCACAGTGGCTAAAGTATCCAGAAGTTTTACTCAAGTAAGAGTAGCAATACTATATTATAATATTTCAATATAATACAATTATTCAACTAAAAGTACAACACTATTATGAGTAGGGTTACTTCATGATAATATTACAGTATAATAACATTACTCAAGTAAAAGTACAACATACCCAACTTTGTTTCCAACACAAAAGACCAGAGTGAGCATGTGCGATGTCGGCCTCTACCTGTGTCACAGGTGCAAATGTAGATTAAAAAAATGTACTGTTTTTGAACATGTCTGACCCTAGACATTTTTTCACTGTGCATCTCTAAACATGTTTTGCAGCACAAGTGTAAAAGTCATGGACTGAAGAAATGATGAAAGTGTCAGGGTGAGAGTCCTGAGTTCAGAGAAGATCTTTGGGAGAGAAAAAGGAGCCATATGGCTCGGGTTCAGTTCAGACAAATAAAATGTTGCCTTTTTCTCCACAATGGTTAACCACGCACAAATGAATCACTAATGGAGCTCCTATTCACAGTGAGAAAAAAAACACACACACACACACACACACCCGCGCACAATGGCCGACATGAGAATAAAACTCGAAGATATTCACACAGAAGGAGCAATAAATGTCGACGGAGGAGGAGGGGCCGGAGGATGGGAGGGAAACATGGAGGATTGTTTGTGTGGACGAAGCGATGTGTGTGTATGTGCGTGTGCGCAGGAGTGTATCACTGGAGCCGCCCCGCTACCCTTCCACCCGACTGCCTCTCCATGTGTGTGTCTTTGTGTGTGCTTGAATGAAGGGTTTGTCCCTCAATCTGTGGCCCTCTACTTCGCCAGATTTCTAATGATTTTCCAATGATGATTCGTTCCTTGTGTGTGTGTGTGTGTGTGTGTGTGGGGGGGGTGTAAATGTGCATCCATGGGCTCGCTCAGCCTCTCTCTCTCTCCGCTCTCCGCCCAGCTATTCTTCACGGTGCCGCTTTGTTTCGTTTTTTTCTGTTTTCGTCTCCCGACAAAGAGCAACGCCAATTCGGCCCCCAAACACAACAACGTTCTCCATTTTGAAGGCTCCATAAAAGAGAGGCAGCAGATATTAAATGCCAAAGCCCCAAACTGCGCCCTGTGTTTGCAGTGCTGCGCGCTCACTCTCATCATTTTGCGGAGTTTACCATAAGATTTACATTTCATTTCCTACCTTCCACCCAGCTGTTGTTTTCTGATCAGCTCAGATGGAAGTCAGCTTGCAGAAGCTTATCAGATTGCAGGAGGGAGAGAGAGAGAAAAACAACAAAACACATTTTTTTGTTTGTTTGTTTGTTTCTCCCAGTCCTGATCATTTTGAAAACTTTTTAAAAATTTGTATTAAGGTGTTTTCAAGGTTCCTTCGAAACCTAAAATGTTGTCCAACAAAAAAAAAAAAAAAAAACCTGGCAACTATTGAGCCACTAAAAGCCTTGGGCACAACAGAAACGACAAATCTGTTTCAATATCTGTCACAAACACACAGAAAAAGCTTTAGTTTCTCTGGCTGTTCTGAACCGATTGTTCCTCAGATTTGTGGTACTCTTTTAATCCAGAACGTCTCATATGTTTACCACCTCCTTGCTACGGTGATTCGATAACAAAACGTTCATATTTTACATTTTTAAGGGTTATCTCCCGTCTCGATATTTTATTCCATTAGTTGTCTGAATGATCATGGTTGTTTTATGCTTTCTGTGAGTCAATAAACGGCTGAGATTAAAAATATGTTTTCAGGCTCAAAGATAATCACACAGCCAATATTTGATTAAATGTCCTTTAGCTGGTGGCTCCTCAGTGCCACATTTTTGTCTTCTGGCATTGGTTGAAAGAAACCAAGAAAACTCCTGTTGTACTGTGTGGATATCAGGTTTATTGCTTGATACAGATATGCAGAGGCGCCGTGAAGCGGGGAAAAGTTAAGACGATTCTAAGGGCCCCTGACCGACAGGGTGTTGGATGTAAAATTCATGAGCAGTAAATATCGTGCTCGTATCAGTATTGGACCAAAGAAAGCAAGGCAGTTGCAAGCCTTTAAAACTGTGACGCTTTTGATGGGTCAGATAGATTCAAGAAATTGTAACAGCGGTTGCCTGGGGGGCCCAATTTAAGGTTTTGTCATGGGGCCCAAGATTCCTGGCAGTGCCGCTGCAGATATGATACTGGTTTTCCAATTATCGATTTAGTGGTGCAATGTTAAAGGGGCAGTATTATGGATTTTAAATGCACATAGTACTGCTTTATAGCTCTAGTAACTATGTTGTGTTCAGTTGTTGTGAAACTGCGGTATACATCAAACATGACTCAAAAGGAATTTGACTTTATAGTTTATCGCCTTGAAATTGGGCGAGAAACCCAAGCGTCTCTCTCTCTTAGACGCTTAGCCGTCTGTGTAAGAGAGAGAGACGCTTTGCCGCGCCACAAATCTGACTTCGCCTCGCCTCCCACCTAAAAGAGAAAAAAAAAAAAAAACATCCAGCTTTTCTTTAAGTTTTAAGTTCCTGAAGGCTGCTCTTTCCAACCTTCAGGAAATCATCACAACATAGTTACTCAAATAAACGTAACTTGAATAAATGTAACTAATTACTGCCCACCTCTAGATGGGAGACAAACTTTCTCGATGGATGCTGATGTGTCGCTCTCCATTTCCAAACCCCTCTGGCTTCAAAATAAGGTTTTTCTTTTTGTTTGTGTTTCGCAGCAACTTCACAGAATGCCCAGATGGTATTCCACCATGTAGTTTTTTTTTTTCTTTCTACACAACAACTGAAGAAATATCACTTTCCATGGCTGAAAACGAATGGGGTTGTGACATTTAGAAAGTCTTCTGTACAGCTGCGTTGAGTAGAGTGGTGTCGCACAATACAGCGACTAACAAAAGCATTTCCCCCCCCTTTGATGTTTGGCTCGTTTTGTTAGAAAGAAGTCAATCGTGATCAACAAAATTGGACTTTTTTGACAAAAAAGAAAAATGACGTTCATTTGAAAACTGATTTCAATGACAAGTAAATACAAATATCTAACGAATCTACATAAAGCAATAGAAGAATAAGACATCCAAGTGGGTGAATACTTTCACAAGTGCTGTAACTGTAACTGGGAAAGCCACAATTCAACAGACTGCTTCACGAACACAGTGAAAGAGCTGCTTGGGGTTTGAAACGGCACAAGGCTGCAGCGGAGCAAGGAAACTGTTGTGTTTGCGCCAGAGACGCAGTTACGTGTTGACTTTGCCTTTACTGCGGTTGTTTTGTGGTTCCTTTTGATAAAGGAGTTAAAATGTTCCAAGTCCACTCCTCGAAAAGCGCTCTCGCGCAACTTCTGAATGCCTCCCTTCTCGAACACACCCGAAACAAATGGCTGAATTCCCTCATCAGCCGTCATTCAGCTCTGCAGAGGCCTAGTAATGAACCATTGATTTGATTCAGGTGTGCAGGAAGGAAGCATCTAAGAGTGGCAGCGCGGTAACTCTCGAAGACTGCCGTCGGATATCCCTGGGATAGGCCAGCACAAAGTTGTGCACAATTTTAAAGTGCGTCATGTTCCGTTGAGTTGGACCGAAATGCAAACAAGTGAGGGGCTGTTTTGCGCTGGAGATAACGATGATTTATTAGGAAATGTACAAAAAAAGGAGAAACCAGCACGAGAGGATCAGGGGCAGCCGCGTTTCCATTGCGCAGTTTGACATTTTGAAAACAAATTCAACAGAAACAGGGTGATTTGTTTTTCGACGAAACGTTTTGCCGCTAGGATGAGGTCGTTTTGTCCGTGTTGTATTTGGTTTATTTTGCAAACCTGCAACGGAAACACTTTTTTTCGCACCACATGATCAACAATCAGATGTTGCCACCGGCACAAACCACGAAAAAGAACAGGAAACAGTTGCAGCATCATTTGTAATTTCTAACAAACATATTCACGTACAATTGTAATTGTGTTCCTTATTTAATGGAAACAACTGCAAAATTGTGCGTTTTCGACAATAGCAGGATATACACGGTTTTGCGGACTTTTGTAAAAGAAACTAACAGCAAAGCAACAGTGACAGGAATCCAGGCAAACCAGCGTCTGATGAAACTGGCTGGCCGTTAACTACTGGGAAAGTGATTGAATGACAACCAGGTGAGACTAATCTGAAAGTGAAGAATTGGGGGGTAATGTACCAGGACACAAAAGGATCTTAACAGAACCAAAAGCAAAGATCAGGAAGAAAGTTTTACAAATTACAAGTTGAAAAGGTAAATCAGGTATGAAATGCACAATGTCACAACCCCAAAAACGACTGAAAGGTAAAACCAGACGACATACAAAACACAGAAACACACGGATCATGAGAAAATGAAGGAAGACGGGTTGACTACAATTTTCACAAATAAAAACATCACTGCTGGTTGGCTAGCTGCAGGTCTTTTGGGGTATCTCTCTACAAGCCTTGCACAGTTACAGATCAAAAGATTTCTTCCATTCTTCTTGCAAAACAGCAAAAACTGAGTCAGGCTGAATGCAGGTCAGTAAACCTCCTTATTGTTTCTCTCAGCAACAGCTGTTTTTTCTTGTCACTGATTTAAAAAAAAATTTTTTTATTGGATTTGTGCAGCCTAATGCCTAATAGAGGTCCTGTGACCAAATTCTTCCACCTGATTTGTGGATATCTGCAGGCTTATAACAAGGGTCTTAGCTACTTCTGCAGTTAATGATCTCCTTTCCCTGCCTGTCATTTTTGGTGGAAGGCCAAGTCCTGTAGCGTTAGCAGCTGTGCCATACACTGTAATAACTTTCTCTCTGACCCGTCTGCTGTGTTCCTTGGTCTCCATTAGAGCTTGCGCCGGCCATTTTGGTGCCTTAGGCCCATCCCTCGGGAGTTATATTTATATATTTCACTTATTGCAGCAGCGACCCCTCCAGCAGTTGCCACAATATGCAACTGTCTGTATGACCTGCGCCAAGAACCGGGTTGCCATGATGCTGGTGGTCCTCTATTGCTCTCTGATAAACTTCTGAATCCCTCAAAACAACAACTCACAGTGAGACTCTCATTACTAATTGGGTGATTAATGAACGATGGATTGCACTGGACTTTTTTTAAGGAGCATGGGGTAAAGGGTGCCTGTCTACACGTCTAAATTATCAAGCAACTTTTCCTTTTCAGACTTTTGTATCACAATAATACTTCCGTTAGCTTATGAATCGCTGAACGGCTTGGCACCACAATGCATTAAAGATATGTTGTTGTTGTCGTCGTATCAACTTGCCTGACCTCTCAGGTCTTCTGCTTCTGGTCTGATCTGGATCCCAACAAGCAGAACCAAACATGGAGAAGCAGCATTCAGCTTCCAAAAACCTTGAATAGACTTCCAGAAAACTGCAAAATAGCCAAAACACAGTTCCTTCAAATCTAAAGACCCACCTGTTTAGAATTGCTTTTGAACAACAGTGAGTGGAACATTGACCAACATGTTTGATATGTATTGGTGATTTTAATGACGGCGCTCAGCAAAATCTAATGTTTGTTCCTGGTTTTCACAATTGTTGACTGTATGATGTGTTGAGGATGTATTTTGTTTTCATAATGTAAACTTTGACCTGACATGTTGATGAAATGTACTAAACGAATAAAACTGATTGATTGACAATATGTTGGTTGAGCAAATAACTAAAAATAATACATCGGGGTTGTAATGGAACAAATGTGAAAACGTTCAAAGGCTACGACTGGACACTTTATATATTGTGTGGGAAGTCACATATAGTTGTAATTAATTATAACATTAAAGCTAAGCCTTTAGCTTAGCTCAAAACCTGTAATTAGTTTATATTTTCAGAAAATACAGAATCGATATCCTTCAAAAACAAAAGAGTTTACAATTTAGTTAAAGGGACAGAATAATGTAAAATTGGCTTTTTTGAGCTTTACATCATGTCATATTGTTATTCCCTCATCAAAAACGCACCTGGAGTGTTAACAATCATGAACAAATCAATTCGACATCTCCCGTGGCAACTGTTAAGCAGTGCTTGGTGGGATCTAGCACCGCCTTCGAGACACAGCTCCTCCTGAGCTTCCACCTCACAGAGCAGCCCTCCTCCAAGAGTCCCCCACTCAGCTCAGCTCCTTCAGACTAGCCAGCAGCAATTAGCAGGCACCTGGTAGAACCGTACATCTGCTGAGCTCGTCATACAAGCTACTTCTCAGTGGTAAAAACATTGTTAAACAGTTAACAGAAGAACTGCGTTGAAGGCGGCGCTTCAGAAAGAGCAGGAGTTTTTAAAGAAACAGAGGCCTCATTTCAAGGTGTTAAATTTCAAAGTCAAACTTCTTTTTGAGTCATATTTGATATATATATATATATATATGTTAGAAAAATGCTATATATATAGATATATAGATAAATATATATCTATATATATATATATAGCATTTTTCTATATGCTATATAGATAGCATTTGTTAGAAAAATGCTATATATATAGATATATAGATAAATATATATATATTATATATATATATATATATATATATATATATATATATATATATATAGCATTTTTCTAACAAGCAAAGGTAACAGTTACTTGAGTGTGCTATAAAATGTCATTATGTGCCTGGAAAATACATAATACTGCCTCTTTAACAGGAAAAAGAAGAAGAAGAAGAAAAACAACTTGCACCGTCCTGAGTGGTATGAACTGACAGCTGACACGTTTGAGGCGCTGGTGGTAAGTAGGTCAGAACTGTGAAGGTTTTCACCAAAAACGAGAGAAGGCATGTTGGGAACTCAGTGAGGTGGCACACAACCCCTCTCTCCCCCCCAAGTGACTATAGAGTCTGTGTGTGAATGGAGGATGAGGCCTGAGAGCTTGTATCAGTCTGAACAGCTGAATGTTTCATTGCGAGACAATAGGGACGCGTTTGCGTTAAACTTTCATGACCTTGCGTTCGCTGCGCCCTCGACCCGTCTGCGGAGCTCAAAGCCTCGCTTCCTTTTCCGCGGCCGCACTCGCGGGACTACGACCCCTGAGCTCCAACGTGCGGCAGGCGTTGGCGTGTCGAAGCTCGTGTGGGCTTCTTGAGTGGGTGTTGTGGGTAGCAGCAGTGCGGCCAATGAAAGATTTAACTGCTCTACTGTATTGTTGAGGAGATAGCAAATGTTTCCATTTAGTGGTCATGCATGAGTTATGACTCCCAGGACATCGGTGTGTTTGTGCGTGGATGTGTGTGCGCCAGGCATGAGGCACTTGCTAGAACAGAGGCGTAGCAAATTTTTAAAAGTTATGGTAAAAAAAAAAAAAATTATACTTTTTTTTTTTAAACGCAACAAATTTCCATCATGTCAATACCAGAGCAATCAGTTTTTTCAAGTTGTATTTTCTGTGTGAAAACGGACTCTTGCACTTGTTCCTTCCCCAGAATAAGAAGAAACTGACATGTCCGGAAATGTTTGTGAAAAACGACGACTGTATTGTTTTGGAAAGCAAAGTAATGCAGCAATCAGAAAACTCTGTTTTACAGATCAGAAAGAAACGCTTCCAGGCAGAAACTAAATCAACTTCATTGATCACATTTCTGAAAATTTAAAAACAAAATGCTTTTTTTTTTTTGTAACTGACGTGATGTGAAGCACTTGTTCCATGTGGGTAAATATCCAAATAAAAATATTTAGCATTTTAACATGAATCAGCCAGACGATTTGACTGGTAGAGTGTGTGGCGTTTTGATTTCTGCACTGAAAGCAAAATGTGTGTTTGAAAACTTAAAATGCATCTTTGATTGTGAAGTTTTTGATGAAAGAGGATCTCTGAAGTGTAATAAAACACATAAAAGATGGACTTTCATCATAATTTATGAGCTACAAAGTTGAACTTTTTGGGTACTTTTATATAAAATTACACTTTTTTAAATGTTAAATTAGATTATGTTGAATTGTTTTTATGTTCACATATGTTAAAATGCGCATAGACCTTAAAGTTCTCAATTCTGTAACTTTTCTTTATGGGGTTTGTATGCCACACAGAAATCTCTTTGGTCGTGTTACTGTATTTTCTAAAGCCTGGTGTGACATTATCGCTCTGATTTTCGTCTGAGTTGATGAAAGTAAGTTTTATCGGTGAAATGTGCTGTTTTTTTAAACAACCATTGTTCCAGAAGCACATTTGTGAGGTCAGACTCTGACGCTGGGCAGGAATGCCTTCCTTCTGCTCTAATTCATCATAAATGTGTGTCAGAACTTACTCATTTGTGTCCATGTTGGAATAGAAGGAGATTAACTTCAAACGACTGACAAAAAGTTTTGAGCATGAAATTGTCCAAACCATGTTGTTCTGCTGAAACATCCTTCTGCTGAGCTGAGAGCTCGGCTCCGTACGTCCACCGGTGAACGTACGGACACACCACAACGTTCTTAACGAGCCACGCTTGACGTAAAACAATCTGGCAAGTGCTGTTCACCTTTCAACAAACCCGGACTCATCCATAGGATTTGCCAGACAAAGAGACATGCAACCCCACAACCAGAACCAAACGTGGAGAAGCAGCATTCAGCTTCTGTGAATCGCAAATATGGAACAAACCTCCAGAAATCTGCAAAACAGCCGAAACACAGAGCTCTTTTCAATCGAGACTAAAAACCCACCAGTTTAGAGTTGCTCTTGAACCATAGTAAGAGGAACACTGACCAACATATCTGATGTTTATTGATGACAAAATGTAACGTCTGTTATTGGTTTTCACAACTATCAACAGTATAACGTGTTTATGATGTTTTTTTAATGTTTTCGTGATGTAAAGAGCTTTGTTGCTGAAATGTGTTATACAAATAAACTGATTGACTTGATTGATAATGTGGCATTGTCATACTTTGTACTGTTGTTTCAAACACCCTGCAGAGTGTTGAGCAATATTAATCGTCTTCATCAGACGGCATTTGGCTATTGAACTTAAACTGATATAAGTCATTCAAGCGGAGACTGTAATAAATCTCGCACTAGTAAGGCAGCCGGTGGTTCCATGTGCTTCCTTTTTCTTTACCACTTGCCCCCTGAAGCGTCTCTGCGTGCCACTGCCTACAGCCAACAAAAGGCCAGAATGAAAGGTAGCCGAGTTAAAGCAGTAAGGAATAAGTCCCGTGTGCTGTTCCCGGGCTTTTTATTCCACCGGTGAACGTGCGGACACATTGCTGCCGGGCATACCGCGGAGTTGGGTTTGATTTCTTCCTTTCATCCTTTTACACGGATAAGGAGGCAGGGAGAAACACCGCAAGACACACACACGCAGGGCACTCTTTATCCGGCTGATCAGATCCACGGGTATAAGGACAGACAGGAGGCACTCCTCCTCGGAGAGCCGCAACTTTCTGAGGAGAACGACTAAACGGAGCCAGACTTTGCTCACTGTACACCTATACAACTTTTGTCATGCTGAATAAAAGGTAACGCCGCTGGGAAACGGCGTCCATGTTTAACTGTGAGTCTGTGAATCAGTGTTGAGCAGCAGAGCACTTCAAACCCAGATTCTAATCAGCCCCCCACAGCCCACCCACACAACCACTCTTCCTCTCTCTCCTCTGCTCATCTTCTCATCCCCCCTTTTTACCTCCCACAGTCCTGCTTTTGCATTGCCCCCCATCCTCCAGCCCTCGCACCTCCTCCGTCCCCCTCTCTTTCCTGCACCTCCCTGGAGATGGCGGCGTCGGTACGGATGCTGGCAGTAAGGGGAGGAGAGCCCCCTGGGAACGGCGGGCACGGCAGCAGAAGTTTAACTTTGAGGTCATTTGGGTGCTTTCCCGCGTCCCGGCGGCGGGGAGGGAACATCGGCAGGCTGATCTGGGATCCACGTCCCGCCCGCCCCCCAGGGAACGGGCGACGACAAGGCTGCTGGCGAGCGCTGCGACGGTGCTGAAATATTAACGCTAATGGGACTGTGGCGAGGCGAGCATGTGGGCTTTGCATGCGTGTGCCAGTTTGCGAGCGTGTTGCTCATGAGCTGCAGCCACTTGATGTGAAGTGGAGTGAACAAAGTGGAATGGAGATGGATAATGCATTACACTCCAAAAACAACGGCGTGGAAGAGAGAGCCGGAGCCGCAACAAAGCAAGAACTTCAACATCAGAGCGCGTAAAGGGAGGTTGTTGGGAAGCGAGGCAAAGACAGGAAAAAACACAACAGCAAGGATGAAGGAGCAAAAGTATTCACATCCTACGTATACTTTGTAACGTCAGATCCACAATTTAGATTTTATGAAACAGACTGACATGGAAAAAGTGTATATTTGTGGGGTTTGAAAAAAGGGAAAAGGACAGTTTTCAACTTTCTCTACAGATGAAAATCCATAAACGGCCTTTGATTCGGCTCCACTGACTCAATACTTGGTGGAAATATATTTTTCTGACAACATAGCTGCACCTCCTTAGTGGTCCATCTACCAGCTTGGCACATCTTCTTATCTTCAGAGTTCTTTATAACGTAGCTAAATCCCAGTCAGATAGAGAATGCCTTCCACAAACACCAACCAATAGTTGTATTGTTGATCAGAGTAACTCCTCAAGACTCATTAAACTGGTTTCACTGGCCTGTCAGTTTAGGTCAGGGGTCTGTAACCTATACAAACTAAAAAGTGACCATTTTGCCTGTAGTCCAGCAAATAAAACTCATTTAGAGCCACAAATGTTGTTAAACCTTTTGTGAAAAGACAACTTAAAAACGTTTCATAAATATCCAGAATAGGACATTTGTGGTAATTTTTAAAAAACCATTTCATTGCTGTTGTAGGTTTTAAAAGTATGAAAAACATAAAAGACAAAATTACAAAAAGAATTGAAAAAAATCTTTCTTCCATGGGATGTCAATGTTTGTGGAAAATGATGTAACCTTCCTGCGGTCGTGGCGGACTCAGGAAGAGCGCGGCAGATGTCACGATCGGACAGCTGTGAAGTGGGGCCGTGTTTCCCGTCAGACCGTCAGTTCCCAAAACCACACACAAAAAGAAAACCTGATAAAGGCGCACGCAGGGTCAGTGCGACCCTGCCGGACCACGCGCAAAGTAAACCTTTTGGAGCTTTTGGAATCCAAATGACCCTATGGGTTAAGATCATGGGAGGGCTAAACAAAAATAAAATAAAGCCTTCGTTTCCAACTCGATGATGAGAATGAGAAGATACATTACTGTTACTTGTGTCATTCTGTTGGGAAAATTTAATGTGACATTTATTCCATCCAATAAAAAAACCACACACAAAAATCTGCATTTGTTACTTTTTTTTTTTTTTTTTTTTAGAAAATTTGTTGGTTAAGTAATTTTTTTTTGCCAAATTATCAAGAGCCATTGTGGAAGGTTCCAAAGAGCCACTGGCGGCTCCGGAGCCGCAGGTTGCAGACCCTTGATTTAGGGGCCTTGTGTTGCTACGTCTTCACTTCCTCTCTTGCTAGGATTCATGTGATGGACTTAACGATGTCCATCACATGATTTTCTTAAAGCTTGGGATATTGTTTTATTGACTAACTTTCTCCTTGAACCTGTCTGCTGTGTTTTTGGGGGTTTTTTTGGTCTCCATGATGCCGTTTGTTCTCCAATGTCCTCTAAAGAAACCTCTGAGAACTTCATGTTGGGTGTATTAACATGAAAGGGGCTGACTGCAGATACTCTATTTTCACTATTAAGGACAACTTTGTGTTGGTTAAAGACATAAAATCCCAATAAACTTCGACAACGGTTGGAACATGACAAAATGTGGAAAAGTTTAAGCGGTATAAGTCGTTTTACTGAGGAAGAAGGCAGAGCAGGAAGTGAGGAGACAAGAGACAAGAAGAAAGTGAGACAGGAGAGTTGCACATAGAAATTAGAAAAAAAATGAGAGACTGTTAAGATCCCTCAGCTGCCAATAAGTAGGAACACAAACCCAAACACACACACACACACACACAGAGAGAGGCTCGGAGCTATCATACACATCGCCCGGAGCACAATACAGCTCGTTAGTGGGAACATGCTCAAAATGAGTCCCTCTCCCTCTCTCAGCCCCTCCATCTCTCAAGCAGTTGTCAATGTTATTATTTCCAAATGAATGCTCACAAATGCACCACATTGTCAGACAGAATGTGCTATAAATACACGGCGTGCGCTGTATGACAAATACCGGGCGCCACGTTTGCAAAACAGCAAAGTATTCGCTGCTATATGTTTGGTGGGAGTAAGAACACGAGCAACAATTAAAAATTATGTGGTGTGTGTTGTGTGTGTGTGTGTGTCGGAAAACACCCACAGCAAACACTTGTTCATGCGAGGCTTTAAAAAAAGAGGGTTGAAATCAACGTTGCTGTGTGCACCTCGTAGGCATTCGGTTAAATTATGGATTTTAGCTCACACTTTCTGTCACTCCCTCTTCTCTCTCTCTCACACACACACACACACAAGGCGGCAGTGAGATGCTGTCGCTGTAAGATAGACACAGTGCTGTTTTATCACTACCGCTGCGATGTTAATTAAAATCAGACATTCACAAGGAAATAAGTTGAGACAATTTCTGTCTGAGCGCGGGGAAAGTAGGCCAAGCTTCGGATGTCCCACAGACGAGAAGTGACTGACAAGCCAGGAGAGGAGAGGACAGGAGAAGGAGCTGACCCCCATTGTTTGTTATCCCCCTGACAATCCACACAAACAGCATGCTGCCATGCCAGCGTGTCACGCAATCTCCTTGTCACCTATCAAGCCTGGGAAGCAAAGAAGTGGGCCGCGGACTCGACTGCTTGCCAGTTTCTCATCCCGGGAGCTTCCGAGTCGTCGCTCCCGCATCTGCAAAGGCCCGACTCACGTCCTCCGAAGCAACCGAATCGGCTCTCGTTAGCAGCGATTCCATTACAAAACACGAGCAAAACTTTGTTGGTACTCTGCTAATGTTGAGGAAACACAATTTCGCAATTGCGTCATTTCCATTAAATAGGAAGTGAAACTAAAATTATGTTTGTGCACATGATATGTCATAAAAAAATATATATTATCCTCCTTCCACTTCCTGTTGTTTTCCTCTTCATCTTTTATGCCAGAAGAGACATCAGGATGTCGGTCACGAGAAGCATTTAATTAAAAACAAGGGTTTTTTTTTTGTCAAAATTAGCTCGTTTCCATTGAGTGAATTTATTTTCGGGATTTCAATTTGCGCGATCAAACGCAGGTAAAGTTGATGTTTCTCCTCAACCAGTCCCCACGCAGCACATGGTTTTTGAACCTCAAGAGGAAACGTGAATACTTTCTGGGGAACGTTTATCTGATGCGCTGACGAATTCTGTACAATTCTTCACTAAAACAGCCACAACAACAGTAATAGTACTGAGACTGGCAAACAGTTAACTCTCGGAGCGTAGGCCCAAGAACTCGCCTCCTGTCTGAGTGAGGGCGCTGCGAAAACACTGGCAGAGCGGCACATTAAGACTCCGTGTGAGGCGCAGTCGTCGTCCCCTGAGTTGGTCATACGAGCCAATTTGCATAAGCTGCCTTTTCTTCAAGCGGCGCTCGCTTGAGCGCGTGCACGCATAACCACCCACAGCGTGGATGTGCCTTCCCCGTCGGCCCTCGAGGAGATCCGTGCACACGTACCTCATTTCCCAAAAAGCCCACCCCTACGTGCCGGGTGAGATTCAAGGATTTAAGAGACTTTGCCTGCCAAAGGGAACTGTGCTGGATTTCATCATTCAAATATGATATTCATACGCCTAAGGAAAATTTTGCAGTAATAAGATGGGAAAAGTATTCTGCTCTCATGAACCAGTAAATTGACACTGATGTAGAAAAATGAAGTGGAGATGACACATTTGTCAACATAAAGGAGGGATTCATTCGTAGTTAAAAGTTGTAAGTTTTATTCAAAACCTATTATTCCATCAAGTCTGAAAGTCTTTTGCGGAGAAAAGTCAACGTCGGTAAGGTCGTCATTCTCCAAGGTCGCTGCTTCAGGACTTTTACAAGTTTGTTCCTGAGTGCTGAAAGAACTGCAACTGTAGTTTGGCAAAAAATGAAAAAAAAGTTTCACACAAACTACTGACGGACAACTTTAGCCCGAGTGAATTTGTACATTGAGGCAAAAAAAGTTTTGATAATATCAATGATAATATCATCTGACTCTTTCAGATAATCCATCTTTTAACAAGATTTTGTGTCGCATGTTTAAAACTTTTACATTAAAATATTCACAAGCCCCGCAAAAGCACTTAGAACACAACTCAGGCTTAAGCTAACGTTTTGGTCAATTCTACTTCGTAAAAATAATAAAGATATTTTGACACAACAGTTTTACTTTACCAATATCAGCTTTATATTGATAAAGAATGGCAGCAAAGTCTTAAATGACTCGTCTTAATTCTAATGTCATGTACCATTGAGATGAAAGAAGACCATCATCGTCTCCATCCACAAGAATTTAGACAACCAAGAGTTCAAGAACGACTTTGGTGTCCACTTCAAAGACAGAAAACTGGTTTCTGACCTGGTGGAGGATTTCATGACAAAACCCTGTGGCGATGAACAAACCCACAGTGGGATCAAGAATGTAAAATCTACGGCAAAATATGTAAATTTTTCTACAACCCTTTGTCCAAACTTAATTATCTCCTATAGTCACTCAAAGACTAGAATATTCTGACATTTCTTTGCAGAATTAAAGACCATTCTTCCACTGGAGTCCCTTCAATTATTCACGCTGACTGAGTGATTCTTCTTTGGTGCCGACTGAGAATCTGCGTGGCCTTGTGTGAGATTCCATAATCTCATTATTGGGTTTTTGCTGCGACGTTTCAGGATCAATTGCACAAATTGTGTAGCAGTTGTGTCTATTTTAAGAAAGTCAAGTGATGGAAATGTTCAACATGTCCAATAACTTCTACGACAGCCTGACTTGGCTTATGCTATAGCGTCGGATACATAGAAAGGCGATGCCAAGTGGTAGATTTTATTAAAATCAGCAAGTGAAGCCACTAAATTTGAAGCCACTAACATTGTAAGAAGGATATATATATATATATATATATATAGACCGGTGGTTTTGTGACATAAAACCCCCAGTCTATAAAATATGGAGATCACTGATTTTGTCTGGAGTGTATAAAACTTTAATCAGCTTTTCAGAGAGAGTTTTGACGTAAGCCGTCCAGTCTGATTGTATTAAGAGTCCCCTGTGACATAAGGTAGCTTTGCTTTCATACTCATCACTTCTGAATGGAGGCATGGAGTTTACGAGCAGATGTTCCTGAGCCTGGTTTTCTTAAGTCTAAGCCCTTATGGGATCTTTCTGAATGTAAATCACTGAATGTTTGTCTGTTGTTGAGGTTGATATCTGACAGTTTGGCCATTTGCTTTAGTTGCTTGGCATTATGTTGCCAAAATTCAACCAAAATGTAGTCCAGTCAAAAACTGTAGGGAGGGAATTTCACATGTCAAAACCATGAGATGTTCACATTTACGATGAACATTGCGGACGTACATGTGAGCATTGTAAATGTTGATATCTTTTGAGTCTCTACCTGACCTATATCTACCAGAGACTCAACAGTCTCTACCAGAGGCTTTTGAAAGGGACTTTTGAGTCTCCCAGACTGAAATGACTATCAGCTGACAAGTAGCAGCCGATTCATCCGTCTTGTTAGGAGTTTAGACTTACCTACCGTTTGACCCTGTGGGGTCTTGCAGGCATTTGGGGGTTTGGGTGTGCAGCTACAATATGACTCCTGCAGCTCCGACCCATTCTGCAGCATTTAGCGGGGGAAAAGCTCTCTGATGGCTTTTGTCTCTTATATGGCTTAATGGCAGAATGGCTCAGCACGGAGCGCCTTTGATGCTTTTGATGCGCCTCATTAACGGTTTAAATTTACACCTGCCTCGTGCATTCCTGCGGGACCCCCCGCTCGCGCGTGAGTGGGACTGTTTGTTCTGCGTAACGAGCACCGTGAACACCTCGGTCTCTGATGTGTCGATGAAGCCACAGCTAATTGGTTTCCAAAACATTCCTTTGCATGCGGTTGGAACACACCCGAAACGGCATTAATATTCTCCGTCTGACGCCTGCGAATGTACGGCAGCTTTTGCTTCGCCGCAGCAGTCCTGCTCCGTATGGCGGCAGGAGTCGGCTTAGTGGGGGTTAATTAGACTTGATTGATGAAGCGACAGGACGGCAGAGGCGACGGAGGTATCCAACGTGGCTAAGAAAGTCAACCCGAAGGCAAGACTCAAGCGAATGGGTTCGCCGCTGGAAGCCATTATTCTTAGTTAATAAATGCAAACATTTGTTCCTGATGGCTCACTTAACCTCTTAATTTATGTATTACCACCAGAACCCTATTCAGCGGAGAGCCATCGGTCAAACAGGCCTTCACAGAAAGGCGCCGCATGGCCCCTCTTCCTCTTTCATCCGGCCTGTGCTCGCTGCGTGCTTCTCCCAGCGAGGAGCGCCGCTGCGCAGCCAGAACTGGCTCTCAAACACTCCTAATTGTCCTGCTCATTGACTGCTCGGTTCCGGTGCGTTACTGATTTTCCGCCGCTTCGCGGACGGCGCTGCGGCTTCAGTTTGGGACATCTGTGGAGGAGAGGGGGTCAGGGGCGAGGGCAGCCCCGGGGGCCCTGTGTCCATCTGCCTCGACAAATACTCCAGTCTTCTGAGACGAGCCTGCTAAACACCTCTAATAGCCTGTGTAACGTTTGCATTAGTAGCCCCAGAGCGACTGGAGAAAAATAAAGAAGGGGGGAAAAAAAAAAAAAAAAAGCCTATTAAGTTATCAATGCTGTACTGCCTATTTGAAATGATATCCAGGGAGCAGAATGAAAATAATGACACTGTGCAAATTTCTCCCCATTATCTCAAACCACAGCACCATAGCCGGAGCAGCTTTTTTGCTGAAGATATCGTTGAATCTGGGACGCAGACATGAAAGAGCGGCTCAGGAAACGGTTTCCTAATCTTCCAAAAGTTCTTCAGGAGGACAGTTTTTATTTCGTTTCACAAACTCAGGCAGCTGCTTTTTAAAGATTAACCGCCTCAAATCCGAGGGAGTTTTAAAGATAAAGAAAAAAAAACAAAAAAAAACAGGAATGGTAAATTCATTAGTGTTTCATTCTGGGTGAATACATTTAGCTTTCAAACTGGCTTTTCTTTGGAGCTGAAGGTAGGAGGAAGTTGCTCTGTTGGTTCTCTCGGTGCCTTCAGCCGTCTGGACCCGCGTTGGTGAGACCGAGAGAGGAACCAAAACGGTACAGAACAAATTCAAAAAGCTCAAAAGGAAATCTGTCAACGTGCTTTCATGGTTTAATTTAGAAAAAAGTAAGAAAAACACAAAAAAATGTGGCTTATATTCAGCCTCTTCACTTTGACAACCCCAGCAATTGTCTTCAGAAATCACCCAATCAGATGTGGACATGATTTGGTTCCAAAACAAAATGGCAGAGGGAAGGTTCAGACACAAATTGAGCTGAAAATCTGTGTTAAAGCCAGAAAATTGATGTTCACAGACACTTTGAGACGGGCCAAATTGAGCTTCTAGCTGTTTAAAAAATGGACGAGACCTTCAGAGACCTTCCCCAAATGGTTTTGCAAAGTATTGATTCGGCGCGGCTGAATACAAATGAAAGCCACATTATTCAGTTTGCAGCATTAAAGGAGAAAAATGTAGGAATTTTGGTTCACAAGTCGTTCTGTACCGATTGCTGCAGCTTCAAAGGAGCATTCATTGAGGTTCAGTGCAGCTAATATGTCTCCTTTCTTTGCTGTGCCACAACCGGCATGAGATGGACAGATTCAACCACGGCTTGGGAAGGTGGAAATTATTTGCTAAACCTCACACTTAGACAAATAATGCACTTTTTGTTGGCTTCTGACAAACTTGAAACGCTGACTGCTAACTGTGTTTACTACACGTTTGTTGACACTGTGCAGCAAAGTAATTACGTTGCAGATTAACGTGAACATTTTCATGGTTGCAGCCGTTTACTGAGCCACATGTACAATTCTTCATATCAGTGTTGACCTGCAGTATTGCACTTTCAAGCATCCAAGAAATGGTTAGTAATTTTATTTCACCTATGTAACATGTCAGCAGTTGCATCTCAATGTCACTCAGGGTCAAGAACTGTAAGATTACTTCATCTTCAAAGCAGCAACATTGTCAGAAGCCCACATTTCTATGTAAAACAGTGACAGGATGATTGTTGACTTCAACAACGTTCGACTTTGAGACATGGTGAGTTTCAGGTTAAGACCTTGCGGCTGCTGAGAATTCGATTTTTCGACATGCCTCGCTACGCTAACTAGTGTTGGGCATGTAATATAAATAGCTGGGATTTCAAGGAGGAAGCGCTACTGTTTTAGTCAAGATCACCAAACCCGAGACCAATTGAGACGAGACCAAGACTTTGAGAATGTGGTCGAGACATGTCTGGAGTACCACAGCATTAGACGGTAGATGTAGAAGCAGAAACAGAAGATGTAATTGGCGGCGGGATGAGGAAAGACGCTTGGGCATCTGACAGCCAGTTAAAAAGTAGACAACTTTTTACCTCAAATGGACTACATGACCACTACGCTAGAAACTCTCACGTTGGTCACATCTTCGCAACACTTCAAGGAAGAAGACGCACGTCCATATCCATTGTGATACATTTATACACTCCATATGCTGAAAAAATTAAAAGATACGACTGGCAAACCCAAAACGCGAACCCTAGCAAAGTCTGTCGAGTGACGGTAATGATTTCTTACGCATCGATGGGGCGTCCTCTCAGTCTTATAACCTCTAGCTTTTGTTTTGACCGACGGTCAGATGCTCCAACTGTTACCTGTAACACGACTCTGCCGGTGAAGCGGTCACCTTCCAGAAGGGCCAGCAATTGATGCCTATTTTGTTTTCTTCGTCAGAAATGACGGTGGCTACTAAAAAACAGAAAAAATCTTCAGTGTCAAGTCAGTATTTGCCTATTGTGTGCAGCTATAATGATGAGCTCTGAGCAAAATGATTTTTTCTGCGAAGGACGAACCGTCCGAAAACAGGACTTCCTTGTTTTCAGTTCCATCCATTATACCAACTGTTTTGTTTTTTTTAAACTACACATTATTTTCCCTTTGCTTCACAATTCTGTGCTGCTTTGAAATCCAGGTGAAATGCATTTAAAGTTTTGCGTGAGCATAACACAGCCTGTCTGTGTTTCAAGGAGGATATGAGAACTTCAGCTGCAGCCTCTGAGGAAGCGACGCGTTGTTTGAGATCACCCGATCCGCTGTTATGCAGCGAGAGAAAATAATGACGTTCCGTCTGCAGGGAACACGTTTGAGTATATTTTCCTGCTCACAAAGTCCCCTCAGCTGGGAAGAAGTACCTGACTTAAAGGGCCGGTCCGCCCCCAGTGCCCCGACCAACTCCACCCACCGAGCCCAGACAAAAAAGGTCTTTGCTCCGGCGTAACGAAGCAAGTTTGGCCCTCTCATTGCATTTGTTGGCCCCGGCGAGACCCTGAATATAGAACAGCTATTCCATTTAATGAGGCAGAACTTCACGGCTGCCTCTCTAAAACTTTGTCAGTCGTCTGTTCTCTGGAAACAAAGGCTGATTTTTTTTTTTTTAAAGATTCATCTATTTCTTTTCCCAGCGACACACTAGCACGTTGAGATGAGTCGAGCGCGGGCTTTTCCCCCCCCCTCTCTGTGACGCGAGACAAGCGTCGCAAACAAAGATGGCTGAGTGAAGAAATGGGACGCTTAGATGGGAGGAGCGCCGAAGAATAACGCCTCCGCAGGGAGAGCTTTGATGGCACGCGGGTTGTAGCTTTATGAAATAGCCTACATTTGGTTTTGTTCTGAGGGTTTGAGAAGAACAGCGAGTGAGGTCGTTTTACCCTGCTTGTTACATTCTACTGTACTCTCTGAAGACGCGCACACCCTCCACTAATTTGCCTATTTCTCATTTACTATGAGCAAAGATAATTGGCCGCTGCCTGCTGCGCGCGTTTGCACGCCTGCGAAGATCTCTGTTTATAAAGCTCTTTCATTTTTAGAGATTCGCTGACAGCAGCGGAGAGACAAAATGTGGAACGCCAACATGGTGTCCGTCGCTTGCGCTCATTCCGTGGTCCAGCAAAACCCAACACTTTTCACTTCGGCTGTTTTTAGCGTCAGTGCGTCGAACCGAACCAGAAACGTCCTCTGCCGTCTTCAAGATGCAGGAAACAGATTTTTTTTTTTTTTCCAAGCGCCAACGGCAAATGTTTATTTTGTTATATTTAGGGATGCGAAGTTGAGCATGTTACTCTTAAGAGGTGCTTATATCAATTTGTGCTGAGAGCTGGAATGTTTATCTCCAATACCCAGGTCTGGACCTCAAAATTTATTGGATTTTTCAATTACAGAGCGTTGTTCCGTTCCCGAACCACAGAGAGCAGCTAATACCTAATATCTGTGCTGAGTGGAGAGGAAACATGCTCTCAGGATTTGAGCAAATATTCAGAATTTAATCTGTTTCTCTACATTCCCTGTTTTTAAGAAAGAAGAAGTGCAGTGTAGGGAAAGGTAAGCAGAATGCTATGACGTATCCCCACTACCCAATGTTGTAGCTGGAATTTGGAAAACCAGTGGGATTTGCTAATTGCCTTTGCCCAATGACCAGGCTAACTGTAATTAGCAGTACAAATCAGTAAACATGTATTTCTGAGCATTTTAGGCATTGAAGCAGTGCAACAGTTCAGTAATAGAGGTGGTACAGATCTGCAAAGTGCAAATTACTGCGTCTATTACTATGCTTTATGTACAAACACAGCCATTTTGGACTTTGAGGTCAGATTTGTGGTGGGAATTTTGACCTGGAAATTCCAACCTGAGACTTCTCCCAACTTAGAACCTGTAAATACAAACTTCACACTGATAGTATTATAATCCCGGGGGTTTGCTGTTTGTTTGCTTTATGTTTCGGTGGCAAGTGAAAGTTTGTGGTGGCAGCTACCAAATTCATTTAACTGCCAAACAAATGCCCCTATAGTGACCGATGATGTCATGATTTAATCTCATGCTAAGCCAGGCAGACACTCTGTCTGCGCCAATGAAGATTTAGTTAGCTCATTGTGCTGAATCCTTACAGTGGCTGGCCTTGTAAAGGAACTGGACCCAGCTGTTTACTGTTAAAAATTGTTAAACCACTTGAGCAATGAAGTGTAGAAAAAAAAAAAAAACATCACAGCAAGAGTAACAACTTCATCCTTCCACTGGTCCGCATTGTAAATGTTACGCCTTTTCAAGATACAGATGCAGTAAATGCTACCAAATGCATTTTAAATACTTTATGTATATTTTAGAACTTGATGTTTTACAATGTGAACTTAACACATTTGTGTTTTAATATAGAGTATGTTACATTTGTGTATTTGTTACACCATTATGTTGTACAGCAGCCATGCAGTAACCCTAACCCTAACAGCATGACACAGGTTTAAAAAAAAGAAAACTGGCCATCTGTTGACAAACACGTAAAAACACAATAAAGACAAACCATTTCTTTTTTTTTTTTGCATTAAACCACCTAATTAAGCATGATTTAAAACATTTCCTTTGAGGTTTCCATCAAATGCTGCTAACATCTGACTGAAACTAACCTTTCCTCTTCCTGCTCCTTTGTATTTCCTTACATTAGCTGTTAGACATGTCGTTCTGCAGGATTCTAAACAAGCTGTAAAGCCGCACTATCTCTGAATGGTTTATAGTACCCAACATAAAAGCTGGGAAAGCATCCTCAGAGCAGAGAGTTGTCAAACAGTGCAGTGTACTGTGACTCTTGTACACGAGCCAACCTAACGAGCCCCCAAACTCCCCAGCAACAAACTCTTGATATTCGTCAGCAGCCACTGAGTGCGTGCGGAGCTTTTGTGGCTGTTCAGAAGCAGATACTATTGTTTGAATGCACGGCGTTGAAAGCATTTGTAGTGCTGAGCTGCAATCAACGAGTTCAATAAGGGCCAGCAATGCTCAAAGCGAGGGTTCTCTGTTTTCACTCAAACCATGGATAAACTATTGTGGATTTTCGTTTCAGATGAACGTTTAAACGTTGAGATGGCCGCAGGAGGTATCGTGTCACGAAAGACTTGAGCGCTTAATTGCAACGTTTCTGCAACCATCTTTTTATGTCACAGTGTTACGCTCCTCCAAACCCAAATCTCCAGAGATCTCAGGCCTTCTTACTTCCCTTATATCTAAAATACAAAAGTTCCCATGGAATCTATGCCAGAGATTTCTACAATGATGTTGCAGGAGTTCATTTTTGGGCTCTCCACATGCATAGCTTGAGTACTCACTGCACACGCACACCGTTATGTGCACTTCGACTGAGCACGCACTTCACAGAGGGTCGCAACCAGTCTAAATAAGGACGCGCAGTGTGTGCAGTGGCTTCTCTGGTGGAGAAAAAACAAAACAAAACAAAGTTTGTCCAGCTACCTGCTTATCCATTCAGACTGTAGAAAATGACGGAATGTGTCACGAGAGATGTATGTAATCGGTACATCCGACTATGAAATCCCCAACGTCCGCTGACAGTGTGTGCGGAGTTTGCACAGTAAGCAAACAGTACACCAGAGTACGTGAGACTGCTTAAAAGTCTGTGGGAGGAAACTAGAGTAGCCTCAAAGTAACGCACACATAGTAACCTAGTGAACAGGCAAAACAGGATTTGAACCTATGACCTTCTTGCTGCTGGACGACAGTGCTCCCTACAAACTGTCCTGCAGAATTGCTGTTAATTTGTCATCATCCATTATCTTTACCAAGCTTATCCAGAGCTGGAAAATACGACAAACTAAAATCCAGGCCTTTCCGGACTCCAACTCATATTACCGGTCGGTCAAGGGAAAACATTTCTTACATCTTTTTAGCATATAAGCACACGCTTATATCCTTGCAGCGAGCATGTTCCACGTAGATCTGGCTACACTGACATGGCTTCACCCTCGGCAAACCTTGCTGCAACAGACACGCAGGTAGCATTAAATGATATTCACGCCGTCATTTTTCATGCTACTAAAAGCAGGAACCCACAGAGTTTTAGCGCAGCACATGGACTAGATAAACGATGGCCGTCCTCTGAGCAACAAACCTTTTGTTCTTCCTCGCACTCTCTCCCACGGCAGAACTTTAGGTTACGTAACGCACGCATTAACACTCTGCAGGCTGTCATTTAAGGGCGACTCCGACAAGCGGGATTCGCAGGCCGTCCACGTTTCGCACATAAACCACGATTCAAAGAGGCTTGACAACAATGAGGCAGGATTGCTTTGACAAAGCAGATCAGAGGGAAACCACATCTGCCGCTCTCTCCGAGAGACATGCCCACTCATTAACTGTCATGCAGGATAGTGGGGGGTGGAGGGGGTGGAGGGGCCTGACTTTAGCAAGTTCTCTTTCTGCGGAGAGCGCGAGTGAACCTGCAGAACCCAAGGACCGTTTTGTCTTTCGGCGAACAGCCTACTTTTATGGAGCACATTGTCTTTGCAGCTTTGCCTCATTAGCCCTCTTCTGGCCTGCGTGAACAATCAAGGCTGGGCTGCTGAAATATTGATTAGAGCCATGCTGGACGGGGAAAAAAAACAAAAAAGCCACAGTGCTGGATGTGTGTTGGTCTTTTTAGTGCGTTTGGACTAGTTGTTGAATATAGTTATCTGTCTTCTATGGGTGTTTACTCCTGAGGGAAAACAATGCCTAACCCCACCCCCCTTCAAAGTCTTGCAGAGAAGGACACACTTATCGCACAAAGCCGGCGCTCGCGTTTGCACCCCGCCGTTAGTGTATGTTTGCGACGAGCGCCTGGGGGCTTCACGCGTGGGCGTGCACGGTGTCCCCTCTTATTTTCGTGCTGTTTTTCGTAGCGGGCGGCGTTCAAAGAGAATTACATAGTGCTGCTCGTTCAGGGCAGGGTGACTCAGTAAACGGGGTGGGAGGTGCGGGTGGTGGAGGGGGGGGTGAGCTCTGGAGCTGCACTGCTGAGTGCAGCACCAGCTGGACTTGTGTTACCTGTGCAATCCTCTTTAGTCCCATTAATATAGCTGTGTGCCACGCTCTAAATAGCACTGCGGGGACTTGAAACAGCAAGAAAAAGGTGGAGAGCTGCAGAGATGGAGGAAGGGAATGGGTGAGATGGGAGAGGAGTGGGGGAGGAGATAAGTGTGAGAAGCGGCAAAGTAAGCAAGAGTGGGCGTTCTGTTGCCTATCAAATAAGTAAGTTTAAGAAGCGTTTCCACCTCGGCTGCAAGTGCACACTGATTGTCTTATGTGACTCATAAAGTCTATAAAGTAGGTCAGTGGGTTGTTGCTTAAAGTTAAAGGACTAATATGTCATTAAAGTTACTGCAGTGAATTTTGTGTGTAATATGTGAAACATGTAAGAATCTCACGCTGTTAAGAGCATTTTCCTTTTTCTTTTTTGTCGCACCGCAGACATAATATTTGATCCCGGAGAATTTAATAGTTGAACCCTTTTATTGCCTCTGATTTCTCCCAGCTGCTGTAATGTTTAACGCTTGAAGCAAGTCGAGAAAGAGAGCTTACGCCTGCAGAACAAGAAGCTTGATTTTATGTCCGGTCTGTTGATTTGGGGACACTCTTTGGATCGATATCCCTTTGAAAGACCTAATGATGCCCGAGGTTTCTAAGAACCTTGGGCATCCATCGGGAAGGATAAAATGGCCGACATTATCACAGATTCTCCTCTATACTTGCCTGGCCATCGCCTTCCTACGTAATTCCACTCGATTCTAATCTCCCATCAATACTGCATTGTGGTTTTCTCCCATTCACTTGGATACCTGTCGAAGAATTTCAACCAGGTCGATCAGCGAACAGACGGAGAAGTTGTGAACGATGATGTTGATTTTCTGAGCTGTTCTGCCTGTAGTTTTAGCCACACAGCGGCAGTGGAGGAAGTGGACGAAGCCGTCCAGTCCGTTTTGGTCAAGTGTTGAATTAACAGTGACAGCCATCTTGTTCAGCTCAGCACTTCTCTCTTCTACCCAAAGCAATTTTTGGGTAAGCTCCATAGCGTTGATTTGGCGCATTGCATACGTCACAGGAACACATTGGCGATTGAGAAGTAATTAAAACGTCAACTTCAGCAGCGTCTACGCCTCCAGCAAGCAATCGTGTCTCAACACTCTGTCCGAAGGGAGGCGAAGAACAAGGCTCTGTTTTTCGCCAGGCTACGGCTATAATAACAATACGCAACAATGGGCATTGTTGAAGTGCAGTGAAACGGAGGAACCACATGTAGGTAGGGAGGTCAGACATGTGTGACGCAGAGCAAAGCATTTAATAATAGAAGCAGAAGCTGACTGAACGGAGTGCAGAATCAAAGACAAAAACACACGGGGGGGCAACAGGAACGTACAACAGCAGGATATTGCAATGAAGTGAAGAAACAGGGAGTGATACATAAACAATGAGGACCGGCTGAGATAGGGAGCAGTTTGAATGAATGATTGAAACACATAGGAGAAGCTTCAAAGCTGTACAACATCATCCAGAACAGCAAATGGCTCGACTACCAACCCACAAGGACACAGAGAAACTCAGGAAAGTGGCACAAAAGGAACTAGACTACCAGTTTTAGAAAGATGTAATATACCTGTGTGCTTGCTCAAAGTCTCGGAGTGGAGGACGCCAGCAGCTAGTCAGACATGCGCCTTGGGTTTTAGCTGAGCTTAGCAATTTTAAACAAGTCGAACTGAAAATAGACATATTAGTTGGGGAGGAACGCTGAGTTGACAGATATTATCGGTCTATTATCTATCTATTTCAGCTAGCAATGCCTGTGGTTTAATGTGAAGCCACAATGTCGGAGCCTCCTGGCTGCATCAGCCAGGACTTGTCGGTCCTCTCGCTCCACCGAAAATGGAGTCAAGTTTGGGATTTTGTGTGTCGGCCGAGCAGCAGCATTGATAATAGCGTGTTCCTGCGCTACCGCGGTCCTTTAGTTTTTCTGAAAGTTGTCCCGGCAAACTCGAGATCAGTTGAACCAGCTGAGTGAAATTGATGGAGCTCAACCAAGATAACTCTACACAGAATCTTGGACGTTGCTTGGCTTAAAAACCAGGGCCGAACGTAAGAATGGAGCGCTGTAAACCCGTACACTGTTAAAATCTACTAAAATAGTGTTCCATCTTTGCCCCTTTCAGCTTCTAGTTCTACAATAAACACTCGACCCCAGCATAAAATACATAATTACTCCAAGATTCTATAACTTCCAGCAGAATAATCATTCTGCCGTTTTAAATACGGTCAGTGCTTCAAATAAAACTGAAGCTGTTCTTCGATCGACACTGGAGGATCGTAAAGAGTTGCTGCCTTTGTCTTAATTATTAATGCAACTGCGAACATTGGCAAGTCCAGGTGAATATGTTGTCGAATCCTGGCCATTACCTTCCTACACAATCCCGCTTGATTCTCGTCTCCCTTCTCTGGGAGAAACCTTTGTCTGGGATTTCTCCTATTGACTTGGATTTGTCTGGTAGAAGCGGGGGGTGATCAGCGACCAGAAGGAGAAGTTTTAAACGATGTCGTCGATTTTCTGCGTTGTTTTGGGATTAACGTGAGTGAAGCCGTTCAGGCCATGCAGAATCGACAGCCGCCTCGTTCAGCTCGGCAGTGGAGGATGGTTGTTTACAGCGCAGGCTGGTCTTAAATACGTCGTGGGAAAACGTTGGTGATTGGATACAAATTAGAACGTCAAGAGTCCGCCTCTCCGAAAAGCGATCTTTCTCAATAACCGAGGGTCCGGACACTCTGGACGAAGCAAAGCTTTATAGAACAAGAGGCTGGTTTTTACCAGCAATGAGCCTCAACGCATTTGGTCATGGATTACTAAAGTAAATATGTGGATTGTAGGCGCACGTATACTCACTCTAAAAGTTATATTTTTCAATTTCCAGTGTAGAATATGCCCCTGCAATAAAGAAAGCACTTGTTTGAATGTTTTTATGCATCTTTACCAGGAGTGCCAATAATAATTGTACGTAAAGTGTCACAGTCGCATTTTGCGGGGCATCTACATGAGACATATTGTACGCTGTGGTTTACCGCTGCTCTGAGTCCAGAGTGAGACGGTTGCTTATTCCAACGTGCTTCGAAACACTCAAGGTTAAGGCTGGCGCCCTGCGCCGGCCTGTTTTCAATAATCACACTCGTGCCCCGGAGTTGCGACTATTACCGCCTGCTTCTGCACATTCAGACAACTCACGCAGCTCCGCTGACCTTGTGCCGTCTTCTGTCTTCAATTTAATCCTTTACGTATAAATTTGAATCAGAAAACAGTCCGGCCCGGCTCCGCGCTCGCGCCGCAGCGTCTCACACTTCACGTCTGAATTGGAAGATTAAGGAGGCTGCGCTCCCTTCCAGTCGGGACGGATGAAGGCTGTGCATTAAAAATTGATGCTACAAGGTCACGATATGATGCCGAGGGTCCTAAACAAGACGCAACGCGCTCACACGGTTGTCATTCTGTTCAGCTGCTGCGTGCTTGTTTTCAGTTTAGGCCACATTCTGGACTCTATATCATAACATGTCAGATCATGAAGAGCCAAATCCAAGCAGCAAAAAGAAGATTGTGGCACTTTGGCGCGGCCTGCCACTTTAAGAGCGCGATGACGTTTGTGCTTCAAAGGCAAAGTAAGTTGTTTCTATAGAAAATATATGAAGTGCTTCGCTGGTAAACAAAAGGAGCCAATTGCATTTCCTGAAGAATAAGAAAAGCATTTAAAAAAACTGTAGAACTATATAAAGAAATAAACATGTAAATGTTTTCTCTGCTGTGTTGCTCCTGCATCACAAAGTCTCAGTGAGTCTGTAACATTCACACTGATTGAACTTCTCTCCATTTTCTCACTTCACTACCAAAAACTTTCTTTTTTTTTTTTTTTCATGTCATTTTAAGTACTAAATCCACACAATTAGTGTATAATTTTGAACTGGATGAAAAATTATACATGGTTTCACATAATGTTTGCTCAAAGGGGACACATGAATCAAAATTCACATTTTGCTTGTTTCTGTGCATCTATTTGGGATTCCACTGCTTCTGGAAATAGTCCAAGGGCTTAAATGAAGAAAAAAAAACAAAAAAAAAACACCCAGCCAAACTAATGTTTTTCGATGTCTTGATAACAAGCTGTTACCTAGCAACCCCAGCATCAAGCCACCGTCCCCTAGAAACCCAAGCAGAGCTCCAGCACGTCTGGCCAGCTGGTTTTACCGCTGTACAATGGCTGCTGGAAAAGATAGTGTTTTGTTGTTGACTGACTACATGCTGCATTCTTGTTTGCGCTGGAGGCTCTACTAATAATTTTGAAAGACGTACAGTTGTACATAACCATTTTCACGTGTGAGTGTAAACGTTGAGTTGGGGGCAGCAGCTTATTTGGATTTAAAGTGACAAGAGGCCCTAAAACAACTCAATCTGAAACAAGCTCAGAATAGGAGAACTGATTTTATTATTTTCCATTATTTGGACTTGTGTTACAAAAAAAACGTAATAAACACAAATCTATTCTAACCCATATAAGGAAGCATAAGTGGTCACCTTTAAGATTTTGCAAACTGTTCCCTTCCAATACTTTGTCCTGAAAACCCGCTGAAATACATTGAAATGTGTGACTACAACATGACGTATTTAAAAAGTTGAAAAGTCCAAACTTACAAGTTTACACACATTCCTGTACAGTAAGCTTTGACAGATGGATGGTCCCAGGCTGCGTCACTGTTTACCGTCCTCCTATAGACCACATCACACACAGCTGCATGTCTCAGTGGGTATGGCCCACGCAGTGACAACACATAACATCCAGACGTGTGCCACTCCCTTCCTCCGTGCCTTTCTTAGCTCATCCACCCCCCATCTGTTCGTGTAAGGCGCAGTGCAATCTGGCGCCGTGCAGCCATCAGGTGTGCAGCACAGAAAGCCCCGGAGCTTTCCATTATGCTCACATGCTACCTTGTAGTTCCTGTTTGTTTTAAAAAGAGGGAAATGGGGCATTTAGAGGAGTTTGCGTTTTAGAAAACCTCCCGAACCCCCGTCTGCGCCACAACGCCCCCTCCTCACACACTGAAAAAAATGTTGGGTTAAAAAATAACCTAACCTTGGGATGAACCAGTGCTGGGTCAAATTTGGACGCTGGGTTGTTTTAAAGCAGCAGGGTTGGGTTGGTGGTTTGACCCAGCATACAGGGTTAGGACAACTATCCAAAGATCAAGTTAAATGGACCATTGCTTAAAACTGGAGTATGTAAGTTTTATTTAAAATAAAAAAAGTTTTTATATATTTTCCAAAACTACCATTATGTGGTGACAGTATATGCTAATCTCTTTTTTAAAAAGGTTCAGCTCCTCTGTCTCTCCCAGAACAAACTTTAGAAATGCACCGCTCAGTCAGGAACAACCAATCAGAGCCAGACGGAGGGTCTTAGCGCCCTTAATCACCCGTGTGTACTGGCTGCTCACACACTCCCTCTTTCTCTCTGTTACAGCTGCTTCACACAAAGCCTTAATGCTAAGACTAGTTAGCATGACCACGGATGACAGAGAATTAACTTTGTATTTTTTCTGGAACGGTACATTTTTTTCTTTGTCGTCTGCACATTTAGCAGCATACCCGAGGATGATTGACAGCACCTAGACCTCCCTGCCGGCTCTTATTGGTTGTGTTCGGCTGGGAGCGGTGCATTTCTTCAGGCGGCAATAGCTGGATGTTTTTACTGATTATCTGTCTCATCTTATACTGTCACGGCATAATGACAGTTTTAAGAAGTATTGGAGGAAAAATATGTTTTGTGACATACTGCAGCTAAGATGACCCAAGATTGTGTTGAAACTCACAACCCATCACAAGGGTTATTATTATTTTACCACTATTTGGGTTAAAAAAAAAATTAACTCTAAAGTTCGACATATAAAACCTGAAAGCTACTTTTATTTCCATGTGATACATAAACATACATCAGGCAGAACTTATATGAAATTGACAAAACGTGCAACTACTAAAAAGTTTTAAAAAGTATAAGTGTGTGTGTGCGGTGGGCTGAAACAAGGGGCCAAAGTTTGCCCTGTGTGCTGATGTGTGAATCTTTACGGGACCCTCCCCTCCTCAAAAATAAAAGAAAAAGCAGAGTGATGGAAGCAGCTCCAGACAAAAAGGGGCGCAAACTGAAAAGAGGAGAAAGGAGAGAATGAGACGGGGAGGCGGGTTGGAGTGCGAAAAGCAGGGGACGGGACCGTGCAAGCCTTTAAATCATCATCGGAAAGTCATTAGAAAGCTGGCGGGGCCGGGCGGAGAGGGCCGCACAGATTGCGCGCTCCCGAGCACAATACTGCTAATGAAGTGGAAGGGAAGAGGGGAGTGTCCGCGGACAGATTTCTTTGCTCTACTTACTCCTGCGGCCCTAAAGTTTCCCCACAATCTGTGTGCGGGGTGTAAAAGCTGCATTCATGAGGTGTTAACCGTTTTGTTTGTCCGGGCGAGGAATTTATTCAAAGCGTTGCGGCTATCGGCGACAGATGGGCTGGAAGGTGATGGATCAGAGCAGGAGTCAACTCTGGGAGACGGAGAGGTGCAGGAAGCAGAGAAGGAATGTCGGGGCGTAAAACTGGACGTTATCAATCTGCTGCCGGTTCTGTGGTGCCAGCCCGGGCCTGCTGCTGCTGCTGCTGCATGCGCTCAGATCAGCCTCATTGCTGCTTTACTGCCCGTCCACTGAACGACTGGATGTAAAAACTTGCCAAAGTCGGAACTGTTTCACGTGGTTCTTAGATTGGTGTATTTGTGCATCTTTAAACGTGAAAGGAAAATACAGTGAATTTTCATATTTCTAAGCAGAAACTATGGGAGTTCAGAAGTAGGAAAATGGACATTTTAGCATTTTGCCTTTTTCCACATTGGACTCGACATCTCAGTGCTCCATAATGACAATGTGAAAACAGTAAAAACCAGCAACACCAACAGGCCTTCCAACGTCAAATGGCATCAACAACATGCATAATTATTAATTATTATTAATTCCTTGCTCTAAATCCACCAACTGCACGATTCCTTTCCCTCTTTGCTGCTCGAAAAGACATAATACATCCCCTTAAACAGGTTTTCACAGTTTCCCACAGTATTGAAGGAGACGTTTCAAAGAAGAAAGTAATCAGCTCTCTGATAAACTTTCAGGATTCTGGCTCCCTCAACAGCTGTGAGTCTAATTTCCATGTTCTTTCAGTTCGGTTCAGATGATCGAAATGTAAATCTAGAGAAAGGGGGGCGTGGTCTGAAATGGCTATATTGTGGTATTTCACTGGATAGGGCAGTAATTTCGCATCCATCATTAAATAATCAGTTTTTTAATGAAAGTGATTATTTGAGTTTGAGTGAACATTTGAGTGAAATGAATAGGCTACAAATCCTCCAGCTGTCAAACAAATTAGAGTTATTTAGGTATTCCTCAAGGAAAATACCAGCATTAGAGGCTGGTGCTCTACACGTTGACAAATGGTCCAAGTATGGGTCTAAAACAAGATTCAGGTCCCCTCCAATGATTAGATTAGTCTGCGAAATGTCAGGTATTTGGGCTGAAACATGTTTATAAAAAAAAAAGCGGAGAGTCTATATATTAACCAGAGTTACAGGAACAGAGTACAACTCATCTCCAACTCGTATTAAATATCTGCCTTCCCTGTCGGATATGGTTGATTTGCGGGTAAAATATGGACCTTTCTTGAATAATGTTGCCACGCCTCTGGCTCTCACTGCACAAGTAGAGTGATAAGCTTGTCCTGTCCACCTGCGCCTCACTTTTATGTGCTCATTCTTATTAAGGTGGGTTTCCTGAAGGGAAATTACATCACTGGCTTCAACGTCTTTCGGCGCGCTAATATCTTACCCCTCTTAACAGAATTATTCAAACCTTTAACATTCCATGGGACCGAGGCAACTTGTCCGCCTTTCTTTGTTTGTGTTGTATTAACCTGCGTAACTCAGATTAGAATGAAAAAGAGTACAGAGGCCCTCATAAGTGTGAAAGAGATGATTATACATCACCACTAGTATGATTTGCTTGAGTTCAACCACCATTGAGCAACTTCCTTTTTGCAGTGCATTGGCATACAGGTGTTAAAATGGCAGTGTAAGGTTGCTGCGATCGTTTTGTCAAAACCCCAACCTTGAGGTTTGGTTTAGTTGAAGTAATTCATGTACCAACCCAATGTGAACACAGTCGACCCAAATGTCTTTGAACATAACTTAGAAGCTCAAATATCGACTTCATTATAGGCTAATGCGGAATGAGGTCAACCCATTCAGAAACTGCATTTTGTTTTTACGAGATACATAAATAGAAAATCGGAGAGTGGTGTTCTGTTCTGGCCCTTCAATGTGAACACAACACGATAATGTCCTTGAAATTCTGTGACGGCGTTTAGTTTCGGATCATCAGTCGTCCCCATCTGACCGACCCTTCGAAAGTTTCTTGGGTACGTCCCAGAAAACTGGGAAATCCAGAGAAAGGCCAAACATAATACGTTCGAGTTAAGATTGTTGACAGTTTTGTTTGTTTTAGTAAAAAATAAAAAAATAAATAAAAAAATAACAACAGCAAAAAAAAACCATTTAAAATTAATCTTCCAGCCAGAAATATTGGAGGTTTTCCGCTCCCAGTATCCCCCTGCAATGTCAGGCTTACAACATTTACTTCTTGATGGCCACACAAAGGGGCCAAAT
Organism: Poeciliopsis retropinna; assembly: GCA_010277075.1. NCBI lineage: Eukaryota > Metazoa > Chordata > Actinopteri > Cyprinodontiformes > Poeciliidae > Poeciliopsis > Poeciliopsis retropinna. The sequence continues at coordinate 13,189,701 of VMRM01000022.1, forward strand.
TAACCCACCGACCACTTTATCATGAATTCAATTTCGATAAGAGTTTGGGAATAAGGCTGCCTGAATGGTCTCTGCATGTGCAGTGGTGTCCTCGCCATAAAGGCCTCTGTATCACCGGGAGCAGCCACGCAACCCTCTCAAGTGTTGCACTCTCCCGGAGCCGACGGGGGGCGCGTTCACTCCTAATGGTTCCCATCAACAGTGCAGGAAGGGGTGAGGCCATTATCCGGGCCAGCTCCTCGTTGAGAGCGGCTCTCTGCTGGAGAGGCGGTAATTGGATAATTACTACTGGAAACCAATTAGAGCTCAGGGCTCGTGATGGCACGCGAGTTCGGCCAAAGGATGGCCGCGTGAGCAAGTGAGATTTGGGGGTGGTGTGTGTGTGTATGCGGGGGTCATCAACTCTGATCGATTATCCTAAACAGAGACCCCTCCTTTCCAAAGTCGCGCACACAGTCCTCCTTTCTCACCCTCCACCCCCTCCACCCCGCTCCTTCCAGGCGCTTATCTGCTGGACACAAAAGCGACCAAATCGCCCATTTCCATGTGAAAGAGTTAAACCCCAACAAAAGGCACGGATCGGCCGAGCAGCTTCAGACCCCCAAAACACCCTCTGCGATCACTTGAGCAAATGGAGCCACAATGCGGAAGAATGGAAGAAAAGAAGGAGGAGGGGGCGGAGGGGTCTGAGGGCTCTAAAGACATATTTATATATGTTAAAGAAAATGCTAATATGTCTCGTGAAGAATGGAGAGGATTTCAGAGACTCTCCCTAATTCTGCTTTTGTTGCGCTCGCGTGCAGACGGGCGCGATTGACACGGTGATCACGTGACAGAAGTTTTTTTTTTTGAGTCTTCAAATCAGAGCTTTTCTTGTCAGGATAGATGCGTGTGTGTGTGTGTGTGTAGATGCAAGAGTCTGTCCAACAACTGTTTTAAAGGGAGAGGGAAAGTGTCTATGCAACGCGCGCGCGTGTGTGCACGTGCAGCCATTTTTTTTTTTTTTTTTTTTTTAATCCGCCAGGCGAGACGCGACATACAGCAGCGTTATTTGCTTTTGATTGCTCTGTACCTCTGGGTGTGAGAAAACGCTGAGCGGTGTTGGAATACGCGGGAATCCGTTGTACACTTTGAGCATGAAAAAAAAACAAAACTGTCTTCATCTGAAAGAGCTCTTCACCATGTCTCCAGAATGAAATATCTTTTTTGTTGTTGTTGTTTTTGTTGCACCGAGGTTAATGTTGCAGCTGCAAAGCAAATTACTACCTTATCCTATGAATATCATTGCTGCTGCTGATCTGCATTGAATTAGTTTTTAGAGCAGAAAAAATAGTGCTTTTCGAAAAATATAAACAAGATAAAGTAAAATATCACAGCCCTTATGAAGGTCATCAATAGCACACCAATAAGTCAAACACAGCCCATTGATAGTTATCAGTATTTTATTTCGTTAATGGATATCTTTTGTCTCGTAGAGTTGCTCATTGCAGGCACGGTGTTCCCGTTACGCCAATGAATACCATAAAACAAAGGAGTTCCACAAGGTTCTATACTCGCTCCTATATTTTTTCCATTACAAAACTCAACTTTTGTCTTCCGTGCTCATCGCTCTGTCGTTCACTGCTTTCATTTTCACCCTGGACATCATGGGGCACCGAGTATTATTAATAACCATGCTTTTCCAGCCGGCATTGTCTGCTCAAGGCTAATGTAAGCGGGTCGTCCCTACATAATTACCGCTTCGTCGACTGCAATGTGTTCTTATAGAAAGCCATTCTTCCCTTCCGCTATCGTCCCTTTTAATGTGGAAGCAAGGAAAGTATAATCTTCGTTGTAAAAAACAAAAAAAAAAAAAGATTTTGTTTTGTTTTGTATGTCCTGTCAGTTGTCATATAAAGTGCCCTCTACATGACACTTTACAGTAAAGCGACGTCTGGTATTAATAGTTTGACATTTTTGTGGAATATAAGGCCAGGTTATTCATTGAATCTTCTCTTATTCATTTAATTTTTTTTTCTTAGAGTACATCTAAAGTATTTTAAAGGAAACATAGCACAGGAAATTGAAATAGCTCGCTAAAATGCTACTTTACATGCTATTGGCTAATGTTTCCAAAGCAGCCAATCCAGGAGCGGCATTTGTTTTCCTTGGAACCAATTGGCTGTACGCCCAGGCGCTACAATGAGGTTGACCATGGATGTCAGCTTCTGTGGAAGAGATTAAACAGTTTCCGCTGTGCGTTTTAATGCATATTAAGGTATATTTAGTGTTTGAACCATTAAAAATGGCAGCTGTGGGGGGGGTTGCGAGTATTTGTAGATTACAATAACTCACAGCTGGTTGAGTTCACTGTTACTGTATCGCCATGTTTGAAAGGCAGGCATGCTGGATTTTAAGATACGGAATCAGACATATTTTTGACTTAAAACTTAGAAGTTTTCCTGTTTATGTTTTTCCAACCTGGAAACGTTCTAAGTAAAAAAATAAAACTGATATTTAAATAGCTTTTTTTATTTTATTTTTTTCAACCAATGATGCAATGCCAATTCCTATTTCTTCATTTCACCAACCAGTCGTAGTGCAATCTGATATCCTGTTCTGGTCTGAGCTCTGAACAGAAAATGAGTGAATAAGTAGGCAAATTGCAAAGGAACAAAAAAAAAAAAAAAATATATATATATATATATATATATATATATATATAATATATATATATAATTATATATATATATATATTATTTTTTTTTTTTTTACATATATAGGGTTGAAAATCCTTCAAAAAGCCTCAGGACCTCAAGTCTGGCTCATTTAAAGCATAAAGTCATGAGGTGATCTCATTCTTCTGGGGTAATTGGAAAGTGATGTCATTAATCAATCAAAGTCTCATGTCTGCTTCTTTGGGACAGGCCCAACTAAGCTGGGCTTGTTCATTCAGGTGCCTTCTATTTGACTTTCAGTGGCAGATGGGTTCTTTATAGAACATGCCAACCTGTATTAGCTTCCACTGCAAGGCAAGTGTTGCCCCTGGAAAAAAGGGCTGGGAGCTGAGGGGGGCGCAGCATGAGGAGGGGTCGGGAAAGAGCGAGCGAGCCCTATAGGAAGAATGAGAAAATCTCTTAAAGAGCCGTGACGGGGCCCCGGTTTGTCTCTAAATGTATTTTAATGGGGGGGACCCTGGTGTCCGGGGCAATTCATCTCCCATCTCTGAGTAATGAAAGGAGTCATAGCCGGGGACTGTTTCACGGCCGGGGTGGGTGGGAGGGCATGGTGCTACAAAGGCTACATGTGGCTTTGCTTCATTATGCCACAGTTAGGCCGAGAGGGAGGCAGGGGCTTCGGAGGGGCTGCGAGGGGTTCAGAAAGGGCGAGGGCCCGCGCAGACAGATTCAGAGGGGCCACAATGCAGGCGAGGACGGCTGCAAAGGGAGACCCCGTCATGCCATTATCCCGCCGCTGCTAACGAGGGCTTCATAGGCCTTTGATATAATCTCACCATTGAAAACCCGATAAACACCCTCACCCTCTGCGCTTACGGCTGAATCCCATTTTGCGACGGGTGAAAGCTGGGAGCGTTTGTGCGTCTTCACCTGCGCCTCTCTGTTCCGGCAGCCAAGGCCACTGGGAGCCGCGCGTCAAACGGCGCCGTCACACAGACTTTGATTAATAAATAGATAAATCCCCTCTGTGTCGCCGTCTTTTCTGCACCAGACATCTCGTGAGCCGATCTGAGGTAGGGCCGAATTAAGAGTGAAATCAATGTCCAAGTGCATGTAGTCCCCGTGTAGCTGAAAGACAAACAATTGCAAGATTAGAGCACAGCAGGGGGCGGGGAAGAGGGAATCTATTAGAATTTATTGGAATTTATGAAATGACGCTATTAGCGCCACATTCTCCTGAGCATGTGCGGAAATGAGTTTCTTGGAAGTGCCTTATCAACACATCATTGGGAGGCCAAAGTAAAACAACGCAGAATTTTCCAGATTTTTCACCAATAAATATGAAAGCTGGACCCCGTTCAACCCTATTTTACTATGTTACCCCTAAACAAACTCCAGTGTGACAAACGTCTTATAAAAACCAACCTGGTTAGTTAGAAGTGAACTTCGGAAGATGATTCAAATCCTGCTAATGTCCTGGGACGGCCCAGTCAAAGTCAAGAACTACATCTAAAAGGAGAATGTGCAGGAAGTTTGGAAAACCGATGTTCTATCCAGTCTCACTGAACTCCTTGAGCAAAGAAAAACGTGCACAAAATGTCCGCCTGTCACGTCCGAAGTTACTGAGCTACTGAAGAATTCCAGCGGCACGCCACACTTTCCAGATTCATCTGTGTGTAAAAAGCTCTACATTATTTTACTTCTGAGTTTACAGTGACGCAAAGTCCCCAAAACATTACCATTGTGTGTCACAATGTAAGAAACTGTGAGGGGGGGGGTCAAGGGTCTGAATACGTTCCCAAAGCACCGCAGCCATTTCCATTATTCAGCATATTTGTCCGGCTGGGAGGGGTGGGGGAGTGGGGGTGGTACGAGGTGAAAATAATAAATTGCGTCGTGCGTGCTTCGAGTTGAAGGTCTCCTCCCGCTTTAGAGGTGGAGAGGTCAGTGGCCGGTCTCAGCCTCGTGTTTTTCTCTTAGTGGGTTTACACGCGTGTGGGGATCCGAACGGCGTTTCGAGTGTAAATCTCGTCGGCGCGCGCACTGAAACCTCTTTTCAGAGGTGAAAAGCAGTCCCAGTCAGACACTCCTATTCAAATGCTTTGTCCTCTAGCTCAGGGGACACTGCGCATCTCCGTGCCCCCCCCTCTACCTCCACCCATGTGTCGGTGCGCAGACTCACTTAACAGCCCCGAGGAACATAAACAAGCAACGGAAACTATGGCTGTATTAAATCAAGCGCTGCATTTAGCCCACAAATTGGGTGCCAACTTGCTCCGGACAGCCCAGGAATCTCTAAACAGAGTTTAGAGGTCTCCCAGAAGACCCCTCCTCTCTCTCTCTCTCTCTTTCTCTCTCTCTCTGTCTCTCTGTCTTCCCCATCTCAAAGCCCGGATTGGTCACAGTGCGGCTCATTTGCATGCCTCGCCATATAAACCCTCCCGCAGACACTGCAGCCCGCTTGCGTTGACAGAGCAGCACACCTTCAGGAGTGAGTGAGTGTGAGAGAGAGAGAGACAGAAAGAGAGAGAGCGAGAGAGAGAAAGAGAGCGGAGCGCATTCTGAGTGCGCATAATCAGACATATGGAATATTTATCACGGGCTTTGTTCTGACAAACAACCCAGGAGAGTGGACCGAAGAGAGAGGAGGAGGACACTTTATTATTATTATTATTATTATTATTATTGACCAGGCGCGTTTTTGTTTGAACTCCCAAGCTGGACTCAGTGGGGACAGTTTGCTGAATTTCAGAATCTCAAGATGGGAGACAGAGGATGGAACGGGCTGCTGGTGTTCGCGTGCGCCTCCGTCCTGGTCCTGGCTGCTTTTACGCGAGGAAAGACGATGAAGTATCAGACGTTCGAGGAGGACGCGCCGGGGACGGTGATTGGAAACTTGGCCAAGGACGTTTACGCCACATCGCCCATATCGGGAGGCTCCAGGAACAGTTTCAGGATGATGAAACAGTTCAACTCCTCTTTCGTCCGACTAAGGGAGAGCGACGGGCAGCTGACTATAGGCGAGAGGGTGGACAGGGAGCGGATCTGCAAACACACCCTGCACTGTCTCATCGCCTTCGACGTGGTCAGCTTCTCCAAGGAGCAGTTCAAGCTCATCCACGTGGAGGTGGAGGTCAAGGACATCAACGACAACTCCCCCGAGTTCCCCCGCAAGGAGTCGAGTCTGGAGATCTCCGAGAACACGGCGGTCGGCACCCGGATCCCGCTGGACTTCGCCGTGGACGAGGACGTCGGGGCGAACTACATCCAGAGCTACCAGATCTCCGTCAACAGTCACTTCTCCATCGACGTGCTCAGCAGGGCCGACGGGGTTAAATATGCGGAGCTGGTGCTCATGAAGGAGCTGGACAGGGAGACGCAAGCCTCTTACGCGCTAGAGCTGGTCGCCATGGACGGTGGCAACCCGTCCCGCAGCGGGACGACGCGCATAAACATCAAGGTGAAAGACTACAACGACAACAGCCCGGTGTTCGACAGGAGCAGCTTCTCCGTGGACCTGCCCGAGGACGCGCCGGTGGGCTCCCTGCTGCTGGACCTGAACGCCGAGGACCCGGACGAAGGGCTGAACGGCGAGGTGGTGTACGGGTTCGGGAACCAGGTGCCTCCCGAGATTCGGCAACTCTTCAGGGTGGACAGGAAGACCGGGCGGCTCACGCTGGAGAGCCCCGTTGACTTTGAGAGCAAGAACACGTACGAGTTTGACGTCCAGGCCACCGACCTGGGTCCGAACCCGAGCCCGGCCATTTGTAAAATTGTAGTTCAGGTGCAGGACGTGAACGACAACGCGCCGGAGATCTCCATCACCCCGATGACCTCTATCACCGCAGGGATCGCGTACATCACAGAGGCTGCGGCCAGGGAGAGCTTCGTGGCTCTGGTCAGCACCTCGGACAGAGACTCTGGCGCAAACGGGCAGGTGCACTGCACGCTGTACGGACACGACCACTTCAGACTGCAGCAGGCGTATGAGGACAGCTTTATGATCGTGAGCACCAGCCCGCTGGACCGGGAGAAGATCCCCGAGTATAACTTAACGGTGGTGGCGGAGGATCTGGGCTCCCCTCCTTTCAGGACCATCACGCAGTACACCATCAGACTGACGGACGAGAACGACAACGCGCCGGTGTTCAGCAAGCCCGTGTATGAAGTGGCGGTGGTGGAGAACAACGCGCCCGGCGCCTACATCACCACAGTGGTGGCGCGGGACATGGACATGGGGTCAAACGGGAAGGTCACTTACAAACTGGCGGACACCTATTTCATGGGCTCCCCGATCTCCACCTTCGTGTCCGTGGATCCCGCCAGCGGCTCTCTTTACGCGCTCAGGAGCTTCAACTATGAGGTGATGAAGCAGCTGGAGCTCCGAATCACAGCCAGCGACGGCGGCTCCCCGCCTCTGTCCGGCAGCGCGAGCGTCTACGTCCGGATCATCGACCAGAACGACAACGCGCCGCTCATCCTGCAGCCGCCGCTCAACAACGGCTCGGCTGAGGTCCTCCTGCCCCGGGACGCGCCCACGGGCTACATCGTGACGCGCGTGGAGGCGCGGGACGCCGACGAGGGCACGAACTCCGAGCTGTCGTACGGGCTCGCCACCGGGGAGCCCTCCGTGTTTTCCGTCAATAAGGTCACGGGGAACATCTACCTGAACCAGGTGCTCAGCCACGACGTGGACGAGACCCTGAGCGTGACCGTGACGGTGAGCGACAACGGGAGGCCCGCGCTCACCTCCACCGCCACGCTCCACTTCCTCATCGTCGCGGGCTCCCCGCCGAGCGACAGGACGGTGTACCAGGCGGGCGGCGGGGACGAGGCGCGCGCGCAGTGGGACCTGTCGGTGGTGATCATCGTCGTGCTCGCGGGGAGCTGCACGCTCCTGCTGCTCGCCATCATCCTCATCGCGACCACCTGCAACCGGCGCCGGCGGGACAAAAGCGGGGAGGACAGCGACTCCTACGGGGAGAAGGGGACGCTGGAGCGAGGCAGGAGCCACGCGGGGGACAACCCGCTGCTGCCACTCCACGGAGCACCGGGGGAGGTGTGGGAGGGGGTGGAGGAGGTGGAGGAGGAGGAGCAGGAGCGGAGGTCTTTGACGGACATTCGTACAGCAGCCAGCCCGGTGCTTTCACTCCGGCTCACCCCGGGGGCAGCGACATGTGCTCGGCCTCTGAGGACGGCAGCGAGGTGCCCTGCGTGTATGACTCAGACAACAACAGCAAACTCCGTGGGAATAAACACGAGGTGAGATGCTCCTTTGGGACAGAGGGGCTGTGAGGAGGGGGGGGGCAGAAAAATGTGTTTACTAAGCAGACACGAACGTGTGCTTTCTTCTTCTTCTCTCCTTCAGGGATACTCCACTCTGCCTGGCTATGGGAACGGCAAAGAGGCGGTGAGGCCCATCACCATCTGGAAGGGCAACTCTTACACCACCATCTCTGCCCGGGACCCCGCCTTCAGTGGAAAAGACAGCGGCAAAGGGGACAGCGACTTCAATGACAGTGATAGTGATGTCAGCGGAGACACTGGCCTGAAGAAGGATGGGGTCATGGTTCCTCCAATGGGGGGCCAAAACGGTAAGGAGTGAAGACAACAAAACAATAGATGACAATAGAGTTGTAACCAGTCCACATTTCTAACCTGACATTGTTGCTCTATTAGCTCTGTGGGCGTGCACCAGCGAGTGTAAAGTCCTGGGCCACTCGGACCGATGCTGGAGCCCCTCAGCCACCAGAGCCAACGCGGCCCCCTCTCCAGCCCCGACCCTCTCCTCCTTCAGCAGCCTGCCCAAGACGGCCTCGCTGCCGCGGGACCCCAACCGCCGGGACAACTACTACCAGGCCCACATCCCCAAAACGGTGGGGCTGCAGAGCGTCTACGAGAAGGTCCTGCACAGCGAATACGACTACGTCCTGGTCACCCCGCCCCGACCGGTGAGGGTGCAGGAGATCAGCGAAGTCGCCATCCCCGTTTACACCCCGACTCCGACGCACTGCCCCAACAACGAAGTCTAGGGCGGAGCGCCGCACAAACTTTCACGCTCTCGACGAAATGCACAGACTTTCCAGAGTTTTGATTGATGACGTTTCGAAGCTGAGAGAGACGTGGCCGTGTTGCTGAGTGAGCTTACAGAATCCTGTCCTGGCATACAGAGCCGGTCCAAGAGAGAATGGGGCCCTGAGCAGAATTTGACTTGGGGTCCTTATCAGCTGGCATCTTTCAAATAATCCCTTTTATATCAAAAGTTAACGCATCATACATATAACAGAAAGCTCACCCTAACGTAGGGGATTGTATAGCATAAACTGTAAAAACAAAAAACATATAAATACAAAATGATTTCAAATATGATGTATAATATCATCACAAGTTTTATTTTGCGCAATAAACTGCATCACTTGTACAAGAAAACAAACAAAAACAAAAATCTAAAACTTGACTTGTGCAACAGTTGTGGAGCTCTTTGCTGCCCCCTGTTGGCTCTGGAGGTCGTCAGCAGCTACACAGTTTTCTTATGCCTTGGGTCGGCTCTGCTGTTTCACGTATGTCTGTCTCTGTGCCGAGAGCCGCCTCTGAGGTCCAGTCAATCACTTTGAGACATTTGTTGGACATGAAGTGTATCATATGCAAGCCTTGTACATGGAGAGATTTTTATTTTTCTATATTAAAAAAAAAAGAAGAGAGAATTAAGCAAAAAAGAAAAATGAAAAAACAAAAAAGTACATATATGTAAATACAGATCTTTAAGCATGCCTATTATTTAAAACGCCCTCAGAAAATGTTCCGTTTGAGGGGCTGGTGACTCAAAACGTATCCAGTTGACAACCATGTACGGAAACCTTTGAATGCAATAATTCATTGTACAGATTTTTTTTTTTTTTTTTGAAATTGTCACAATACTATGAAAAGAAATAAACTTTGAGATACTCTTGTGAGCCCGCGCGTTGGAGTTTGTTCCACAGGATGACGGAGCGTCAGTCAGACCAGTCAGCAGCGGGAGCCAACAGGCGTCGCTGTTATTGCAGCAGGACTGAGCCTGAGCGTCCTTGCAGCCCGCCGAGGAAGGTCACCTACACCCCCCTTCTATGAATACATGATTTTGCTGGTGAGATGCCAAAAACAGACTGATGCGCTTTTCAGCAATACCCCCTGTTCAGCCCCCCCCCCCACTCCGGCTCCCACCGTTTCACACACAAGTCAGCCAAAACCCGCCTTACTAATCCTGCTCTTTATCGCTGACTCTCTTGCGTTTACAGTCGACACCAGAAGTTTACATGCGCCGAACAAAAAAGACGCACGGTCTGAAGTTAAACCAGACCAAACGCCTCATGTTTCAGGTCAGTTATATGTTGGAGATTTACGTGTCGGTGTCTTCAGAATTACATGTTTCCATAAATTTCCTCATTACAGCTAAAAAAAAAAAAAGAACGTTTGAACTTCCTGGATGATGTTGCCTTAATATTTTTCACCTAATATGCTTTCATTAGGATGGCATCTTTTTTAGCCAACCCAACACGATACTTGCTATCGTGTTGGCAAGCAACTGCAGATGGGATGCGGTTCCCAGGTTTTATCTTCAAACAGACAAAACAGTTCCGCTTTAGTTTTGTCAGGTCTTATAAAAATGAACGTCTTTGTCCACGTGTGGATCTTCAAACCGCAATCTGATTCTTGTGTTTCTTTTTGGAGTGATAGCTTCCTCCTTGCTGGCATTCAAGCCTAACTGGGCATGTTTCAGTGTGAACGATGACGCCATCTTACCAGCTTCGGCCAGCATCTTCTCTAAGTCTTTGGCTTGTGTTCTGGGTTCGGTTTTGCTCATTTTGGACCAAATCACAGTCTCCTTCCTGAGCAATGTGATGATGGGACATTTATTGTGTTTTTACGCTTGCATATGACCAGATGAAGGCGACTCCTTCTGGAGTCTGGATGTTGTCCCTAGGAAGAACCAGACCTCCTGCAGCTCCACAGCTCTCTTTTTTCATAGATCGGCTGATTTCTCTTGATTTCCTCATCGTGTCAGAATATGTTTGCTGACGAGAGAAGTCATTCAAAATCCTGCCACGTCATCGTCTTCCTACCACTTCCTGTCGTCTTCTTCGCCTTTTACACCTACAGTGACATCTGGTTGTTGATCACGAGACTCGTGTGATGCGTGGGGGAAAAAAGTGTTTCCATTTCAGTTCAAAAGACATTGATTTCAATGCAGCCAGAAAAAACAAACAAAAATAACCTCACCTCATCGAGCGCCGAAACCTTTTATTAATAAATGTGAGTTTTGTTGTTTCCATTCAGGAAATGTATTTTCGTAATTCCAATTTCCTCGATTATATGGTCAATGTGACCAAAACATGCCAAAGGTCCTTCTGTTTTTGTCAGATGGGCTCCAAAACCAAACTTCTTAAAATGCATTCAGCATGCTAGAGAGGCAGGGAAGATTTGGTCAAGAGATGATCTCGATCAAATGTCCTGCAAACAGCCGTGTTCCCCGTCGAACCTTTCGTCTTTTTTAAGTTTTTAACAACAGATAAAGCAACTTTTAGACATTTGCATCTCAATTCTTAGTGACTGTGATCATTAAAACCCAGACTAGTTCTCCCAATGTTTTATGCAGATGCAACTAAAACCAGATATGTAAATAGTCGGAATAAAAAGACACATGCACCTTTTCTAAAATCACTGTCTGGACATAAATTAGACCAAACTTTTCAGGTTTAAAGTCAGTTAAAATTGCCAAAATGATTTCTATTCACTAAAATCCACAATAATGAGAACATGCCAGATTTATTGTCTTGAAAATGAGAAGCTTACATTCAAAATGATTACCTTCTTTAAACGATGTTAATGTCATGACTTTGGAAAGTTTATTTTAGGGACACACCCAGAACATGTGGCTTTCTTGTGATTTTAATTGGGTTCCTTATTTAAAGAAAACCCAGCGATCGTATATATTTTTTTGGTTTGTTTTGTCTTTACATCGTGACAATATTGGCAACGTTTTTCTGCACATTTGTAACGGGAACGCAGCAAGTGACAGGACACGTCCTTAAAATTTGACAGAGTCGGAGCCAGGAGGAAGCAGCAGGAGCAGAAACAGCAAAAGCCCCCAAATCAGAGCCCTGCGGAACGCCGAAACAAACAGAACAGGAATGAGATGTGTGGGCAGACGAAGCCAAGAAGGTTGATCAAACAAATAAGAGGGCAACTTCAGCTGCTGACTGTGAAACTGATTTCTGCCCATCACGACCTTCTCGCGCCACAAATGTTAATCCTGTCAACAAATTCACCCGCTTAGATGACAACTAAGGCAATTTGTTGCACCACATTTTCTGTAGGGGCAACATTGTGAAGAGGGTTAGAATTTTCTCACCATATTCAGGGCAGAAATACTTTTCTAAAACACTGTGAGCTTCCAGATCTTCTCATTACTTCGACAGAACCCCGTTTTTTGAATTTATTTAATTATTTTTGTCCACATGCGAAGCGCACATGTAATCCCATCATCATCATCATAATCATCATCATCGTTCATGGATTTAGGGCATGTTTTATTAGCTGCGGACGCAGGAGGCGGTGTAGGAATGCAGCTCGGCGAGAGAGAGAGAGAGAGAGAGAGAGAGAGAAAGAGAGAGGACAGCTTTGGCTCGTCGCCATGTCTATCAAGGAGGAGGAAAAAAAGAAAAAAATAAACCTGCGACATTCCGCAGGAGTGACCTTTGACCGGAAACAGTAACTGGGAACAAAATCAAGAGGTAGAGCAGTGCAAAGTCGGGATGAAAACAGAGAAAGAAAGAAAAAATAAAACACCCCTCCTCCGCTATCATCACGATTACTGAACAGGTCCAAGTGGGCCGCGCTCAGGTTGTCATGAAACCTAATGATATGAAATCCTGCGGATCGGAGCAGGATCAGACTCATGTAAGTTGCATGAGCAAAAGCCTGTGGAAGCTTCAAAGAGGGGGAAAAAAAATGGTTAATGATTTTTTTTCTGGAAGAAAGCATAAAAAAAGAAAAAACCCTCTGAGTTACATTAATGCCTTCTCTGGCTGCTAATCAGCTTGAAGTTACAACCTTCACTTTACCTTTTTTATTAAAAGTTCTAAGAGCTGAAAATGCTCAGCTTGGGCTGAGAAGTAAAGTTCGGCCGAGAAGTGCCCTCCTCCTTTTCTAAGAAGGAGGAGAGAGAAAGAGGGTTGGGGTTGGGATTGGGGATGGAGGGGGGGAGATTGAGTGAACTGGGGCTTAAAAAGGTATTTGTCTATTTGGCTCCAGTCATGGCCGGGAGCTCAGAGAAAATACCCATCGCGACAGCAGAACCGGAGGACCAGCATCAGTTCATGCCGCCGGTGAGTTGGTCAGTGTAAGACGAAGCCGTGGCACCCTGCTGTGCGTCCCCTAAGGGGTGACCAGCTCCGTCAAACCACAGACATCTCACGTGTTGTGGTTTTTTTCTTTTGTTGTTGTTCTGCTGCTCCTGTCGAACCTGTCCAGGCCTACTCCGCCGTGGCGGTGAAACCGGCCTCCGCCGGGCGCCTGCTGAAGGCCGGGATCGCCGTGCTGGTGGCCGGAGCCGTTCTGCTGCTGCTGGGAGCCGCCGGCGCTTTCTACTTCTGGAACAACGGCGAGAAACACGTAAGAGTGACGTTTCACACCTCTGAAAAACTCGTAGCCCAGCTGAGACGTAACGTGGGTCGATGAGAAAGAAGGCTGAGAGAAGATAGTGCAGCCCGATGGGAGATTCTGGTTTATTATTGTATGCATATCGAAATGTGTTCGTCAGTATTAAAGGGCACGGGCTCTTTTTTTTTTTTTTTTTTTTTTACACTTTGTGTCTTTATTTCAGGGTTGCATCCAGTGGTTGCTGCAGCTCCATTAAAGTGCAGATTAAAAAAAGGGAGGGATGTGACGAATCAGTTTGTACCAGTTTAACGGAGCTCAAATACCCCCACACTCCTCTCTTCTTCTCTATATCCACTTAGAAAAATTCAAATAAAAACAGCTCTCTTTGGAGAAAGTGGCAGTCTAGAAAGATGTCGGTCAAATATGTTCAAACTGAAGGAGGAAAGAAAAATAGCTTGTTAGTCATCGGATGTCCGTGTTTGAATTAAAGTCCCAGCAGGTCAAAACAGACGGAGGAGTTCAAAACCGTATTTTGTTTTTTAAATCGTTGGTATTTAGGCAAACGGAGAAGTGCAACTCACCCGCCTCCTCTCTGTGGTACAGTGTGAGGCAAATGAATGGAGCCATTGTGCTGTGGGATCCTGAACCGGTGTAACGAGGTGGAGAGGAGTGGGGCGAGGGGCCCCCCTCTCTCTCTGGTCCGGCCGAAGCTCCGGGGGCAAGAGGTGGAAAACACGAGCGGCAAAATGCAGTCGGCGGCGTGCTATGCTTTCTGCTCCCGAGAGACCGAAAGTGTCTCTGGCGAGGAAATGAGACGAGATGAGGCCAGACTACACCAGGCGTGGGATGTGTGTCTCAGAAAGAGGACGCGAGGGCAGTAACGTGGGACGTTCGTGGAAAAGTGTCAGGTTTAACTTAGAGAAGGGTAGAGGAGAATGTGAGGGAACAAAAAGACTCTGTTGACCATCCAATATCGGGAGACAGACCGAAGAGTTGGGTTGGTATTTCGGGTCCTTCCTTAAACCTTCTTGGCTACATTTACGTACAGATCTCATTTGTGTCCCGCTCGTTTTGGCGTTACACAGGTCTCTGCTTTAGGGCCTTCGCTGTTTCTGCTCTACCTGTTCCCTCTTGGTTTGATAATGATCTCTTTTAAGGATATTTTCTGTCACTGGCTGTGTTTCCATTAAATAAGAAACCCAATTTACGTTACACGTGAACAGGTTTAGTCACACATAAGTCGTTAAAAAACATGCATTTTTGTCTTCCTCTTCGTGGGCTGTTCATTACGTGACTTGAGTGAAGAAAAACAAGCATTTCCACTGCAGTTTTGTAAAATACACCAGATTTAATACAGACACAAAAAAATCACCTCATCCTAGCACAAAATCCTTCTAAAAACATTTTAGTCCAAAATTGGCGAATTAAGCTAATTTATTTTCGCAACTCCAATTTGCGCAGCTGTTATTATGCTGATGACATCCAGTTGTGTGTTTCTTTTCTTCCAAATAAAGGCTACTTTGCGAAACTTCCTGGATTGACTCATAAACTGGAGGACTGAAAGTTGTCTTCAGCTGAAAGAAGAAAAAAGTTGAAGTGAACATCTTTGTGCCAGAAAAAAAAAAAAAAGAATAAAGCAGATTCTTGGGCCTCTTGGTGATCGGTTCTAAAGCTTCAAAGGAAAATCAAGTCAAATCTCTGCTTTGTTTCTGTTTCTACCATTTGCAAAAATATTGCCAAACTTAGTCCTATTGTCTCTCATTCAGAAATGGAAATCTTAATTTATGCTTTTGTTTTGTCTGGTTCAGATTTTATTTTATTTTTTTACATGTTTAAACAAAACCTCCATGGATCAGCTGCAGTCTGTGCAGGATGTCGCTGCTGGGCTCCTGACTGGATCTTCATAGTTTTGTCATGTGATTCCACATCTAATGTAACTTCATCGACTCCCTGCTCATCCTCTAGAGCATTTCACGACATTGGTTTTGAACTGGGGAGCTCTACATGGACACACACTGATCTGCACCACAAACATTTGCATCCCTGCACCCCCATCTGGGCCTTGAGGTCCTGTGAAGTCTTGCCGATTGCCCCCCCTCCCCCCCACAACCTAAATAATAGAGGTTCCTCTCCTGTGTCTCCAACTCTCTTCCCCTGACTCAATATCATTTGTCCTTTTGTTTGTTGAAGGACTTTTTAAAAAAAATCTTGAGCAGCACCATATGAATAAAGTTTTATTTACTCACACATCAGTGTGAGGTGGGTTCACTCTCAGGACCCTCATACCTTACACGCCGGCCTGAAACTGTGCATGTCGGCCACCGAGCCTCCAAACGTCCTCGCGCCTTCTGGCCTTTCTCACGTTTTACGTCACAATGACACAATTGAATTTGTAAAAGTTTTGTGCGGCAGACCAACTCGTTACTGCGAGGGGAAGAATTGCGATGCAAGAGTTTCAAACGTGTCCCACCAATATGAATAGCACGAAGGTCTATCGACTTCGTACATCCAGAAACTGGATATTTACATGATAGCAATGTAGACTGGAAGGAACATAACTGGATATTATAAGGGGCTCGAGTGCCGGTTCTCTGGATATTTACTTGATTTTCAAATGAATGGTAATAAAAAAAACAAAAAGTACATTTTTGTGAATATTGACAAAACAGCATAATGAAGCTTCCAGGGGCCGGGGGGGGGGGGGGGGGGTATCAGCTCAGCTCCACTGTTACTGTAGCAACGGGAGGAAACGTTTGCTCCTAGAGTCTAAGCAGCATTTCTCTGACGAAGAAATGAACCCGTAATAACTGCCTGACTAATGAACTGAGACACGTATAGAGAACAGTCAGTGTGTGTGTGTGTGTGTGTGTGTGACCTTGCACTACCATGGTGGAACATTTGCGCTAATTACCAGTTTAAGACACAAAGTACATGGTGACAGATCTTGTGAAAATGAGACTGATTGTATGATATTCTGGGAAAAAATAATGAAATTAATTTCTTTTTTTATTTTAAGAAATGAATGGTGGTATTTCCAGGGTTTCACCTGGTGGATCCGCGGCTCATCATGGGAAGAACTTCTCAGTCCATTGAACGGTTGTAGGCGGCTTAATGAGAAGCTCTGATGCGATGACATGTTGAAGGATCGGAAAGAATAGCAGCGTCTTAAAGAGCTCAGAAGCCCAATCTCAAGGGATCTAATTGCAAAGTCAAATTTCTTCTAAGTCATATCTGATTGATACAGCATTTTTATAACAACTAAAGGCTACATACTTACTTGATGGTGCTATGAAATGGCACTGTGCGGATGGAAAATACATAATAGTTCCCCTTCAAGAAACAATGAATGCAAGAACGTAGCATTCACAGATACTGACCAACACTGGTGAAATTACAAAATAAGTTTTTGGACTAGTTTTTAGTGGAAATATCTAAGCAAACTTGAAATAAGACTAAACAAACTTACTAGTAACATTTTTTTAAAGTAAATAATTCCTTAATATTGATGAAAAAGCACTTGTTCCACTGGCAGGTAAATCAAAGTTTGTAACTCTGATTACGAGAAACGGTTTAAATTATGCTTTAATTTGTGCTGGTGTGTCACATTAAATCCTAGAAGAAAAAAAAAAACAAAGCAAAAAAAAAAACAAAACAAAAAAAACTCACCAAAGTTTGTGGTAACATGTCAAAACATGGAAAGGTTTGTGGAGCATGTTCTCTGTGGCTCATTGCATGCGTTTGGTATGCATTGTGTGTGTGTGTGTGTGTCCACAGGTCTACAATGTCCACTACACCATGAGCATCAACGGCAAGGTGGAGAAGGGCTCCATGGAGATCGACTCCGCCAACAACATGGAGACGTTCAGCACGGGCAGCGGCGCGGACGAGGCGCTGGAGGTCCACGACTTTGAGATTGTGAGTTTCATGCGAAGCGATCGGAGAACATCGCGGAGGAATCAGTGAGATTGGTCGGAACGACGACGGCTCCCTCTCGGGGGGCCTGGGGGGGAGGAGGGGGGTCGAAGATCGGCTCATTAACCCGGTGGAGGAATGAAGAACAAGTAGACGTCGGATCCCCTCGGGAAAAAATCAGTGTCAAGATGCATCGGCCCTCTGATTTTCGGCACGTTCAGACTGGTGGTTTTTGACCTTTTATTAAAGAGCCCCAATCAGGCTAATCAGAGAAGTGCGGCGACGGTTGACGGCTTTGAATATTAAAATTTTGACCTTTAATCACAGTCCCTTTGATCCCTTTTCTTTTCTCTTTTTTTTCATATATATTTGAAGTTGTGCACAAATGCATCAGATCTCCAGGGTGACATTATTGGTGAGGTGAACAGATATAAACTCACGCTTTCCAAACTTTTTCAGGGAATTACAGGCATCCGGTTTTCGGGGGGAGACAAGTGCTTCATCAGGACCCAGGTCAAAGCTCAGCTCCCGGATGTGGAGCCCCTGAACAAGGACCCGACGACATTTGACCTGGTGAGATGAATTTTTTTGTGTGTTTTTTCATTTGCTTTATTTGCTGCTCTTTATCCCTGCAATGAGCTAAAATCTGATGAACCGTGAATTTCTTTTGCTTTGTCAAAAACATGTGATAAATCCTTTATAACATGCTGATTGTGATCATTTTAGCTTGGATTTCTTCTGTTGCAAACATATCTGCTGGTTGCGTTTCATCCGTTGTGAAGGGACGGAAACCCATCTGAAAAGAAATATTTAGTCAGATGTGTGCCCAGCTTGTGCGCGATCCGCTTTGTCTTTGTTCAAAAATGCTTTTCAGCCTTTGCTCTGTTTGTTCAAGAGATGGGAAATTATTTCTGTGATTCCTCAGCCTAATTATGAATCGTGCTTTGGTTAAAACCAACTCAGCCAGCAGCACAATCGTCGAAAATGTATTCAGTTCTCTCCTGCACTGCTCAGTGTGGAAGCTAATGGTTCCTCTGCAGTAGTGGTGTTCAAACGTTTTGCTACAGGGGCCAACTTGAAAGTACTTGTGACTTTTTTTTTTTCACCCCTCCTCCCCCACCCCAATTAAAAATTGTGATTCAGATTAAAATTTTAATTAATTTCACCTACACTTCAATTGAATAACGTAGTATTTTCTTTTTTTTTTTTTTTGGTAGAAAGGGATGTAGAAATCATAGTAGCTCCGAACAGAAGTGTTTTCCCAACTCACAGTTTCCTGATTTTCATGGGATTCAATGTTTTCTGGTTTGTTGATCTGGTTTCTTTGCATGGGTCTAACACTGTCGTGCTGATGACCGGCGAGTTTTCCGTCATACTGTGCTTTTCTAACCTTTTCTGATTTCCCAGTTGAAAACAAAACAATCCAAATAGAAAAGTGAAAGGCTGCCCAGCAGGTTTAGCGTCTAACAATGGTTGCTGCACCTTAAAAATACTGTGAAAATGAGAGGTAAAATCTACGTGTTTATGACTTCTGAATAGCATCTTGTTAGCATTAGCTCTCCTTCTCACTGAAACGTGAAGGACAGCTTGGTCAGCTACAAGGTTTATAACTAGGGGTGCACCGATTTATCGTCCAGCCGATTTATCGCTGCCGATTTCTCTAATTTTGGGAGATCGGTGATCGGCCAATCTGTAAAAATCAAAAATCCTCTTTACTCTCCGGTGAGAAAGGTTTGGACTGACAGATCGGCCCTCCGAGATATATCTGCACTTTTACAATTAACAATAGGGCCCCACTGTTGCCAACTCAACAACTTTCTTGCTACATTGAGCAACATTTCAGACAATAAAACAAACACAAAAAAAAATCGCTATCAGCTCAAAATTGGAATCGGCACATTAAGCTTTTTGAAAGATCGGTAATCGCTGATCGGCCAGAAAACTGCAATCGGTGCAACGCGCGTTTATGTGGAGTGTTGTTGAAGTTTAAGGGATTGATAAATGTAACCGGCGTCGCAATTACAAATCCTGAAGCTCCTCACAGGTATTTGTGAAAACTAATTCTCTATCCTTAACATCGCTGCTCTAAACAGCTGCCACTTTTTAATTACCGCTAATGCGCGCTCAGAAATCTAAGCAAGTCACCTATCAGAACCACACAGGTGACTAGTGACAGCTTGCACACACACACATATACACACATATACATACACAAAAACACTAGGAGGACTTGTGTGTGTGTGAGGATTGTTATCACAAAAACACACCACAGCGTGTGATTGCTCAATTGAGGCCGCGTGATAATTAAAATCATTTAGTTCTGGGTGAGCCTCGCATCCGCGTAAATCCGCACCAGCGTCAGCCGCTTCCCCGTCGACGCATCCGCGCACAAACACTCCCGCGTGAACGCAACAACAACAACACAATTAATTATCACGCAAGGCTGCTCTTATTGCCTCTGTCTGCCTCATAAACGATCATTTATTTCACATTTGCGCTCGGGTCTGTGTGTGTTTGCGTTATTGCCTCATAAATGATCGTGGGCGCGCGCGCACGCGCGCGTGCGGAGACCCCGCGTGTGTGTTTGGAAGACATGGAGATGTCGTTATAATGGTTGCTGCAGGCTGGTCATTTGCTATAATTTAGAATGATGGGAAATATGGGTTAGATAAGCACACACACAGACACACACACACCCTCCCCCCCGCACACAAAACCCCCTCCTTGATCCAGTGGGAGCGGGTCAGATAAACTCTTATCAGTCAGACGAGCAGTGAAGAAGGACCCCCTGCTTTTATTTGTCCCTACAGCAAATTATTTTGAGCTGGGAAAGAGCGAGAGAGAGAGAGAGAGGAGTAATTTCTGAACAGTTCCCTAAACGTGACTTTGGCTGGTGCAGTGCAGCCTGTGGGCGAGATCATCCCCTCTTCCTCTCCTGCAGGCCGTGGACACACACAACACGTACGCTTCTGCGGCGAGACTTCGTTTCGGATCTCAAGCCGACTCCCGTCCGTTCAGGACGTCAAAACAAGCTGACGAGACCCGACGTTACGTGCGTGCGACCAAATGTCAGCGCGAAAGCAAAATCTCCATATTGCAGCCTGGAGTGGCCTTCGGGCTCGACTTTGTAACTTCAAAAAAAAAAAAAAACGGAGCGTCAACGAGGCGCCGATAATGAGGATTAGACTAGGACACGATGCGGAGAGTGTGGGTTATTTAAAGGGGAGTGACGAGATACAGAAAAACCCCGGCAGCAAACTGTTGTTTGGTTCTTGTCATGTCTGCTTGGGAATGACTTTAGTAGTGATACACCTTAAAATAGACACTCGTTTTTTTTTTTTTTTTTTTTTTTTTTTTAATGGGATATTTGCTATAGACCAACACAAAGCCGGTTCATAATTATGGAGGGAAAATGATACATGGTTTTGAAAGTAGGTGAAGGATGACACTGCTAAAAACCCACAAAATCTTACAAAGTAATTATGGTCTTGTTTCTAGAGCAAATATATTAAGTACACTTCAAATCCAAAAAAATCAAATCAAATTTTATTTGTATAGCACAATTCAGTAGCAAGGCATTTCAAAGTGCTTTACATCATAAACACAAAGTCATGCAACGTAGAATCAACAATCAAAAACTACATTGAGTCAAGTGCCATAACAATGCAAATAAAACATTTTAATATTCGACCTACAAAGCTCAGTTGAATTAAGATAAACTTTTCAACAAGAAACAGGCACTTGTTTTAAGTCAACAATTCCTTAATATTGATGACAAAGTGCTGGCTCCACTGACTTTAGTAATTTGTCATCAACATTAAGGAATAGTTGACTTACAACAAATTCCTGTGTCTCGCTGAAAAGCTTCTTGTAAGTTAGTTTTGTCTTATTTCAAATGTACTAAGGTATTTGCACTGGAAACTAGACTGAAAATACTTGGTAGGATTTTGGTGGTTTTGCAGTGCAAATGAAACCCTGCGCAAAAAATATGAATAAATAAACTGGCTTCATAGTTCACTTAATAAGAATGCAATCTGTGATCGCGCTGAAGGATCGGGTCCAATTCTTTGCGTTTCCACAGGTACGTTCTGTTGGCCTTTCTGCTCGTTTCGCTCCAAGTTCAGCTCTATTTTAGATGTTTAAGTAAATGTGCGGCTGGAGTTTTTAATTGCCTGAACTATTTGTGATTGCCACTCCAGATAATTAACAATGGATGTTATTACCTGTGGGACCTTTTAGGGCCCCCTGCGGCGGCTGCCTCTGCAAAGTGTTGGCAGCTACCAGGTCTCAGCCTACGCTGAAAGACAAACAGAAACATATATTGAGACCTTAAGCTTAGTATGGATTCTCACATCGACGTATTCTGCAGCAAGTCATATAGTAAGTTCATCTTAAGTCGATAAATACATAAGTCTCTCTTTATTTCTTGTGCTGTAAATAATTTGAAGGGTTTCTGTGTTATTTGCAGTTTTTATTGTCCCCAGATAAGGGGAGCTAAACGTTAGCTAAAACTATCAAACTTTCTTACCCGTTAAACTACAAATGTGTCTTTTTCCAGACTGAGTGATATTGTGAATTTGTAATGTATGCATACATACATTAGGTCCCTGTAACTGTGAAACATGCATGTTTCCATAAAAAATTCATAAAACTCTTACTAAACAAGCTTCGACTCGGCAGCGTTAGCATAATGCCTCCATACTGTAGCTATGGAAGCCATAACAACCGGAGTCATGGGGCGGCGATGGCGGAAAACTGGCCAATCATAGACCTGCCACCCCCCACCCGCCCCCCGCCTTCTTCAAATCAGACAGAATTGGTGTCAAACGTTTGTGCTACAGTTGTGCAGCAAAAATCTTCGTTTGTGCTGCTGTCATTTTAAAGACATCAAAAAATGTTTCTAGAGGTCATTGAAGGTCAACCAGCCCCCACCCCCCTTCAAATCAGACTGTGATGGCACAAGCGTAAACATAGCACAAATGTTTGACACCAATTTTGTCTCATTTCATAAAAGTGGTTGACCTTTTGACCTTTCACATTTCATTAATATCTTCAAAGCCAAAGCAGCACAAACAAAAACTTTTGCTGCATGAACCAGCACAAACGGAGTCAAGTTGATTGACACCCATTTTGTTTGATTTGAAGAAGGTGTGGGTGGGGGTTGACCTTTGATGACCTCTAGAAACATTTCTTTATATCTTTAAAATGATAGTAGCACAAACAAAAAAAATGTTGTTGCACAAACGTAGCACAAAGGTGACACCAATTTTGTCTGATTTCAGAGGGTCAAGGTCAGGTCAATCATAGACTAGTTATTGTTTCCTTTTCTACACTTTGCCCATAATTCGACCCGAGCCAGTGAGTTGACACGTTGATATTTTGAGATCACAGACAGATAATACAGTTCATAAAAGGTGCACAGATGTTCATTTCCCCCCTAAAAATCGCAATTAAACAGCATCGCTACCGGTCCCTGAATGGGACGTTCAATGCACTCGTGCAGCTGGCGACGTTTTGGGCGTAAAATCTGACGCCATATTTATGGCGAGGAATGGAAGCTTTCCATCGTGGAGAGCGGGGTCATCTAAAGACGACTGGCCGTGGCTCTGGGTGCGTTTCACTCTTTATTGGTTCCCTGCAGGGCGACGAGGTGATGGCGGCCAAATTCGAGGACGACCTGGTCCTGGTGGCATCGGGCCCGCCTCTGTCCGACCCATCCTTCCTAAGCAGCAGGATCATGGAGCTGTGTGGAGACCTGCCCATCTTCTGGCTCCGTCCCACGCACTCACCCGGTATGCAAAATAAACAAAACAAAAAACATTTCAGATCTGACACAGGAAGGATTTGAACAGAGTGTTTACACAGAACAAAGATAACGCGGGTCAAACGGGTTGAAGTATTTTTCTATTTAACATCGCAGCCGTTTGATCTGGATCGTGTTTTTGAAGCTTCTCAGAGAGCATAAATTGGGAATTTTTAGCATGCAGTGCGGTGAGGTCAAAGGTCATATATCTATATATATACATATATATATATAGATATATATATATATATATATATGTAAACGTTTGTTTATCTTGCTACTTCGACTTCATCATCTGATCATCTTGAGAACCGCTGCACGGGAAGCCCCCCCCCCCCCCCCACTCCTAAATTCGTCCCCCTGTCAGATAGTGACACAGTGATGTGTGCAGGCGGCCAGAGGGAGAGCAGAGCCGCTGCTCGCGAGCGCCGGCAGGCAGCCGCCGCGGTGGAGGAGCGCGAGGACGAGGACGGGGCGCCGCAGTTCAACCCGGAGAACCCCTATCAGGTGAGTCACGCGCACGCTTCCCTCCGCGGTGTTTACATCCGGCCGGAGTGTGCCGAGCCGAGCTGTCCGTTCAGATACGGAGGGGCGCGACCTGAGGAGGCCTTTCTCCCCCGCGGAGAGTTTCTCACATCCGCGGGAGCCGCGGCAGATGCTGGGGTCACGGCGGAGGGGCCTCTGCACGTCACTGCGCATCTTTCGGTGCATGTATTTTCGCCGCACAGCTGTCTGAAGCTTTCCTTTTCAGGAATGAGGCTGTATGAATAATTTCGTCGCCCCCTGCATTTCTTCTCCGTGGCCCCCTCCGCCCTGTTAAACAGCCCCCATATCTACACAGAGGTTTTTGAGCACACACAAGAATTGTCCTCAAGAGTGGTAGCACTGCTTCAACATGCTTTTACTTTAGTAAAAGTACAAAGTAGCTGTCCAAGAAAGTACTCAAAAGTAAAAAGAAGTATTTTGTTAAAAAAACAAAAAAAGCATTGTTTGTAGTAACTGATCAAAGCACGAATCGCTTAAATATTTAAAAATTACATCATCAGACATAGCAAAATGTTATGTGGAAATGTTGGTATTTTAAAGGGGCAGTGTTATGTGTTTTATAGTACGATGTTAACTTGAGTTGCCATAAAAATGCTGTACATATCAAATATCAACAATTTAATGCCTTAAAATTGGGCCTCTGTCTCTTTAAGAAACTCCCCTGTCTGAAACTCCGCCTTCGGGTTAATTGCTCCTCTATTCATCCTTTCACGTTTCTACCAAAATTTCACTAAGAAGTAGCTCCTATATTGAGTCCAGCCGATGTGCAGTGCCACCAGGTGTTTGCTAATGTCTGCTGGCTAGTCTGAAGGAGCCGAGTGGCGGCGTTAAGGAGGAGAGCTTGGAAACTGCAGCCCTGAGGAGGAACTTTGTTGTTGAGGGCGGGGCTCGGTCCCGCCCAGGCGTTTTGTACAACTGAATGGTTGCCATGGAGATTAAAGGATTTCTCAAACATGCACGAAAGAGTCAAGACTCCAGGTATGTTTTTGACAATGGAACAACATCATAACATAATCTATATGTAATACTGCCCCCTTAAAGACCAAGATGAAAAATAATTTATATAAATAGCATAATTACAAAATAGCAAAATCAGGCGAAAGAAGCAGTTTTCCAAATCGATTTCTTTCCATGTAAAGTTTATGAAACATTAACAAAAACTTGAGGTGCGTGTCCGACGGAGTTTTGGTCAAAACATGTTTGTCCTTCATTCAGTAAAGTTACTCTCAGCGGGTGGAGCATCCGGACATTTTACTCAAGTGAGAGTAGCGGCACTCCATAGTAGTATTACTCAAGTAAAAGTAAGTGAGTACATGTAGCTCATTACACATCCTCCCTTCCCTTCCAGCTGCTCAGACTTGCAGCCTCCTCTCCTTTCATCACAGCCCTGACAACCGCAGGCAGGATTAAACCAAAAACTAACAGGGGCAAACCCCCCCCCCAAAAAAACCCCACATGTGACCTCCCTGCCTCCCAATCCTGCTGGCTGAAAAATCCATATTTAACAGGGCTGAAATGAGATCTTTTCACTGCTAAACATGCCCGCCAGGAAAACCAGCCACTCAAGTCTGACTGCTTCCCCCCCCTCTCTTCCGTCTTCCTCCTCCCTCCCCCCCCCGCAGCGAGGACTGGAGGGCGAGCAGGGTGCCGCGGACATCGACCCCATGCTGGACCACCAGGGCGTGTGCTGCAAAGAGTGCCGCCGCAGCTACAGCCACTGTCAGAGGATCTGCGAGCCGCTCGGCCACCAGTCCTGGCCGTACCACTACAGAGGCTGCAGGGTGGCCTGCAGGGTCATCATGCCCTGCCAATGGTGGGTGGCACGCATCCTGGGGCTGGTGTGAGAAAACTGCCGTGCTCGCACCGAGACGTGGTAGAGCCCAGGAGGGAGGGACGGGGTTCAAAGGGAGGTGAGATGAAGGGAAACGTTATAAAAAAAAAAGAAGAAGAAGAAGAAAAAAAGGAGGGAGTGGGGGGGAGTTACTTAGTAACATCTACTGTAGGTAGCCGAGTCTAAGCAGATTTGTCCAAAAGCAACTCGCATTAGTAGCTGTGTTTATAAATTCTAGATGCATATAAAGCTGGTCTGACACTGAAAGGCAAACGCAGTGGCGGCATTTCCTTTCATGCTGTTAAAACGCACACACACACACAGACACACACACTGCAGCTATTAATCTGGGGTCTTCTGAGCTGGAGTGCAACATGCTACCTAGAAAACAGAGACGGTGACATCGCTTCATGTAAACGCAT
Source organism: Poeciliopsis retropinna (assembly GCA_010277075.1). NCBI lineage: Eukaryota > Metazoa > Chordata > Actinopteri > Cyprinodontiformes > Poeciliidae > Poeciliopsis > Poeciliopsis retropinna. The sequence goes on from VMRM01000022.1 coordinate 13,215,510, forward strand.
AGGAAAAGCTTGCATTAATAGAGCCAGTGATTTACATTGCCTAATATTCTGTACATAAATATCTACAAAGAACTCCAGAAGAAGTCGGTGGATTTACAGAACCGCACATCTGGAGGTTTTCAATGTTGAATAATGGAAACTTTGATGCATTTTATTGGGATTTTATGACTTTATGTGATAACTCGGTATGACCGGGGTTACGTGGGCAGATTGGAGGGAAGGGTTAAATACTGGGCAATGGTGGAAGAAAACCCGTCTTTGGATGCACCGCCCCTTTCTGAAGCCGCCCTGGGTAACTGCCCATATGAAACTCTTCCACTGGAACCCAGAGTTGCATATGGAAGGATTTTTTAAAGAAATGTAAAACAGGCTGAAATTCAATCAGTTTTAATCACAAATAATAATAATAATAAAAGAGGCAATATTTGATTGGCTATAACCTTCCAGGTGGCTCTGATTAGCAATTAAATATTAATAGGCATCAACCTTTTCTACATTTTGGTGACCAAAATGCTAACAGTCAGGAAGAGAAGTAATTTATGGCTCTGTAGTAATCAAAGCAGTCATCACAGTGACATTACAATGTCACCGTCTCTCACTATTGGTCAGGTTCACAGATATCCTTTCATGCTACAATGCGCAAGGTCCAGAGATAAAGCACATAGATGTAAAAATATGAGGTGTTTGTAGTGTCCCCACAGCATGATGCTTCCACCACCATGTCGGGTGAATTGAAGGTGACTGACTGTGCTTGTAATCGGGGGTATCAGAGTAACGACACATCACACTTTTAAGATAATTTGTAAAAAAAAAAAAAACACGTTTCACTTTACAACTGTGCGCCATTTTGTAGAATGAAAACCCAAACAGAATCCACTGGAAGAGGCTCCAGGGGTGTGAATACTTATGCCTGTCAACGTTTCAGATCAAATTAGCCTCAACTCTTTTCACAAGCCGCCTTTAACAAAACAATGTACTTCCCTCCCGCCCTCAAAATTTCCATCTAAATGAAGCTGTACCTCCATTCCAAACTCTTCAAAGTGCAATATCATGAAATAAAACTTTTTTTTCTCTCTTTTTTTAAGTAAACTTCTAGGTTTCAAGCGTCTTTATTCTGTCATAGATCAATGGAATATATGTTATCTGATCATATACATGCGTGTATCGCCGGGTTCCTTCAGTGTTCTCTGAGAAGCGTCTCCTCTGGCCCCTGCTCCAAAGGCCCCGGCAGAAAGTTTTTCCAGACTTCTTTAATGTGAGAGTCGAAGATCTAGAACTCTTTAATGAGACTAAAGACTCTGCAGCCCGTCACGCTCCCAGATCTTACCCACGATGCAAAGCGCTTAGCTCCTTTTGATGTCGCAGAGCCGCCTCGGGCAGGGGTAGGGGGTAAGGATGGGGGCGGTGTGTTTTTTGTGTGTGTGTGAGTGTGTGTGTGTGAGTGAGAGAGAGGGAGAAAAGTAAAGTGTCATGGAGCTAAGAGTTCCATCCAGAGTCACAAATGGCTGTTTGATCATCAGGAGAGATGAAACGATGTGTGATGAATTTAACACTTAACTCAGTGTGAGAGGCTTGATGATGTGGTTAGGGAGGCTGATCCATATTAATGCCCTCCTGGCTTGGTAGGACGCCCCCCCCGATCCCTCACGGTTGCAGCTGCTGCATACCGGATTTCACCAACTCACACTGAAAACCTTTTTGAGAGCACTGAGAGTAAAAATCTAAGACCTATATTTCCACAGAAATATCCTAACTTCACTGGCAATGACTTTGAACTTGCCCACGATGGACACAAAAGGTAGGTAGCTAGCTAGCTGCCTAGCAAGGGACTATTAGCAGCTAGTTAGCAGTAGCCTCAACCGTCTCGAGTCACAGAACGCAATGAAGATGTCCGAGTCGAACCTGCGACAAAAAAAAAATTACATGGAATATAAGACAGAGGTGCGCGATACTGCACATCGGTATTGCCCCTGGTGGCGATACTGATACCAATACTTTTTGATTTAAGTTTGATAACATCAAACGTCTGACCTTCTGGTGGCTTTCTGGTTTGACACAATTTGGATTCAATTTATAAGTGTCTATGAAATGCTTTAATAATATTAACTTGATTTTTGTGCATTTTTCCTGAATAAAGTGGGAAAAAAAAGAAGATAATTCCAGCAAATCGTAACAGAATCTTTCAGGTAGAGCAGGTTAGAAACCGCAATACAAAAACAAAACTAAATTTGAAGAGGGAAGCTGGACCTAAAGCATTGATCTGACCACTAATATCGAGCCGATGTGGTCTTTGGTTTGACATTATCAATATTTTTTTTTATTGATTTGGCCACTTCTAATAAGCAAGATGAAACAGTCCTGTCAAGACAGAATTTAAGAGCTGCAACAAAGAACTTAATTTTAAAAATGAATTTAAAGCATTAATTTAAGACTTCTTTAAAAAGCACAGACACCCTGTGCATTTACAGCACCAACGCTTCCCTCGTCTTCGGCTGCATCCTCGTCCTTGGACAAACAACCTGAGGTGAGCGGGGGAAGGGGGACGTCTTCCGTCTCGATACCGATCACGCTGCAGCAAGTAAACTTCGTCCTCGAGGCGTCAGCCGTATCTCAACCGCCTGCTCTCGTATCAGTTATACCACATTTCGCCGCTGCCGGCATATAATCGCAGCACGCGGCTTCCCCTCCCCGTCCCATCTCTGAGTCTGAGTGATGCGTTCAGGGACTTCCCGTCCCATTCGCAACATACTCCAGTAACAACACGGTACGCGGATTTACAGCCCAAACAAGAAATCATTTTTTTATTTACAATGAGGCTTGAGTCACACTGATGGAACGCCAGGTGCTGAGCCATTGGCAGACGAGTCAAGAGACAGAGCACTGGTGCAGACTCTTCACAGGAAGAAAAAAAAAAAGTTTCACTTACAGTTCTTATCCTAAGCAATTGTAAATTTTTTTTTACACTCTGCTGAAAATGGCAAATTGTGAAAAGGCTTCCAAACAGAAAGGCTGCGGCTGTTTAGAGAAAACTCATCTGAAGACCGAATCGCTGCATTTCAGGTTTACCGATTCCCTTTTTAAGTCCGTCGGCCTCTAAAGAAAAAAAACAAAAAACAAAAAACAACAACAAAAACAAAAACAACAGATCATTCGCATTTCAAAGCCAATCAGTTGATTAGCTTGGTTTCGGTGGAGAGATGATGAGAATGCAGCGCCTCCTGGAGGAAGGAGGCTGGAGAGCAGACCGCGGTGCAGACGGCGGAGCAACGAGGGATCCCGAAGGAGCTCCAGTGGGCAAACGTGTCGACAGACGATGTTTAAAAATAAACGAAAAGAAAAGAAAAAAAAAAAAGGGACGCAGGGGGACATTCAGTATTTCTTGAACTCCACGTCGTCTGGAGGCTTCACGTCCACCTTCCTCGTGCCGACGTCGCTCCAGTTGGTGCTCAGGACCGTACCGCCAGACTCCATCTGCACAGGGAGGAGAAACAGATAATTACTACAAGTTTTTTTTTTTTTTTTTAAGTTCTTTTTATCATTTCAGTTTTGTTAAAATGTGCCAAAATATGCCAAAAATAAAGGTTCACACTACTCCAGTGAAAGTGGAATTGGGGACATAAATATAATATTGCTATCAGTTGTGGAAGATTTCTTCTGTTTTTACTTTTTTTTTTTTTTTCTGTCACAATGTAATGTTTTAAACTGACTTTAATAATAGCCAGAGAAAACATAAATATAGAAAACAGTCTGAATTGAGAATTTAATTGATGATTCATTGACAATCCACTCCACTCCCGGCTCTATGTGGAAATGATGTTAAATCACAAGGCCAGTTTATTCAAAGCGCTCAACAAAAAAAAAAACATTTCAAGGGCAAAATAAAGATAAGCTGCCAATTATGTAGCAGCTTCTCTTTATTAGAGTTGCCAATCAAAGGCAACTCTAATCAGGAGCGTTTGGAGATGATTTAAAGTAGCGCAGTGTTTCTGCAGTTTTGCGGTTTTCTTGGAAGTTTGTTCCAGATATGAGAAGCAAAGACGCTGAATGCTGCTCCTCCATGTTTGGATCTGGTTCTGCAGAGCAGAACCAGAAGACCTGAGTGGTTTGGAAGGTCAGTATGACGACAACACATCTTTGATGTACTGCGGTGCCAAGCCGTTCAGTGATTTAAACAGCAGCAGCAGTATTTTAAAGTCTGCTCTCTGAGCTACAGGGAGTCAGTGGAAGGACGTGTTCTGGGTCTTTCTGGACAGACCCGTGAAGACGCTCTCGCAGTAATCAATGCGACTAAAGAAACACTCTCCACTGCTGCATCTTTATTTCCACCACCCTTTCCCGACTTTTTTTTTTTTTTTTAATTGAGCGTCGGCGTCGCAATGTAAACAGATGCTTACGCCGCTCTAGCGCTTGTGAATGTTGGAGCAAACACCTACTCGGCATGAATGTTAAAACGAGTCGCAGGTTAATTCTGCTGGGAATGACGGCGAATGATTCTCTTGAGGTTGAAACCTTACTCTGATCGGTGGGACATGTGCAGCTTCCCTCAAATAAAATAACGTTCTATAAAATGGCGTTTCCCCTCCTTTTTCCATTTTTTGTGTCGTTTTGACTTTGGGCGGTGTAAACTTTGCACTCGGCTCCTCTCTTCCAGCCGGTGACCAATCAATGCCTGTAGATAAGTGCAGATGGATGTCTTCTTTAAGAGGCGCTGTCGGTTCAGGAGTGTGAGCGTGTTACACATCCACCGAGAAAGCCTGTTTTTTGTGTGTGGGGGTGTGTGTGTGTGTGTGTGTTGTCTGAGTTCAGAATCCAAATTAGCCCGGGTCTCTGTCATTAACGCGCATTTTGCGACGGTCATCAACATTACTTAAGATTATTACAGAGTGAAAAGACCAGAGCTGCCGCTATCAAAAGGTCAGCTCTCCACAAAACGCGCAAAGACTGACAATAGAGATTTCTTCTTCGTTTTATTTCAAAGCACCACAATGGGTTATTTTCTGCACAAGCTCTGAGTGTGTTTGGAATTCCCCGGGTCCTTTAAAATGTTAAAATTCGCATCGATCTGCTGGGTTTTCAGCAGGAAAAAAACCAACCTTGAGCCCAAACAGCAGACGACTGCTTGTGCAACCGCAATTACCAATAAAATCAGGATCTACGAGTCTGTGTTTGTTTCGTTGTGTGTATCTGTAGATTACCTGTAAGAAGTGACTCTACTGATGTACAAATGAGAGCTAAAAAGGCAGAATGTGGGGACCTCAGTGGTCCAAGAGGGAAAAACACAAATCTTTTTTTTTTTTTTTGCTAGATTATTAATGATCCAATCAGGATGAATAATTTGTGCTGTCTAATTTAACACGAGACAAAAAGACAAAGATCAAAACAGAGAGGAAAGTTGGATAAGCATCAGTGTCTCTTATGCTTCCCATGTTTGTTTTGATGTCGCAGTGTTTGTCCAGATCAATACGTTAACACAGATCTGCGCTTAAAACTGACATTTTCAGCCAAATCCATTAATGTTATTTCAAGACTGGTGTCCCGATTGCCACCCGTCTTTCATTATTGCCAGGCGGTGGTGATAAACCGAGCTGCTGGTTCCGATCGGCTCGGAGACCAGCTGATAGGAAATATGAGGGGTTCATAAACAAAGAAAGAAACAAAAAAAAGAAAAGAGCAAAACACAAAAGGATAGAAAGAAAGATAGCCTTTCATTATAAATTATAAAAACCCTTAAAATATTTAGGGGGAAAAAATTACAACGCATTCTGTTGACGACATACCACAAGCGTCCTAACATTCAGTTTTGCTGATTGTGCACGTGACAACAGACCTGGTTACAAAAAAACTCTACCGATTCAAACATGGCTGCAGCAGAGACGGATCTCAACACCTGCATGGGCTTTTCTTTAAAAGCGAACCCAAGTATTTGTCTGGAGTAAAGCCCGTTGACATGGCAACTGCCTACGGAGGCACGCGCCGCTTTTGTTGATGGCTGGGTCAACAACCTTGGTGCCCTAATAATGGAAGTAGTTAGGTTTTCTCTGTATTTGTTCCTCAGGTTGTGCAATAAATTAGCCTTTCGTTGCGTTCAATGCCAAACAGCTTTTTTCGGTCTGCTTAGTGCAGCTAAATTATATAGACTGGATTAAAAAAGAATCCAAGATATTCAATTACCTAAATGAAAAGGAAAAACAGCAGTTCATCATGACCATCATCAATGTCATTCAGTTGTGACTGGCTTGGGGTTTTTGCCAGTAGCAGTTTAATCTTAAAGGAATTTAAATGCACTTGAACAGAGAAACGTGGTCCAATAAAACATGACGTTAACAGCTTATTGATATTTTTTTGGTTTGATTTTCCTTTTTTCTACACCAAAGAACAAAATCTGTCGCAGCAGCAAATTTTGCCGGACGATAAATTCTCAGATGAGTCACAGCAATAAACGATAAGGTTGTTGTTTTGAGGCCTTTTTAAAGTAATAGAACGGTAAGGGTGACAATAATGAAAGAACGTGTTCTCGAAACATCAACAAACTTTAAATCCTAACGAACATTTAACACTGGAAGACGTTTTAAATACGCAAAATAAATACACAAAAGACAAATGATTTATACTCCTATCATCCAGTTTTTGGGAGAAAGAGAGAGAAAAGACAATAAATTATGCAAAAGGAAATTACCGAGTTTGTTTTAATTTATCATGCGATTAATTGATTTATTGCTTATAACAACTATTTTAAGAAAAAAACAAAAACCTCTAGTGACTCAGTCAAACCCATCACTTTTAATATTGCGTGTAATCTCTAAGCCACCTTTATTTAAAAATATATTTCTCCATTTCTCCTCAGTCTCGGCAGCACAAACATCTACACAGCTGCTCTCTATAAACAGAAGAAGAGGGACAGCAGACTTTCAGAGAATTTTGTCGTGATTCTTTGTTTTCCCTCAGACTTCCTGCCACTTGGACACTTGTCAAGCTCTTCCTGCCTCTGAACTCCAACAAGACCTTCATCGAATGAATGCAGACGAGGAAACATCCGCAGCCACAAGATTTATTGCATTTTTATAGAGAGTGGACCTGAAACTCTATTTCATTCAGTTTCAGTTCTCAGAAAGATCAATACAAGAGTGATGACAAAAGTGCTTCCTTTCTGCACACCTAAAAAAACATCACCCGTAAAGAGCTTCGGTTTTTAGCAGTTCACACTTCGCTCACAGTAGTGAGCAAGCGAACGTGAAGCCGCGTCACTGCAGGAGCGAGTACTCACGAAGGATTTGTTCATGGCCCGCTTCACGTCGTCCGAGCCGTCCGAGTAGATCTGCTGGAAGAGCTTGTTGAGCGCCGCGTCTCCCTCCAGCTTCTCGTTCTTCTCCTCCTCGCTTATGTCCATCAACATCTTGTCCCACTTGTGGGTGTAGTGGGAAGATGTTGGGTACTGATCTGAAGCGGTAACAAAAAACAGAAAATGGAGGAGAAGAACTCGCAATGTCGGTTTAACCGAAGATCAAAAACTGTTGAGGTAGAAAAATCTGAGAAGGTCGGAGACAGAGATAGCAGAGCGGTTTGACTTTGTCACGTTGGGTTGCGAGTGGAAACCTCAGTGTGTTTTACTGGGTTTTTATGAGACAGACCAATAATAAGTAGTCCTTCACTTTGAAGAGGAAGCAAAATAACACTTTGCTTTATCTGAAAAGTGCAGCGTTCATTTTGTATTCAGTCTCTCTGAATATAATCACATTTTTTTATATCGCTTCATTTCTCTTTACATTTCAAATCCTGTCCCAGTTTCTCAATAGGACTTGGGACTGGACTTTGACTGGGACTTTGACTGTCGTTCTAGCACAAAAATAAGTTTTTATATTTGTAACTGCAGTGTTAGTTTTCCACCAAACAGCATCTGTCACGTAGAGCCGAAAGTATAATTTTGGTTTAATCTGATGTAGCACCTTCTTTGAATTGTTTGCTAGTAAACATGTTTTTTTTATTATTTCACATGTATGAAGAAACATCTATTCTACCTTTCAAATGAAATAACCATGTTGTTTGTTAAGATAAATCATAAAAAGGAATTACGCTAAGATTAGCATACACTTTAGCTCACATGTTGCAAAAAACCGTAAAAATTTGTGTTTCCAATCTCTTAAATCTGTTTCCTTAATGGCAAAATTAAGACAATCATGCGTGAGAAATAATCTGTGAGTGAAACATGATGCTGGCCGAATCAATTTTTACCCATTTTTCTAGCCGGGGTCTGTTTTGGTACTGTGAAAATATATAATATATATTTTTTTGGTTTGTTTGTTTTTGTTCTTTAAGAAAAATGTCAAACGAGATCATTTCGAAGGCGCACATGTTTAGGTTATTTAATTTCCCATTGGAATCAACACAAATTTTCTGAAATTGATTTGAATTTCAATTACACGCCCCGGGCTCGGCCCTCCACGAGCCCACCCATTTACGCCGGGCCTGCTTGTGGCAAACTTTATGACATTTTAAGTTTCTTTTTATCCACCCAGAAAATGTTTCCACTTGCTTTTCTTCCATGAAGCCCAGGTTTGGTAACGTCCCTGTTGATGAAACAAGTAGATTCTTATAAAACAGAAGCATCACTTTCCTTCCTCTTCTCAATTATGCCTTAATTAGTTGGTCTATCACCTAAAAACTCAACAAATTACACTGAAGCTTGCAGTTATGTGGCAAAGTTCAAATGATATGCAACCATTTGAATCATATAGGAAGAAGGGGGAAAAAAACACTGTTGCAGTTCATCATTAATGTTTTCCTTAGAACATGTCCAGCAAGGCTGAACGAATAAACTCACTGGGCAAACAATCACCCCAAGATTTGATTTCTGTTTTCTCCGGATGTAAAAACATCCGCTTATAATCCCAGCAAGAGATGGAGAGGCAGAGCAGGACGCATAATCCAGACGCAGATTTACATAAATACGGCAGCAGACAGATTCAGGCCAAGTCTGGACACGTTTCATAAAAAATTCCCAAATATCATGTTCGAATGCAACACAAGTTAAAAGCGGGCCCTGGTAAAAAGGGCAAAAAAAAAAAAAAGAAAAACGAAAACTGGGCCGATGAAAAAATAGTTAGCCTGCCCACTTAACGACGACTTTGCCTTCCCCACCGACACAACTACGTGCGTATTTAATGCCGTCCGTAACAGGAACGCGTGGGCTGAAATACCGAGCCGTGCGCCGCCACCAGCGCTACCTTCCTTTTCCCTCGCCGTCACGCTAATGAAAGTCTCTAGCAGGGCCCGACTGCCCACTCTCATTTTAGAGAAGAACAGACAAACAGGAGCTTATATTGATCTTCGCGCAGAGTCGGAAAGAAACAAGAAGTGGTTCAGGAGGAAGATAGTGAGACGGACTGACGGCAGTGGAGACAGGAGAAGAGATACAGATAGATTAGAGGAGTAAAAAAAATAAATAAACCAGAGCGTAAACACCGAAGCTGAGGACTGACTCGGATTGAAGTGTTTGATGTTGGACTCCTGTCCTTCTCCTTCCAGCTTCTCCCATCTGATGGCGTCCATCTTCTTCATCTTGATTTCCACCTAACAGAAAACAAAGAGAGAGACAGAAACACACAATAACGTTTGACCAAAAGTGGATGAAAATAAGCACAACACATCGGATCATTACTGAGGCCTGAAAGAGCGGCTTGTTTCGGGGAAGCCACGGAACGACTTAGCCTGTGAATGAGTGGAAGGAAAGAAAGAAAGAAAGAAAGAGAAAGAGAGTTGGAGAGAGACATCGGGGATATGCGGGGGCACAGCTCAATCTCCAACCTCACTGACAGACACACCGCGCTAACGAGACGCCTGTCAGCCAGAGGGCCGGTGTGAGAGACGGGGCACGGGAGAGAGAGAGAGAGAGAGAGGAGGGGGGGAGGCGGGGGAAGAGGTGGCGGATCCTAATTCCACACAGCAGCATTTGATCCGAATCGTACACACGGAGAACACACAGTAGAGGAGGAAAACAATGCAGCAAAGAAAAGGACATGGACACTGAGTTGCACTGACATGGCAGAGGAGAGAGACCCCTCTCCCCTCCTATTAATGCCGTGTGCGTTTTGACACACGAAAGACGGATCCGGTGATGTCGATGCAATTAAGGAACATTTCTGCTCTGCTGGGCGACATGATGATTCATTTATGAGGGTGGAGGCAGATGGTGTTGGGGGTGGGGTGGGGGGGTGGGATGTGGAGGGGGGCTGGGGCGAGCAGATCGAGGGGAACCGGGCGGAGGGGAACCTAGAGGTGATGAGCTAGCGCGCGCGATAGCCTGCTTTGGTACGCGCCGTCACTTTCTGCTCCACGCAGGGGCTAAAAACGGAACAGCTACCGCGACGAACCCCCGGATCTGCTCGAGTAATCACTTTACAGGGAATTCGGTTTGTGAAATTGTTAAATGGGATGTTTGATTTAAAAGGTTTAATCAAATAGCACCTCATATCTAGCTAAATAAACAGGAAAATCGTGCAGAGTAACATTTTTAACTTCAAGTTTCTCAATTAATGCCTCAACTTCCTCACAAGTCATATATATCCTGGTTTCCCTGGTAACACTGAAGGGCTCGACTGGTACATAAAATGACTGCTGTCATCCCACACGACTCTAATGCATCGAAATATTGTTCATCACTCTGGCAAACACACAGAGCCTTGGAACGACTTGGTTGGAAACCTTTGAGCTCAGCAATAAGTATTTTTAGCAGCGGAGAACAGCTAGCGAAACACACGCGTCAAAATCTCAAAATCAACATGAACTGCTTTTTTTTTTTTTTAAAACCAATAAATGACAGATCCACAACTTTAATTGCTGATGTGGAGAAAAAAAAACTTGAGGGTAGGGCAGTGGAGGCCTGTGAAGTTTAGGTATTAAATATGCATTCATGTAGCGTTTAGGCTACAGAGCTAAATATGGTTTTTAATGAGGTGTTATTTCATTGTCAACCATTTACTGAGGAGCAAGAGGTTGCTAGTTCTAGAGAGAATAATTTAGAACTAAAAAATTAAACACCGAGCTTCAACTTTAATGTATATTCCAATAAAAATTTGAATAACCAAGCTTGCCGTCTCATTCGCTGGTTGCGTTTTGGAGTTGCTCATCTCAGGCAACTCTTGATCCGAATCGTTACACACGGAGAACACACAGTAGAGGAGGAAAACAATGCAGCAAAGAAAAGGACACGGACCTCCGGGATGCTGCCATGCTTCTTTTGATTGTTGTGGCCTAAAACTACTCATGTTTGCAACACCTTTTTCAAAATGTTGCAGTCAAAGTTGCAAATAGCCTTCCTAATATTAATACTCGTAGTGCAAATAACCATTTCAAGTGCCGTCTTGAAATGGTTTAATTGTATTAATTAAAATACAGTCATGTCCTGAGGAGTCGCCAAAGTTGGCCATTCAACTTAACATGAACTGTGTTCAAATCTACAGAACGATATGGAAGACATTATTAATACACAAACACAAAAGGCAAAGATAAAAATATGCAAGTAAATATAAATATATATTTCTTTGACTTGCCAATTTTATTCGCTGAAGTTGTTGCCATGTAGACAGTTAAAGACAGGCAGTGGTTATGTGATACCGGAGAATTAGAAAAATAAAAACACCTGGCCTCAGTCTGCCTATATGCTCACATACTGATCATACTATCTTGCTATTTTGCTTCCAACCATTTAATCAAACAGACTCTATAACCCGTCTTTGTCATCACCGTTACCGTTTCTGCTGTATGTAATAAACAAACGGTGCTTAGCCTGGTGGGGGTGTAGGTATAGCCTGGTGGTCTGCCAGGCTTTTAATACGCTGTTCCTGTAATGTCTATGCTTTTATCTTCAAAGTTTGGTGTTCAAGAGACAGGAAGTTACACCAGAATGGGGCTAGGGAGATTGGTCGAAATTCAGCCGAGCTGCAGTGATTAGTCACTGACTACAAACTGAACTTTGATTAATTTCCCATTAAAAAGAAGTGCTGTGATTTATTTTTTTTACTGCTTGAATTAAACATTGCTGTTTCAACAATGAAAAGAAAAATAATCAAAACTAATAAAACAACAACTTGTAATCAATCCAAAGAGTAATCTGACAGGAGCCTTCTCTGTTGAAAGCAATGAGCGTTTGAGAAGCTAACTTAAGCTAATCTTGAGGTTTTGAAGCAGCTTCACACGGGGAAATCAAACATTCATTAAAGCTTTCGACAGACGCAGCAGCCGCCTGAGAAGGCACTTTGGTTCCCGTCTTATCTTACGTTGTTTTAAGAACTTTACGACGTAGGAAAAAAAATCCGGATTTCATTCCTCACATACCGACGTGGTGTGATAGATACTTCAAGCAGTGCTCGAAATTCTCGCACCAGCAACAACATAAAGAGATTTTATTTTTTTGTCATTTTTGTCGTCTAAAAAAAAAAAAAAAAAGAATAAAAAGAATACTCTTCACATTGAAACAACCAAGCTGGTGCCGTTTCTGCTCCCTAAATATTTAGGACGCTTTACGTTTGGCAGGAGTCAAGCCGCGGCTCCGGCTGCGTGGAGGCGTGTGCGCTGCCATGCGTGCTCCTGGGCCATACAACATTAATCTCCTGCCACATCCGAGTTTCCTGCCTTTCAAGGGACGTGGCAGGCCGAGCAAGGCGCGCGCGTGTGCGTGTCACTCTCTCTCTCTGTGTGTGTGCGTGTGTGTGACAGGCGAGGCGACAGTCCTTAAAGGGATGTGACAGCACAGCCACAATTGGGGGGCCACCACCCACAGGACCCCAGGGGCTGGACTATGCAACACACACACAGAGATACAGGCTATTTACAGAAGGGACCCGTGTCACTTGTCACTTGTGTTTATAAGCATCTTTCCCACCGAGTTTCTAACATAACTCTTCATCCGACATCTTTAACCTCTTTTTTCCCCCCCAGATGTTGGAAGATTTCAAACAATCTCCCTAAAAAAAAAGAAAAGAAAAAAGAAACACATCAACATTCTTAGACACTGACAGGCGTGCAAATTAAAGCGGGGAGGCGGCACTTTAGTTATTTGCAGAAAAGAGATGATTTCGGAGTAGAACGAAACGTGCGTTTTTACGTCCGTGTGTGTGTGCGCATCAGCCGTCTGTTCTGATCAAACACACTGGTGTGTAATTGGCTCCCCGTTGTCGCGGTGACCCCTGTGGTTGGGATGTTTGTTGTGATGGGAGGACGGGAGGAGGTCGCGCTGACGATAATGTGCCACAGACGACACTGACACACACACACCCACACACACAGAAAGAAGGAAAATAGTTTAAATAGCACAAGTGTGTTGAAAGATTACTGCTCTGCTTCTGCATTCATTCATGCATGCGTGTGTGTGTGTGTACTCTGAAGCCCAGCTTAGCTTCCCCCTGCTAAGTTGTCTTTAAAGACAGCGAGGAGATGAAGCGTAAACACAGTGCAGGGCAGCCTGTTACAGTCAGACACTGGTTGAGACTCAACAGCTCCGAGGGCGATGCTTTCTATTTTTTTTTTTCCTCCTTCTTTTATTTATTTTTTATTTTTTAAAGGGCTCATTAGGGATGTATGCCAATCTAGGGAAACTCGACTTGCTGATGCCGCTGTTCATTTGAGTGTTTTTACCCCCCGGGCCGGCCGCTTCGCACGGGGCACCAAAAATGTTAAATGAGACACGCATGAAGAAAGCTCCACGGTTAGTTAGGGTCTGCGGCGCACCACCTGAACGAGGTGAGGGGAAGTTTTAGGAGGTTGAGTGCTCCAATTACCTGCAAGTGGTATTCTATGTGTTTGGGTGAGTGCGAGGGGGGGAAGGTGCGCCTGAGGAGCCCACTGGACCTGTGAACAAACAGTCCAGGGAGAGAAGAAGAAGAAGAAGAAAAAAAAAAAAAAAAAAAAAAAAAAGAACGGCTTCGACACCGAGTCTGTAGGTGTTTAAATAAGCCAGAAACGTAAGGAGTGACCGGAGCTGTGCTGCTATGACTGTGGGCGTGCAGGGAATTGACAAAATATAGAAAGACGGGCGAGGGAGCAAACTAAATAGAAGGAGTCTAAGTCCATCCTCAGCTGCAGCCGCTCTAAGACTGAGCCCTTGTTTAAGCTGCAACCCACGTGCACCTCTGGTATGCAGTGTCTGCTGTTGCCATGGAAAAGTGAGGAAATGAGTGAAAAGGAAGGTTGTTTTTTTTTTTTCTTTTAGAAGGGCCAGCTCCTGTGCAGGTCAGCCACAGCCGATAAAGAGCACACAGTATATAGATGTAGGGTTACGCAATGCTCTGCTTCAAATTTCTTTACAGCTTCTACTTTTTTTAGCATTATTATTATTTGCCAAGTCCTCACATACAGCGTGTGCTTTCGAGTTCGTACGGCCCCGCCTCGCCCTTTCGCTCCGCCAGTGGGGTTGCTGTCAGACTGAACTATCAGAAATGCTTTCAGCCTGTATGTTAGGACTAGAACTGAATCGTAGATACAGCAGAGTAGCGTTCACTTCATCTAAGTTAATAATTTCCGACGATCAAAGTGTATAACGCGATCGAACATCTATAAGAGAAGTGGGATTTTGCAAGCTATCAAAATGAAACAATACATCTTCATGGGAAGTATGAGGTAGCCATGGCTACCAGGGTTGTAAAGAGTTTGAGTTATTATCTTGGCACCTTCATTTTGGTATTTTGTGCTTTTCTGAACCAGGAACAAAATTTTGACACTGGTTTAAAAAAAAAAAAAAGAAAAGAAAAAAAAGAAAAAGCATCGGTGCATGTAAATAAAGTATGACACAGAAATAGAAATGGCTTTCTTCTATGAACACAGAAATGAAGAAAAGTACAGCCAGGATTCAGGAAGGTTTTTTCCCTCCAAAGACTGACTGGGAGGAATTTAGAAAACTAATTGAAAAATTTTTAATACTGCTGTCGAGACACATGACAGCGTGTAGCCGTTGATGTATGAACTATAACAACCAGAGGACTGAGCAGCCAAAACCCTAAATGACCAGGTTTCCTTGAGCAGGTTGTGCATTTTATTTAAAGCAAGTAACAATTGTACATAACTGAATTAATAATTCTATTTAACAGCATCTCATTATGAAGACCTTAGATTCGTGTACGTGTGTTGAGGAATGACTTCAAACTGCCTCGCTGTTGTATCACTAGCAATGAAGCGCCAAGGACCCAGGCTTCATTCAGACATTCCTCTTTTTCTCTGAATGTTGGCAGATTTTAAAATTTTGTTCACCACCTGATTATTTTCTGAAAAATGCATATTGGGCCACAGAACTGTGGCCCTGCTCCTCACAGAAAGCTTTAAACCATCATCCATCCTGTGGTCTGCTCTACACTAAATACATATTTTTTGCCAGATAAGTTGGCACAAAAATAGTGCGAGCGAGGTACAGACCTGACCCGACCTTCGTCGTAGCCGAGCAAACCAAAACAACTGCGAACACTCGGAAAACGGAGCCCAATTGTCGGCCGTGTTTGTTTTCTTTTTCCGTCTGTTCTTCCTCTTAAGACTTTTTTTTTTTTGCTGGCAGAAGTAAAACAAATAATTTGTAAACTGTCCTCGCAAGAATTTCTGCAAGAGTTCGTTGAATTCAGTCGGCTTCAACCGGTTTGACATTTCATGCGGATCTGACAGAGAGGAATCGAGAGTCGGTGGTGTGACATTTTTGCAAGTGTGTGATTCCCTTGCCCTCTTCTGCATCGTGTTCTTCTTCTACTACTCTCCAATGTGCCTTATTTGCTGTTATTTTAACTGCTACCTTCAGTCGATGAGTTCATTAAATTTGACCAATAAGCTGATCTTAATGCGCTGATTGATAACTAGTATCAACTGGAATGTATGTGTGATTTAAATAAAACAATTTTTTTGTTGTTGTTGTGAATTGGTGCTATGTAAATAAACTGAATTGAATTTTTATTCGTCTCACAAAAATCTGCTAAACCCATGAATTATTTGAACAGCGTTGAAACTTGAAATTATGTTTTCTGAGCTTTAGCTGCTCGGGTGTGTTCACCTCTTCAAATATTAGATGAGAAAATGGAATCTGAGGCAGTAAGAGAAAAAATAAGTAGATAAAAAAAATAAAAAAACTATATTTGTTTCAACTGACTCAGCAAAAGGTTTTCACATTTCTTAAACCACGACTTTTCAACCCCCCTTAATCTTTTTTTACTTGTAAAGTCATCCTCTGAGCTACTAACTGTGTTATGTGTTGTGATGGCTGTGGTAATAGGACTGGAGGGAAAAATAAAGGAAGAAAAAAAAAAAAGAATGAAGCCCCGGAGAAGTAAAGATCAAGATTGCTGCACCGGGAAATCTGATACCTTTGAAGTAAACTGCATAGAAATCCGCTAAGAGATTTTCCCTCGGCACGGTGCATCCGAGTGTAATTCTCAATCCTCGGCTGGGTTCGCGGGCTTCGATAAACACCACATCAAGTGAAGTTCTCTCTAATGAGGAGAAATTTCAGAAAGCGCTAAACGAGCAGCGATTGATTTCCCCCTGACTTTTACAGACGCGTCGTGCCGTCCGGTGTGCGACTGCCTGGCGGTGTTACGCCGGGGGGGAGGAATCTGTTCGCTGGGAAGTGATTTGATATTTACAGGTCAGCGGCGTGGCCCGCGGGCATTCACAGATTCTTAGTCACCGTTTCCTGTCTGCTGGGCAGCGCGGTAATCGTTGCTGCAATCGAGCACGAGACAAGTTAAGAGGCAGACCTGGCGTGTTTAACCACACAAAGCCTCGCATTAGTGCAAGCCGCCCCGCATCTTTAAGGCTCGCTCCGTGTCAGAAGCTAGTTTTCCCATTTACTCTCCCACCCCACTGCCACAGTTGCTGAGAGAAACTGTCTTGACGAATAATAACAGTAAAAAAAAAAAACAAATATAGGCTTGGACACATCTCTGATCTCTGATGTCTCCAGGTCCATTTTATGGACAAATTAGGACAGGGGTTTTCCGTCTTATTGCGTCAGTAATAAGTTGCTACAAATTCATTGTGAAGCAAAAAAGGCTTCAAAGGCTTGTGATCTGCAAAACAAACGCCTCTACGGCTGATGCTCGTGCTGCTCGGATGTAGAACGACGCTAAATTTGATAAATCACACAAAGCTTTATCATCACTGCTTTGACAATTATATTTAATAAAAAAAAAAAAACACGAACACACGCGACTTGATATGCCCGTTTTCTCATTATAATCAACCATTTCAAAGGAGGCTCTGATGCACTCACTTTTCTTTATGTAGGTGGTTTGTGTGTCTCAGACAAATTCCTTTTTCATTTTTCATAAAGGTCGCCTGTCTTAATATAGTCCGTAACATTATTATGCTTTCGCAAGAAATTAACTTTTTCCTCTTCTTCGTATAACTTGGTGTGGGATTTCAGTTTGATAATTGTGTCAAAACGAGTAGAATATTCTCAGTGAACTTTTAGTTGAAGTTTCCCAGTAGTTTCACGGTGGTGGTGTAAAAATATATATATATATATATATATATATATATATATATATATATATATATATATATATATATACACACACACACACACACACATACGGCTCCTTGAGGATCCTGCTTTTAGCTGTTTCATTTTTAATCAGATCTTTCACATCATTAACAGCTTAAAGAGCTTTTGTAAAAATTTAGCTTACAAATGAAGAGTTTGTTAAGAGCCAATTACCTCCCAAAGTCAATAAGCAGCTGCGCTACTATTGGCAACAGCAGCTGATATTGAGCGTTTGCAAAGACTGGCAAAGAATCTTTAAAGTCTTTCCAGAGAAATTGTGGTCCACTCTCCTGTGCAGAATTGCTCTAATTCAGCCATATTGGAAGGTTGCTAACTCTGTTTGTTGAAGGTTATTTCTTCAATATAATGGAATGAGACACACCTTCCCAAATGTTTCACTTTAGTTTAATTACTCCAAAGAATGATTTCCTAAGTCTTGAAGCATCTTCAAAGTATTTTTGGGGGGTAAATGTGAGACGAGTCCTTGTTTTGTCTTAAGTCAGAAGTAGCTTTTTTCCTTTTAATTCTCCCATTGAGGTCATTTTTAGGGTGTTTTCACACCTAATAGTCTGGTAGACTATGTTTGTTTGGGGGCCAAAGTTGCAACATTTGTTACATTTTCAGCTGTTGCGTTCTCTTTCATGCTGCAATCTGTCAAACGGCCCAAACCTTTTGAAAAACCTGCTTACCTCCTCGCCTGTGGTGGCGCAGCACCAAGAACCACTGAAAGAAACGACATAAAAATCTTCAAAGGAAGATATGACCGTTTTGTAATGTAAATAAAAATGGTTATGTCAAAAAAAAAATAGTGGTTCTAGGATCTCTCTTTCGTCTTTGGCAAAAAGACTACGACCCATTTCTCCTGCCAGCACTAGGCTTGTGTGTTTGTTTTGGTTGTAAATACCCAGAATGCACCACATTATAGTCCACTTCAGACTTCTGGAGTGGTCTCCTGTCCGTTTCCATTCATACCACATTCAAACTGCACCAGACACTTAGGTTGGTTCACTTTTTTTGTCCACACCAAAATTCAGCTGCGCATCAATACCTCCCCAAACAAACCGGACTTAACAAACTGGAGTTTGCTTACAGCAGACGAAACAGGGCAACCGATGGAACCAAAACAAACGCGAGAGCCTCGCGCTAGCAGGACAAATAGCCTGCAGTCTACTACTAACCACAAATGAGAAATCCCACCACTGTTAAAGTTTCGGTCAGTGTCGTCTTCAGAGGTTTTGACGTCGTTTCCTTCATTGGTTCTTGGTGCAGCGCCTCCACAGGTGAGGGGTGAACAGTTTTTCAAAAGGTTTGGTTTGTTTGACAGTGTGAAAGCGAACCAAACTATCTAAAAAATTTGAAAATGTTGCAAGTTTGGTCTCGAATCAAACCAAGACTACCGGACTATCATGTATGAAAACACCCAAAGAAGCAAAAAAAGAAAAAAGCCCATCTGTCTGTGGGAGTGGAATGTCTTAAAAAAAAAAAAAAAAAAGCATTTGAGAAAGATTCTATAGTAGAGTCGAGCTCCATGTTGCTGGGTTGGGCAGATCAATGCCCTGGTAGAGGAGGGGAGGGAGAAAAAGATCCAACATTCACAGCCTTGATGATTAAAGAAAAAAAAGTTGGATAAAATCTGCTTCTTGATCTGTGGGGCTAAAACCTGACATCGGTATAAATCCTGAATCAGCACATTCATTAGTCCACATCTGTAACACACACTAATGAGCGCACAGTTACAAAAAAAAAAGTAGCCATCCTCCTCATTAGGTCAGTAATCGCCTTAAAGAGTGCAGGGGAACTTTCAATGGGTAAATTATACTAGCGCATGTGTGTTTGTGAGGGAGGACGGATTTGCACCTTCACTACTGTCTACACAGGAGCTGCACTGTATACAGTAAAAGTGGATTTGCCCGTTTCCACTGTAGCTTCAGAAAGCTTCAGCAGCATTAAGGAATTAAAGGTAGGGAAAGCCTACTTTATTCTGCTTTAATTTATTGAAGAGATTAAGAAGCTGATCTCAACGCAGCAACCCCAGTAATTATCAGCCATGGTCCCAGTAAGCAGCTTAAACTCAAATCAGCATGCTCTTTTCCCGCTTTAACGTTGTTTTACCCGACAAAGGAATTAAAGCACCTCACAGGAATATAAAACAAAATGAAAGGCCACAGGAAAAATAAACGAAATATCCGATTAATTGGAGAAATTCCTCACTTTTTTTATCTTTCTCAAAGACGAAAAAACAGAATAACTCACCTCCGCATCACAGTGCAGCAATAAAGCCCCGTCCTCCACTCTTAAATCCAACGCCCTTTCTTTCTGTTACATCTTTTATCGCTTAAAATAAGCTCACAAACTATTGCTATTGCTTCTACGTCATCAGCCGTGTTTGTTTACTCTACATTAACGTGTGATATAGTGGAATTTTACAGGATTTTTTTGTCTGAAATGTGAATGTCGTTGAGAGAAATCGGTTTGTGTGTTGCTCTTGCCGTGTGGCTGGACCCGATTGAACCCGTTACATCGACGGTTTTTTGTCTGCTGGTTTGTGGTCTCAGGTTTTGAAAATGGGTGACGATCGGCGTATAGTGTGAACTGGGCAATAAGGAAACGAGGAAGGGAAAGCGCCGGAGTTGAGCCTTCAGTCATCAATAGAAAGAGAAAAGGGCCGGAAGAAACGATAAACCGATAAATTAAAATTAGGTCGATAACTTTCATTTATCGTGCGATTAACTGATTTATTGTTTACCGCGACAAGCCTAGACTCGCATCAAATTTGCACTTTGCTCGGTCTGAAGCCTTTTCATCATGTCGTGTATGAATGTCGCCTGGCTGTGTTCACTCTGACCCAGAAAAAAATAAATAACAAAAGTGGGCTGTTATTTCCCTCTTTGTTCTCCGGCACACTACAAAACCTCCATGTGTCTTTGGGTTGGCAGGTGACAGTTTGGCACAACGGGGTGGTGTGCCCTTTCAGAAATAATAAAAAAAAAAGACATCCTAACATTAAATTTACAAAAAAATCTTCAAGGCCTTTCCAAAAGTGTTGACCTTTGTCACCTTTGTCATGTTACAGCCTCATTCTGTGATGCGTTTGATTGAGGCTGCATGTGACAGGACAACACACAGTTGGTACATGAAATACCTTACTGTAATCTGATTACATATTTCAGGTAACAAGTATAGTAAGGGATTACAATTCCAAAATTCTCAAAAACATATTAAAAATTTGTTTTGATATGTTTTTGTGTCAGTGTTGTGACAAAATGTGACAAAGTTCAAAGGATAAAACCGTTTTTGTAAAGCAGTGCTGTTCATTAAGCTCCACTCAGCACACACACACCCACACCCCCACACACAAGTGTGTTTAACTACCCTGAAAGCGTTACCTTGGTGGAGAGGATCTTGAAGGTGCTCTGCTGCGGCACAATCGGGTGCAGGAGGTGGAAGTGGAGGTCACAATCGTCGCCCAACGCCATCTGTATCTGTGCAGAAGCTGCAGAACAGAAAAATAGATTTTAGACATCATCTCTGGAAGAATTCATCAGCAACCAACTTGTAAACTCTCCAAGTGTCAGTGAGGTGATGCTGCTGCAACAACAAGAGAGCTACTATTAAACAAAAACCAGAGCTGCAACTAACGACGATTTTAGTAATCAATTTATTTGACGATTAATCGTCTAACTGGATTTTTTTTTAAAAAACAGATTTTTCCTTTTACCCACTTCAGCAGTTTTACATTTTATTAAAAACACATTGAAAGATGCAAATTTACAAGAAAATAAATAAAAAAGTAAATATCTTACTGACATAGCATTCCCTTACTGAATTTGAACTAGGTGAAGCAAACACTGCCACTCGACAAGTTTTGTGTAAAACACATTTACAAAAGCATTTTTTTAAGATATTAAATGCAAAATGTAAATTTTCTTGTACAATTTTGGCTTAATTAGTGCTCCGAATATGTTGGCTTTTTTCAGAAATTTGCCTTTTTTTGATCCTGTGTACACCAGGTGTTGGTTAATCGTTTACTAAATTAGTTGATTATTTCAATAACTGATTCGTCACGATTAATCCCAATTAATTCAATTAATCACAACTAATCGATCAATCTGATTAATCGAGGCAGCCCTAAATGAAACAAATAAAATATTCCTCGTGATGAAACTGTTGGAGAAACACTGCGATTTGATTTGACTGCAGCTCTCAGAGAACGTGTAAAACAACATAGACGGCCGGAGCGAAGGCGTCAGCGAGGCTGTGAGAATTTTCATGTGATGTGGCTGCTGTGATCGTCTGGAGACATCGTCCTGTCCCCTTCAGCTACACTCTGATGACCAGCGAGTGGGCGGAGGGGGCGAGGGGGGGCCGCCTGTCATTCACCAACACTGTGGCTGCGTTGCCTATTCAAAGGGATGCAACTTCTTTGCTAAACGCTTAGAAAGCTACTTTGTTATAGACTCTGCATTAATATCACGCTGCGTCAATATGTGCCCAAGTCTCAGTCCACAACTAATGTTTTCCTAAAAGTCCCTACTTCTTATCTGGAACCAATGAACATAAGAACTTCAATGGGAATAAGCTTAGAAAGTGAGATAAAAGTTGCTTTTGGGCAATTCCAGCACGAAAAAAAAAAGAAAAAGAAAAAAGAAATCACAGCTTTAATATTCATTTCTAGCTGAATTTCCGTGCCGTCTGTAGGTACACAGCCGCCGCGCGCTCGGTCGCAAGGGGAAAATAAGTGGAACTGCCTCCTTTCATCTTTAATTTCTTTTGTATATACTGACCTAGTAAAAAATATATGAACTTATCTTTACTTGGCGCCACAAAGGGAGCTTAACGAGTGACTGTTATTCAGGGGGGGAGTGAACTCTCTCTTTTGAAACGGGGTAAACTCGGTTTGTTATTCTATTAGGAAAGACAAAGCCACTCCCTGGGGTGCCCTGCAGTTACCCCTCGGAGAGACGGCTGGAAAGACTGAGACGAAAAGAGAAAAAGTCAAAGAAAGGAGTGCTTGTCCCTGAAGGGCTCCGCAGCTGATCCGAGATCAGTTATGCCTCCCATCTACAGACAATTAGGAGGGTTGGAGAAGCTAGGGAGGGTAAATTGTTCTTAGATCTGTACTTTGGGGGCAATGTTAACAAGGCACCACTGGAGGCATGTTTGGGTCTGTGGGGAGGAGTGTGTGTGTGTGTACGTGGGTGTCTGCATCTGTGTGTGTGTGGATGAGACCCATCTAATGGGCCCCCCTGAGGAAACACTCCAGAAGATAACCCGTCTTTGTTCCGCGCATACAGAGAGAAAAGCAGACCGTGTCGGCCTCCATGCCGGTGAGCTTCCGTACCTCTCTTTCCGTGAAGCTGACGCGCACGCCGTCCTTGGGAACGTTCTTGGCCATCACCGTGACGATGACTTGTGAGTCTGTTTGGTACCAGTCGTGCCTGGAAGAGACGGACGACACCAAGACTAGTACCGGTACAAATGAGTATCAAATAAATAAAATTAAAAAAAACCCTGAAATGAATTCAGTGTTTATGGCAGAAGCTTCATCTTACATCTTCATGTCGAAAAAGCCAATCTTTCATTTGAGTGCATTGATTCGATGGACATACTTTCAGGAATTGTGGAGTTGAACAAAACCACAAGTGGCAAAATAAACGCAAGAAAATCATTGTTTATTTATATTTTTCTTTAAACCTTTGGTGCATAATCCAATCTTCCAGTTTCCAAGGGTTTAAATGTATCTAAGAAGCCCAATTTTAAGCCTCTGGCTGCTACTGAACAGCAAAAACCGATACTAAACCAGATATCGGAAGACAAAAAAAAGTGTATTGGTGCATTCCAAAGTGGAGCTGGTACCTTTTCCATCAATTTCAAAGAATTGCTGCATTAAATCAAGCTCCTGTATCTCGCTGCAAAGTTGCTTGTTAGTTTTGTCTCATTTCAAGTGTACTAAAATATTTGTACCACAAAATCTCTTGGTGAGATTTTGTCTCTTTGCAGTAGAGCCTGTAGGAGGACTAATATTTATCTCAACGCCACACACAGTCAGCAGGATGGTAAATTAGATTAAACAGAGACTCCAAAGCTCACTGTTGGAAAACAGCAGCAAAGAAGTGGCAATGTTGGGGTTACTAAGTTGCCGTAGCAACTATCGCACGCCATCTAACTACCAAGTGGATGTTTGGCAGGCAACTTTTTCAACACATGTTTCAAGTGGAACAAACAATGATGACTTGGAAAAGCAACCCTTAGCCTCCATTAAATAAGGTGAGTTTAGTTGAATCTTCTCTATTGCGCAGCATCATGACATCTCTGAAATCCCAAGAAACTTTAAATAACTACCTGGTGGACTCTGACAGGACACTGAAAAATAGCTGTCGTTGTGGCTAATCAAAACGGTAATGACTTAAGTGACACAAAATCAACAATTGTTCATTGACTTCACAGGTTTTCCAAAAGAAAACAAGCAGCTCGCTTCTTGATGAGCATTTTTTGTCAGCTGCCCTGATAAAAACCAGACAGACAAGAAAGGTTTATGGTGAATGACCAAAACGACTCATATTTCCTTAAACAAACAAACAACAAAAGAGAGCAGAACAATGGGCGCTGGTGAAATCCAGCCTGTTCTTGTAGCAGTCATGTGGGAACTCGTGAAACATAGCCAGATAAATGTGATCTGTGCCTAAAAAGCACATGCTTTTCAGGATTTCTAGTTCCTGCAGCTTTACTGAAAACGAATATCCAAAGAAAGCCATTTCAAATAAAAGTTAATCTATGTCTGCATATTGCAAATTAAAACTTATATTCAGCTCCATAAAAAGAAAATGTTTACATTGAGCTAAAAAGAGAACAAATGGAAATGTGAGGGAGAACCCAAGAGATTAGTTCATCAGAGATATCAAATAGTAGTCGACTAAATTTGCATTAAATTATGTTAAGATCTCAGAACCAGTAAGAATTAGTCATATAAAACTTTGACTAAAACTAAAATGACTGAATTGATTAGAATTTAGTTTAAAAAAAAATCTGCAGTCAAAAGAAAAACTGGTCAAAGATCTGTCCTGCTGGCACAAGAGGGTTGTGCAGCATACTGCCAGCAGGAGTGCCAATAATTCTGCCACCAGTGGTTTTGCTACAAGCTGTTATTTCGTAAAAAATGTATTCACACATTGGATTTTTCTCAAACTTTCAGCTAAGCTTCTGCTATAAAAGAGGATTGCGAGAAACAGTGCCGACACATTCACCCATCTCTGCAAGGGACTAAATTTGATTCTCATCATTTCATCTTTGCCATTTTAATATTCAACAACATCCATAATACAAGACGTTCCACATGCCTACATCGTTGTGACATGATAAGTACATAATGGAGAGCAGAGGGTTTGCATAATGGGAGATAAAGAGCAAAAGACACATCAGAAGAGGCCCAGATAAGGTATACTGACAGCTCACTTACTTCACAGGTGGAGCAGCTGGTGTCTGCCCCCGAGTCGGGAGGATAATAGAGAGGAAGAAATGACAAAAACACAATCATGAAACAATCAACAGACAAGTGAGGATAAAGAAAAACACACACAATAAAACAGCAAGCTTCTTTCTTTACTACTCCTTCAAAGCCAAAACATCTGATGCTGAGAGCAACACTGCCCCCAAGTGGCTCCACAGAGAAACTCACCGTGGCGTCGCTGCCGTTTTGTGTCTGAGCTGTGGAAAGGAGAGGAAAAACAACATAAACAACTCAATCCTCTGTAAGTGTTTTAATACAACACAGCCTCTAAAAACATATTTAAATACTCAGCTCCAACACCAAGGGCAGCAAACGGAGGCGCCTCCACACTCACCCATCCTCTCCACCGGTTTGTTTACTGGTCCATCTACGACCATTAAAAGCCCCGTGAGCCAAAGCGAGGTCGCGTGCGCCGTTTACACAGCGTGCTATTATGCATTATTCACCGGCTTCACCGCGTAGCTCACGCGCGTGGAGAGAGCAGGATGAGATGATAGGCGGCGCGGTGGTGTCGCCTTAATGAGGTCGAGCTTGAAATGGGAAGCAAAGCGGGGCCTGTGGGGGGGCTTTTAGCAGGGAGGCGGAACTTGTGTGAACTCTGACACTCTTTGTGCCACATGTGACAGAATAAGTGCGTGCCATATGTGTTAGCTTGTGGTAAACATGCCGCCGCTTGGAGAAACACCTGCTTGCGGTGTGTGCGTGAGTAACTTTGGCTCTGCTTGCCTTTCTCTGTGTGCGCGGGTTTGTATAAAGGGGGTTGCGTCTCACTGGAGGCTTTCGAACATCAGTAATGTGAACTCTGATAAATCAAGGGACTCTTGGGGAGGGGGTGGGGGGCTATAAGTGCACACACGGGTGTGAAGCGTGTTTGTCAAAACCCGTGCTCCTGTTTACTCGAGATAATCCGGATTGCAGGAGGGCCGCGGCATCGACGGCAGCCCCGACGAGGCATGCATCTTTCATTGGACAGAGTGGCGCTGCCTCCAAAGGGGGGGGGGGGGGGGAAAGCACACGGAGCGGATCCCCTGCATATGTGCACGCTCGTTTGTTTGATCAGATAAGCTGATCCGCTCCCCGACTGCACCGTTTAGTTTCATGTTCGACGGCAGCAGCGAACACAACACGCGGCCTAATTTACAGGGAGTAAACCTCAGCAGAATCCTGTTTACAAACACCCGATACGGTGGTGCATTTTACATTTCATCACTGCCAAGTGCAGTTAAAATGGACACTACTAAAATGTCAGATGTAAGCATAATGTAAACTTTACTGATAAGTGAGAGATACTTACACCCCATCATCTCCTCGCATCGTTTTATCCAGACTTCAAATGATTTGTCAGAATCTACAAACAAACCAAAGAAAGCATAGTTTTAAATGTCTTTCCCTTTATACATTGCACCGATTGCAGTTTTCTGGCCAATCGCCGAATACCAATTTTTAAGAAAAATCGACAATCTGTGATTCTGATTATGGCCGACACTGATTTTTCTTTTCTCTTAAATTTTGCTAAATATGACAAGAAAGTGACTATTGTCAACTGCAGGTGTGCAGACATGACCCGGTGGGCCGGTCTGTCGGCCAAACATATCTGACGGGAGAGGATAGTGGCTGATTTTTACACCACCGCTGAGGTAGATCAGATCGATGGCTAATAATACAAAGAATTGAGCTATATTTTGAGGGAAACTTAAAAGCTCCATTTCGTATCTTCAGAAAATCACAAAATCTAGATCTGACCGCTCCATAAATTGTTGACTTCAATGCTTTTCTAATTCTAAGGTGGACCTGAAATTTGAAACAGGACACACAAAAAAAAAAACAAAGGCAAGGATCCGACAGTAGCACGAGTAATTTTGGTAGTAATGTGACTTATATTAACCCAACATCCAGAGACTATTGACCATCTCCACCTTGGTCCACCTTTTGTCACCCCATATAATGCAGGATTAGTCATTAGTTTCCCCTCTATCAGTGTTAAAGGTGTGAGTGTGATTCTAGTAGCTGATGCCATCGGAATAGTCCAGTACGCTCAGTCGGGGACCATAACTGTAACATTTGTACCATTTTCAGCTGGTACAATTCTCTCTCACTCTGCATTGTGTCAATAGAATCAAATCCTGAGTTTATCCTCTAACTAGTGGTGGCGCTGCACCAAGAACTAGTGAAGAAGCAGTTTTTCCGCATCAGAGTTTGATTGCGCATTCACACCTCAACAAACAAACTTTATTTTCGAGGTAAACAAATCAAAGTTCAATTAAAGTGGACTAAACAAGGCTGGTGTGAATGCACCCTTAGCGTCCAGAGGTGTGTTATAGAGTACAGGTACTTAATATAATGGCTTATCACCTTTTTCTCTTTATTTATCTTTTGAAGAAAGTCAGAATCGATATGTTTGTCTTTTTTTTTTGTGAAATTTGAGATTCTAAAACTCACTGCAACTTTGGTTGTGCTTCCTTCCTTCCCAACACTGCTGGGTCTCCTGCTGTCTGCACCCTGGGGAGACCCTGACTGTTTCGGTCCATCTGTCTCATTAGCAAGTTTTGTCAATTCTGAAAGTTGTTTTTTTCTTCGCCATTTTCATTTTGAAAGAGATGACAGTTTTTGTTTTTCGGACACAAACTCCTAAAGCAGCGTAACAATAATGCAGCTTTTAACAAATGAGAAGATTCGTCCAGTACAGCATCTACTGTTGTTTTCACCTGGCGAACCCACTGAACGCTGGACTGAGCGTGGTCCAACATTCACAGGGAAACAAAAGAGCATGTCGGAAATCAAACAGGCGTAAAGTAAATGTGAAGCATCTAAACACACGATGAAGAAGAAAGAGTTCACATTAACTGCATTTATGAGTTATATAAAGGCACTTTAAGAGAAAGCTTGACTCTAAGCAATGACGTGTGGGCAGCTCATTAAAGTGACTCTGATATGTAAACTTCATTCAACGTGCAGCTCATCAGATTTAAATTTAGTCTTTATGAAGTAGACATATGCAAACACTGAGACCTCAAACAGAGTGATTTGATGTCAAAGTTAGGATTTCACTTTACAAATCTATTATTCTGTGTGATCTACCTTAGTTTTCTTTTTAATCATAAGCCTCAACTCTAATCTTTTTCATTAAACCATAAAAAAAGAGTATTTCGGACAAGTGTTATAATATCTGTTTCAATTAAATTTGGAATATAAAAAAAGCAGCTGACTAGTAAAAAAAAAAGGTTTAAAGACTACATTTCATGTTTCCTCATAGCCTTTTAGTTATCAAAACCTAACACAAACAAAGAGTTAGAACGCTGTAAGAATTAATGGTATCAAAGCTTTTGCTGCACGAAGCCGTTATGAAATATGAAACACATCATCTGCAACTGTGCAAACCTTTAGTAAGTTCCACTAAGCTTATCAATTATATAAGCCAAATCTGGAGAAAAATAAGGAAATCAGACTGCTGAGGTCTCTGGTGAAGAACAGAAAACCAGACTGTGAGCAGTCTCTTTCATAATCTTTAAAAGCAAATGTGTTTCATCTGGTGATGCATCAATATGAACATTTGAGCCAATATTAATATTGATGTTATGGAAGATAATTATCTAAACATTATTTTAGCCAATGCCGACGATAATAATGATTTATCTTTCATTCAGCGTTTCATGCATGTAGTGTTGGTGGATACTGCTAGCTAAAAAGCTAGCCTTACCTTAAAGCACTAATCATAAACATTAGATCCACTAACACTAAAGCGCCATACCAATATGGCATTTAATGGAAACTAATGCTAAATCAATATACCAATATACTATTTAGCAGAAGCTAATGCTAAAGCCCTTTAACAACACGGTTATTACTGGAAGCTAATGCTAAACGCTTCCTCTTTTTACCAGTATGGTATATAGAAGAAGCTAATGCTAAATCAGTATAACAGCATGGTATTTAGTGGAAGCGAATGCTAAATCAATATACCAACATGGTATTTAGCTGAAGCTAATGCTAAAGCCCTTTGACAACATGGTATTTGGTGGAAACTAATGCTAAACACTTCCTATATATACCAGTATGGTATATATAGGAAGCTAATGCTAAAGCAGTATAACAGCATGATATTTAGTGGAAGCTAATGCTAAAGCCCTTTAACAACATGCTTTTTAGTGGAAGCTAATGTTAAACACTGTACCAATATGGTATATAGAGGAAGCTAATGCTAAAGTGTTAACCATGTTAATACCCACCATGTGGCAATGACAACATGTACTACCTGAAGGTAATACACTATGTATTACCTTGACTATATAAATTACCACAAGGTAATACACAATCTATTACCTTGAGGTAATACATTTAGTCATTGCCACATGGTGGGTAACAGGGTAAATTTGCTACTGGTCACCTGTACAGTTGTGCTTCAGGAAGTGATTCTTTGGAACAGAACTTTCCCTCATGGTTTCAGGTTTGTTACTAACTCTGTTACCGATTTAGCTTGATTGAGCGCTGTAGGGCTTCGGTCAGAATGCAAGCAGAACATCAGTAGGTTTTTGCAATGCATTCTGCAAAATAAATGTTGTTTGCCACACCACATAAAACTGAAAGTGTACAAAATAACCAAGTAAATTAGTGCTTTAAAATTGATCTGGAAAAATTCATAAAGAGGATGTTAAGTTTTCAAAGTTAGCTGTAGCGTTAAAAAAAAACAATTTTGCTCAGCTTCTGGGTCATATCTGATTTTTTTCCTGCTAATAGGCCTGTCACGATACCAAATTTTGCTGAGCGATTAATTGTCTCAAAAATTATTGCGATAAACGATAATATTGTTTGAAGACCTTTTTACACTGATTTAATGGAAATAATGTAATAACGCCTGCCGAAGGTAGATACACTTTATTTTCAAAAGACCACTTAACACTGGAACTGATAAACAAAACAACCAAAAATAAAATGGATTCTCAGTCTCTATCAACAAAAAATGTACTTGGATAAAAACTAAACAACATAAAGCCAAAGTGAAAATAAGTACTGCAGTCAACCAAAAGGGTGCAGATTATGAAGTCTGTATACTATATCGCCCCGTAAACCTGGTAACTTTTCAGCTGTTCTTCGTTAACGTGACATAAATATGATGGTGTGTTCAGGGTACAGACTTTAATTTATCTCCCAAATTATTTATAGGCAGTTTCTTTAATAGCCTCACTTCTTACGAAAGTAATAATGATTTTTATCTTGGTATTTATGTTCCAGTCTTCATTCTTAGTGCAGCAAGTTCAGCCTGTAATAATATTACCCATCAGTTTCAACACATTTGAATGAAAATGCATTAATCTGGATAATTGTAATGAAATCAGCCATAATAGTCTGGACTCAAGCACACAAATCGAAAGAAAAACTGGGTTGAGATTTTCACATCTACCCATAAGCAGCAGTAAATGAACAAATTTTCGCAACAACAGATTCACATTCTCACGTGTTTAGATAATCCAGCGGCATATATACAAACCATTCAGTAAGAGTAAGCCAGTGGGATTTCTGTGCCCCGACACAGCAACAAATATTTATAATTTCAAAACAAC
Organism: Poeciliopsis retropinna; assembly: GCA_010277075.1. NCBI lineage: Eukaryota > Metazoa > Chordata > Actinopteri > Cyprinodontiformes > Poeciliidae > Poeciliopsis > Poeciliopsis retropinna. The sequence continues at coordinate 13,246,084 of VMRM01000022.1, forward strand.
CAAAACAAGACAGCGGGTGGTTTTAAGTAGATTCTGCGTAAGCAGAAAAGCAGAAGTGGACCGAACTCACCGTCCAGCTGCTGACCCTGAGTGAAAGCCGAATGTGCCGACTCGTAGTTTTTCAGGTGGTACTCTCCAATTCTGGATGAAAGTAAGAAAAAAAAAAAAAAAAAATTCTCAATAATAACTTTGAAAATGCGCCGTCTTCTGTAAAATATGCGTGGACGTCTTCTTTAACGAAAGAAACTTCTTAGCTACATGACAAGTTTGATTGGGTCAAACTTTTATGTTTGAGTAGCTTCACGTTTTATATCTGCCATCCTTCATTTTAGAAAGTGAAAATCTAACATCGATTGAAATTTCAATCCCTTATTTCTGTAATTTTGCTGATTGTGTCATAGATTACAAAATCTCAAAATTACGCATCGGACGGAATGTAAATATGAATATAATGTGAAGTCAGGCTACTGAAAGTTCACTTCTATGTACTCAGGCACCATTTGTAGCCTCAAGAAACTTAATTAGCTGATTACACTGACACCAGGAAGTCCCAATATTTAACTTTTTCACAATGTTCAAATTTTCTGACACACTGAATTTGGAGTTTTTGTCATCTGTTAGCCATAATCATCAAAATTACACCAAATACAGACTTGAAATACTTCGACTTATGGGCAATTAGTACATTTTATGAGCCTTACTTTCTGAAATGAGTGATAAAAACATTGAACTCTTTCATTTTTCTACTTTTTGAGATGCACCTGAAAACTCAGTGGCGTGGATTAAGTCCAGACCAAAGAGAGAAATTGTTTACATGTTATATTATCGACAAACTAAATTTAAGGCCCTATTCCTAAAAGAGTTGTTTTTGTGTTTTTTTCTTCAAAAAAGGCTTAAAACATCATTGCTCAAGCTCAATACTTCCAGAGACTTAAAAGAATTAAGCATTGTCGTTTCTTTGACAGCTGAGCAAAGGGTCGGTTTAATTTCTACCTCTAAGTGAATTACACAAATATTAGTTGTTTTATTCTACGCACCCTGTTCGCATGAAGGCTAAAGGTAAGCTGGGTTTTAGCTGCTGCGCTTTCTTTGCATCATCAACAGCACCTAAAAGAAGAAAAAAAAAAAACAAAGGTCAATCATCGAGGTAAAGCCGTTATTCAACAGTAACTGGTCACTTTTTTAGCCAATTACATGGCAGAATTTAGGGACCTACATCTGAGTCGAGGGCTAACGGCTAGACAGAGATATACTAGAAATCAAACTAAAAATATTTTGTCAATGATATCAGACGCTACATTGCTGAATATTAAGTTTCTCATTGTGCTAAAGCACTAAACTGACTTTAAATTTCAACGGAAATTGGTATCAAGAGCTCATTCGATATATTTACAGAAATTTGTGCAACAGAATCAAAGTTCTTGTGCTTTTTAAGGGCTCGTAGTAGTAAAATTAAAGAAAAAAAAATTGCAGCTCATTTAAAGACTGTTCAATGAAATTGTACATTTTACAGAACATGTTCATCTTAATAAAATCACTAAAACAAGCAAAAGCTAAATGATAGTCAACATACTAAATGGTGCGTGACTTTATTTTGTAAATAAATACGTGAGAATGTAGCTTACCATATTTTGTGGTTAACTACGACTACGGAGTAATTTTGTTTCCACCTGTGTGAAGGTGAACTTGACTTACTGCTGTAGTTTTTCAGAAGTATGTGGGCATAGGCACGCTGGCAGAACCACTCAGCATTGTCACTGTCTCCTTGCAGAGCCTGAAAGGAACAACGCAGCCTTTAGACAATTTATTTTAACGTGGTTTCCATTTCAGACAGAGTATAGAAATAAAACTATAAACGCAAGAAAGGGCAAGAAAAATCCTCAACTCCTGCTGACACTACTTAACTTAAAAACTCTTTTAAAAGCAAAGCATTAATAATTAGTCTTATTATAACATTTCCTGACTAAATTCTGTGACAGCCATTTTAGTTTAGATCGTAAAGCTACTTATTCTTCGCTTTGGTCAAACAAAAACCGTTCAGCTTACCTGAAGAGAAGGATTTTTAATATCTTAACTATAATGTTTACTTCTAAAAGCATTGTACGCAGCACAACTTTTTCATTTCCTAGATGTTGATGGTTATTGTGAAAACACATATTATTGTAAGAAAACTCATGGTCTTTCCTAAATGGAAGCCACAATACTTTACTAGATATTTACCTTTAAATGGTTGGAAAAGGCAAAAACCCTATAAAGGCAAATATCCTAAAAACAACATGCTAAACAATTCACAGAAAGGGCTGATATTTTTAATTAAACATTTTTGTAATTGGGTCACAAGATTTTACAGGTTTCTACTCTGAATTGAGGGACGTGAATCTCTCAAGTATTTGGCTGAATCTAACAAATGATTTTGACATATGAAATATCACTGTTGTAACATGTAATTGTTTTGAAAATGTTGCTTACATGCCTTTAGATAGGAGCTGAATGTCGCTTTAAGCTCTAAATGCTGGAGCTACAGAAACAACCTGGAAAATGTATCCTGGCTTCCACTTTCAGTTAAACTCAATACTGAACGAGTGCACAGCTAACTAGCATGCTAGCTTTAAGTGCTTAGCTACAACTAAGGAATACAAAGTTATTACGCAAAGAGGAGGCGAAATGAAATGGAACAACTATTCTTAAGTCTCTGTAAGCCCTCTCCTGCTTTCCAAAGTAGTGCTAGCAGGAAACATTAGCTAACTTAGCAAAGTCAAACCCAAGCTAACATAATGTGCATTATCATGCAATGTCGGATAGCTGTACAGAATAGCTTATCGTATCACTTTAATTTCAAACCAACAACCTTCACCAGCAGAATTAAACCACAGACAGAAACAAATGCTAATGTTTACCTCCAGAGCTTTCTGTGGATCCTCGTCAATGAAGCTATCGGAGAAGCTGCTAAAGCAAACATCACACACCCCGACGTCGTTAAATGAATGGGGAACGTTGCATTAAACCGAGTCGAAGAGAAATAAACAAGTGGGTTTAACTTACCGTTGGCTGCCATGGGTTTCGCCCGCAGACCCGCGCCGTGTTTCTGACAAGAAAGTTCTAGACGTGGAGAGTACTAGAAAACGTGTTAGCGGCGACTGTCAGTGAACGCAACAGAAGGCTCGACAACATCCGGTTACGTTGAGCTCTGACGCTGACGCTGACGCATGACGTCACTCCTCCCATCGGTCTGGAATGGATCAGCAAAACATGAATTTACAGGGGAAAATAACATCTCGCTGTGGTGTTTTAATCTGTTGTCGTACCCGAGTAAGTAATGTATTACTAAGAAAGAGGCAGAAAGAGATAAGAGATGTAAATTAAAGGTTAAAACACCAACCAAGTAGAAGATTTTCAATCTGAATAATACAGTACAATTTGATTTGAGGTTTTAAAACAGCAGAAGAGGGAAATTTTGCAATCACTATAAATTCTTAAGAGCAATGTCATAAAAGGCAATTTAATTCAATTCAACAATACTTTATTAATCCTAGATTGAAAGTACATTGTAAGATTTGTATGCCAATGTGTATGGGCAGGAAAAGCTCTCCTGTAACAGTCTGCACAGTGGCTCTGAAGAAGCCTCTGACTGAAGACACCCTTCTTTTGTTGTATAACAGTTTCACAAAAAAGAGGATGCTCAGGCTCGTCCATTATTTTCTTGATTTTATGAAGAATTCTTTCTTTGCCCTGTCGTCTCGCACATCGGTCCCCAGAACCAGCCTTCTTTACCAGGTCTCTCAGCCTTTTTAAGTCCCTGAAATATCCATTGCACAGAAAGTAATCCATAAGTAGACAAATTCCAACATGCCTAAGTGTACTCTCTAAACAGAGAAAAATACCAATTTAAAACAATTCATCAATATACTAACTTTATTGCAGCAAAGTAAGGAAAGTTTAGTCTGTGTTGAGATTATGTTTCATGGACACTGACTGCAAATAAATCTCAGCAAATAATTCATAATTGTATGTAGAGTCTTTTTAACGCCAGTCATTGAACGTCTTTTGAACACCTCTTTGTTGAATACAGAATGTTAATGGCCTGCTCTTTTATAGCACTTTATCAAGACCAAAGGCTCAAAGCGCTTCACACTCCAATCAGTCATTCACCAACCCATACACTGCTGGTGTGAAGCTACATTGTAGCCACGACTTACCTGGAAGAGTGACAGAGGCTGGTATTTAATCAGTACCACTGGACCCTCTGATCACCACTAACAGGCAAGGCGAGTGAAGTATCTAGCCCAAGAAAACAAGGACCAAGAAGGACAGATTGCATGTAGGATGAACCCCTACCAACAGAGGCGCCGCTGTCCAACACCAATTAAGCAAATTTAATCTCAATTGCAGTTTGCTTTGGTCAGTTAAGATGTTTAGTCACACAATTTTTTTGAAGTCTTTAACATTGACTCATGAGTTAAGGAATACAGCCAAACTGTGTTCATTGTGCAACATGCAGACGATCAAGTTCGGACCGTTTAGACATGATACAAGTTTGGGGTGATGGTCCAATGTTTAGTCTATACTAGTCTATACTATACTATACTTTGTCTATACTAATGCCTTGGAGAATTTACTCTTCGTTGGCTGTTTTTTAAGCAATTTCCTGCTGCGCCATTTTGTCCCTGATTCACTCAAATGTCTCCAGGCTCAGTCTAAAGACTTACTGCTTGAGTTTGCAGCATCTGCTAGCAAATAGCTCACTCCCATACAGACCACTACACTGGAGATGAATGCCGATGCCACAGACTGATAGAAGATCTTTGCTGAACATGTAAAAAAAAAAACAACTTGTGATTTCAGGGAGTAAAGTCTGTACACTTTGTTATTGTGACATAACATGAGTGTTGGTCCTACAATCCAACATCCGTGACCTCTCCAGTCGAGGAAGCGATGAAGTTAGTCAGAGGATGTTTTACTCTGCCAAACGGACTGCCATTTTCTAAGTCTTGTCCTCACTGTGATTTAGTCCCACCCATCTATCTGTACAGTGATTCATGTCCATCAGTACACCCCACGTCTGCAGAGTCTCCGGAGGACATTTGCAGGTAGTCTGACTCAGAGTTATACTAAAAGTCAGAGGTGTAAAGACAGAACAGAAACAGGAAGAGAGCAGTTCCCCGTGGCACTCATGTTACTGAGCACTGCATCAGACAGTGTTCCTCAGCCAAACACACTGAGCCCTGTCTGACAGGTAATCAGCAACCCAGCCGTCAGTGGAAGCGCCGTCACCCGTCCCGAGCAGTTTGTCACACACACCGCGAGCCTGTCTCTCTGTGGCTCCTCCACTTTCCAGGTGAAACTCGGTAAGTAGATGACAGCGTCATCCACCCCTGCATGCAGCTGGTAGGCTAACTGTGGAAGGTCAGGAGCAGTTTTCACTGGTGAACTGAGACGGGTCAAGACGAGTTTATCTGGAACCTTCCATGAAGAGCAGGATCAGTCTTGAAGTCTGAGACTTGGAGTTTGGTAGGGTGTTTTCTAGAGTCCTGATTGTCGACAAAGAAGAAGCCAGGACAGCTGGGATGCTCCAGACTTGAAGACCAATGGATGTGATCAGGACCTGCTTCTTTTCCTCCTCAGTGTTTTCACAGTCAGGCGTCACACTGAAGAAGGTGTGTGTGTTCGATACAGTAGAGGTTGTGGGGAGAGGGGTGCAGCTAACATAGACAGCATGTGGCAGAGAAATAATATTTTGCAGCCGTTAATGTGCTTTTGGAATAATTTCTGGATGATAGACCATTACACAATATTATACCAGATATGGCAGCACTCAATTAAGCGAGTTGGTTACCTGGTCTGAATCTCACTTTTATTTATAATCCACATACTATTATTAGGATTAGTGTTTTAGTACAGAAGAGGATTAGGACCACAGGGAAAAAACATAATAATCTGACTTTTTTTTATTAATCTTCTGAGATCAAAAGTTCTCAATAGACTGACAAAAAACAACAATGCTACAACTGCTATGTTCTTTCTCAGCAAGTCTAAGATGTGTCATGCTGACAAAAAGCACTGATAGAAGGTTTATGCTGAAAGAGAGAACATTATGGTTCATAAATTCTACTTTTAAGTACTTTACACATTTAGCAACACATACATGAGCACTATTGACAGCAGTAAGATGCTCGTACTGGCTCTGTTTGTTTCTGACTGGGAGCGGTGAATTTCTGAAGCGGGCATAAGAAGGAGGTTAATTTTTTCCACAGATATCCGTCTCAAACTGTCACAACATAGTGACAGTTTTTAACAAATACGTAAAAATGAAAAAACTGATTCTAAAACTGAAACATTTTTGTTTTATCCTCCAGTAACGGTTTGATTAGAACTTGGGAACCAACTAGTTGTCCTAAAAGAATAATCATTGTTTGGCAATCCTGAACTCTTGCATTCAAGTCAACAATGAGTGGATGTAAGCCTCTAAAACAAACCGCAGATTCTCACATTTAGTTTTATTGAACAACGCGGAAAAAAAAAAAAATAAGACGAGGACAAATTTCACACATACATTCCTTTATTCCATTTACCATCTCTGGACAAAAAGGAAAACGCATAAAAGAAATAAGGCAACAGAAATCCTCCCTCATCCTCCGGCTAAAGCTCGCCCTACGCTAAATGAACAGCATCAGGAGACACCCGGGAAGCGCAGGTGAGGGGGAATCCAAGACAAATGGCTTAATAAAGTGAGAAGCAGTTTTGCATAGCGGCTCCCTACAGGCAAAGGCACAGTCACTGCGTAAGCATCTCCTAACTAAGTTTAGCCTGACAAAACGGCAGCCTCGCTCCTGCGGAGTGAGGTGAACGTTGCGAGCTGGCTACGTGAGGCTCCATTAAGGCCAGGGCAGGAGGAAACGCTTGACTAATTACTTCATTATTAACAGTCGGCCATTACGCTCCTTACATGGAGTACACGGTCTCTGTGGAGTAGAAAAATAAATGAACCTGAGGGGGGGTTGGGGATGCCGGGGAAGGGCTATGGCAACAGAGCAGGAGCACATTCAAACTTACAGTATAGAACATCCCAGGCTTATAAATGCACAGTGTCCAAACAGAAAGACCTTACAGTTACAATGGAAATTTATAAGAAGCACTTCACTTGTGATTGTCAAGAAAAGAAAGGCCAAACATTTAACAGCAGCAAAAAGCCATCCCTTGTTTTAACATATCACAATACAAACATATCCAAAAAACAAACAACAGTACTCTTAATAATAATAATAATAATAATAATAATAATATGGAATGTTTTTCCCTCACAATTCTCATGATTATCAGCAAAAGACAAGAGAGAAGGCAGGGCCAGGATCGAGGCACTTAGAGAAGAAAAGTACAGCAGAGTGAAGATCATAGTGCAAACAAGATGCTTTGAAGGCAAAGGAATAATTTTCAGCTTGTGATTGTACATTAAATTAAAAATAAAAATGTTGACAAAGAAGTGATGGCATGATAAATGACTCCAGGAAAGCCTGAAGTGGAAGTGCAAGCAAAAAGGATCTGCAGAAGGTGCAGAGAGGCTGTGGGTTCCAGTGCATGTCTGTCTTTGGTTTCTTGAGTAGCTTGTTGATAGAAAATACAACAGGGTGTAACGTCTTCTAAGGGGCAATTGAGTTGGTTTTGGTTTGCCGCGATTGTCGTCCGAACAAAGACGCCGCGAGACGTCTAATTGGTGGCGCACTTAAATGATTGACGCTTTACCTGGCATTCAGACGTCGATGCAGCAAAGTACAGCTGTGGAAGAGTTCCTGAGTCAGTGGAGTGAACATGTTTGGTATGAAGCGGAGGGTGGATGTGTTTATTGGTCGAAGGTCGCGGGAGGCACCAAATACGGGCCGTTCCGGCGTTCTGGGTGCGACTTCTGCGGCGCCCCTTTGCCGGCGTCCGTTGCCGTCTCGGATGCAGCTTGCCTCTCGCACAGGCTCCCCAGCAGCTGGGCCGTCTTGAAGACAGATGCTTGCCCGGCCGGCTGCAGCGATCGGACCTTCTGCAGGTTCTGCAGCGTCCTCAGCATCTCGGCGGACACGATGGGCAGGTGCTGCTCCTGGATCAGGCTGGCGCCGGTGGGCCGCAGGACGGTGTCCCGCTGAGCAGGCTGCTTGGCGGTCGGTCTGGGCCGCTGCGCCGACGCGGCTCGCGGGGAGACCAACGAGGTTTTCTTCAGTGGCGGCTGGAAGTCCTCTTCATCTTCTTCTTCCTCTGCCTCGTCGGCTTCTTCGTCCTCCGCAGACTGGTCGCTGGAGATGGTGCCGTCACTCAGCCCCTCGTCGTTTCCACTTTTGTCGTGGTCGTCGTCCTCTTCCTCTTTGCTACAATCTCCATCCGTGATGTACACCATGTTCACGGGAAGAGAGGTGAACTGGTAAACGAGGCGCTGGCCCTCCACCTTGTTCAGGATACCCCGCTGGTAGTAGTACCTTCACAAACACAGGGGAACAGACATCCAATCAGGTCTCAGTTTAAGTTTGAAGAGGAAGTTGGATCTTAAAGCTGATTTTAAAAGAATGGAGAGATTTTGTTTTTTAGAGCTACACCGATCCATTTGTAGTTTTTTCTTGTACCGGTCAATACATGCTTTACACACCCAGAAGCCATGTCAAAGAGCGGTAATGTTTTCAGATTGAGTTCCAACAGCAACAAGGGCAAATTTACAACTTTTAATGTAGATTTGACTAATTTAGCTGCATTGCCTTTTGAAAGTCTGTCTATATTGTTTGCTATCCTTTGTTAATATGGTTTGTTCATCAATTATGTTTTGTTCAATTGAAAACTTGTTTAATATTTATCACCATTATGTCATTTCTATCATGTAAGTGGAGGAAGAAAAAGCAACATAAACTTCAAGAATATTTATAAAAAATTTAGCGTACTGATGTCAAAAAAATCTTTATTTTTCTCCCTACAGATTTTATTGCCATGGAAGATCAATTTTCAAAATGTATGCAGCTTCGGAGGTAAAAATTCAGCATTTTTATTTAACCTTTTCATATTTTCTCCATCCATCTTTTTACGGTCGCAGGGCAGGCGGGTTACACCCTGGACAGGTCACCAGTGTGTCACATGTCAACACGGAGACACACAGGACAAACTCTCTCATGCGTATTGGTAATTTAGAGAGGCCGAATGTTTTTAGACTGTGGGAGGAAGCTGGAGTACCCAGAGAGAACCCAATCATGCGCAGGGAGAACATGCAAACTCTGTGCAGAACAACCTCAGGTCGGGATTTGAACGCGGAACGTTCTTGCTGCAAATTTTGTCACAAAGCTAAAATTTGTTTTAGTGGGATTTTATTTTTTTGGACCGTTTTTCAAAATGCCCTCTACGCGCTCTAGCACAAGAGGGCGCTAGAGGGGTCTCAGAAAGATGGAGGGAAAATGGAAAATAAAAAAAAAAAAAAAAAGAATTAAAAAGTGGTATTTTTCCACTTCACAAGAAGTGGAAAAATACCACTTTGTGATGCGCTGTTGCTTAAATTTTTGAAGCGAAGTCGCACCATTAAAACAGTATCGAGGTCCAAAGCTCCACCGAAACCCTCCTAAAGACGCTGTACCTGAGTGCTCTTCCCATGGTCTCATAGTTCATGTCTGGTTTGTTCTTGTGTTTGCCCCACAGCCTGGCCACGGCTTTGGAGTTGACCAGCTTGAAGATGCCCGCCTGCGGATCGGTCCATTTGATGTAGCGAGGACAGACTTGTCTGTCCTGCAGCAGCTCCATTAGAAACTGCCACAGGTAGAGGGTGTTCCCTCCTAAAGCAGAAACAAAACACACACACACACACAAAACAGGACAATAAAGGACGAGACAAAGAAAAATAACCTGAGGAGAATAACTTTGGTGAAGACTTAATAGAAGTAGTAAGAAAACATGTATTTGGCTCAAATGGATTTTTTTTTTTAACATATTCTCTAAAACATAAGTCTGACTTGTGTAAGAAAATGTGGTTAAATGACTCAAGTAAACAAAAATATCAACCAGGCAGGAAGTGACTCAGGAGTTGCTTTGGTTTGATAAGGAGTCATGATCTGTCATATTTCATAAGAGCCACCTGGTCTGCATAGGGATCAGAACCAAAATAAAAGGGAGTAGGGTTAAATATAGAGCTGCACTGTAAAACCCTTTCTAGAACCTTTTTATTTTGTTGCAGGCTTTTGAGATTGTTTATATGAGGGTTTGAAGAAGACAAATATCAATTTGTGTGATTGAACTTCAAATTTTATCGTTTTTTTTTTTAATGATTAAAAAAATGGCTGCTTGTTTGCAATTTTTTTGTAAATAATTCTTTAACAAAGAATCCCCTTTAAAACAAGCTGATATATCGGATGTCCTCTTTGCAACCTTTGATAAGTACTGCTAGTTCATGCGTTAGAAGCAAATTACATCCGAGGATCCTCCATATTTCTATCACTTATAAAAATGACTCATTCTGACTGTTTGGAAACGTTTTGGGTCGCAAAAAGCAGAGTCACGATGTGGAAACTGAAGAAGCACCATCCATCACTCCTAATAAGGCGAGAGCGTTTTGAAACCACAGTCGGCATGGCAACATGTCAGACGGCCTGCCTAATTAACCAGCTGATGGCAACTTATGTCACTGCTACTGCAGAAAGAGCAAAGCAGTAAGATGAATAATCTTCTCTGCAGAGTAAATAGAATATTCTCCCGCTTTTTATTCTCTACTCATGTTCCAGACACACACTTCAATGCTCTTCGGCTCTGTTGCCACTGAAGTACATGAAGTATGATTTGTGGCCATGCTGGTGCTGGTTGTTTCATTGTTGAAAGTGAATGATGTGAGCCCAAAGGTATGCGCTTCGAATCAAAAACATGAGTTTATTGCTTTTGCAAAGATGGTGACTCGTTTATTCTCTTTTGTTTATTTCCCGCAGTCTTTGTTGCACATCTAATTGTGTTTGTACTGAAATATCAAAAAGAAACAGAAGTAATGTGCGTACCTGGAGTGGTTCGTGCATTTAATCACTAAGCCCAGACCTTTGATGATCCAGAACATGTTATGTTTTGAAATGAGCAAATCTGAATTTAAAAAGCTCTTTGCAGTGAAAACTTCAGTCTGACTGAAAATAGCAGTTTGAAAGTCTTACTACAGATAAAATTGCGGTGTGGGGGCGATTTTCGGCTGACCTGCACTCATGGTGGTTGTTCCAGATAGACACTTTTTTTTCTTTTAGGGCAACATTTTTTACAGATAAGTAAAAATGTTTAAAAAAACCCCACACACATAAAGGTGCAAAATACAGATTTCTAATTATTGAAGTTTTTTTTTTTTGAGCAACAAGAACCACAAACATTGATTTAGTTTTTCTCAAAAGCAAATATTATTATTATTATTATTATTATTATTATTAAGAAAATTGACCCAAATAATTTCAAAACCGCCAGCCTCTTAGCTTCGCAAGACCTTTTTTATGTTTTCAATCTATAATGACTTACAGATCAGTTTTCTACAAAAACCACATCACTTGCTTAATTTTAATAAAAGTAATAGTTTTTGAGGAAATTTTTAAAATGTCCTAAAAAAATACCTACAATTTTTGTGGCCCCAACTACTTCCAACTCAATGACTTTGGGTCTCGTGGCAAAATGTTTTGACACCACTGGTGTAGACTTTGACTGAGCCACGGTAACACATGTAATGCACTCTGATCTAAACTAGTCCATCACAGCTCTGGGTAACCAAATGCTGAGAGTCTCAAATCTTTTGTGGCTCTTTCTTCGCGCCATCCAGAGCATTGTGACGACTTCCTGTAGGTGGAGTTTCAGAAAGGGCAGGAGTTTTTAAAGAGACAGAGGCTCAATTTCAAGGCATTAAATGAAGAAGTAAAATTTCTTTTGTCATATTTGATCAATATAGCACTTTTATAACAACTGAAGATAGCAAAGTTACTTGATAGTGCCATTTTATAGCACAATGTGCCTAGAAAACCCATAATAATGCCCCTTTGAATCACTAATTTATCTTTAAATGGTTTTATTTTGAAGTTCAGGTGATACATGAAAACTAATGATGTTTTCCAATACCTTTGTTATATTTGTCCTTCTTTACTTTGATATCCGGTGTAGGAGACTCTGCCCTCCGATGTCGAGGTTTCTTACCTGCTCACACAAAAACAAATCACATTTTTTTAAATCCACAGGTTCCCAGGTGACCTCACCCCTCCGCTCAGAAAGATAACAACTCACTCCTCTTTCTAGACTGCAGCTGCGCCGCAGGCCTCTCTTTGTGCAACGAGTGCCACTGCGACTGGTCAACGGCTCCCACAACGCCCTCGGCGGACACGGTTACCTGGGTAACGGGAGCGGTGATGACATCGCTCAGTGACGGGAGGAAAGCCTGGGCTGTGGGGGAGGCACATAAACAGATTTAATGAAAGAGAACATCGTATCTAAAAATAACATCTCCCAGCACAAACCACTTGTGTATCAGAAAGTGTGTGTGTGTGTGTGTGTGCTTACAGTAGTGCTGCTCCAGCGAGAGTGTGTCAACGCAGTCCATGTCAAGAAGTGAGTCGGCAGCAACAAGCGTCTCCATGGTCTCCTCCTCGCCGCTCTCACATGGCTCCACTGCAGATCAAAAGAGGAGCGCGGGCAAAAAAACACGTTGAGATACGGGAGAGTGGGATTCAGACGGAGAGGTCACCAAAGCATTCCCTCGCTTCCTGTGATGCCGACTCCCCCGCAAAGAACTTCATCTAAGGTGAGAGTAGATCTCCACGCTCGCCACAGAGATGGGCAATATATAATATCGCAAAATAGGTTTTGCTTGATAGATATATGAGAGAAAGTTGATGTAAACCTACAATATACAGAAATTATGAATAGCCAATGACAAAAAAAAAAAAAAGTTGCCATCCTCAATCGAGTGAATCCCACTTTCTTCAGGTTTCACCAACTCAAATTTATGAATGGAGTTTAAGACCTGCGTTGTGACAGAGATGTACAAGAAACAATATGTTTCCAATCAATTAGCACTTAACCATGATGGACGTAAAAAATTGTGGGTAAAAAAAATAGATAGGCATAAAGCGTTTATTAGCAGCTGATTACTGGTAGTCAACCGCTTTGAATCATAGAACGCACTGAAGATGTCTGCAGGGCACTCAAACTTCAGCCTGAGAGCAAAGTCCCACAAGAGAAAAATAAAACTACGTACGTAGAATACACCAAATTATTATGCAAATTGGATTTAAGTGTCATAAAGATAAAAATGTTTGTTGTGCTAGTAAATTTATAGATGGTATTGTGTGTCAGGGCTCTTTGAATCTCTATAATTAATTTCAGAGAGCTGGTTGATTAGTTTGTCTGGTGAGCTCAATCAATTAAAGGAAATCTACTTAAGAAGGATGTTCCACATTATTAAGCGGGCCACAGGTTTCTGAGCTGGTCGGCCCCTTCAGAGTCCCCGAAGGAGTGAAAATGACCTCAGCAAAGTATATGGACTTTCTGACCGATCACTTTCATTCAAAAAGAAGAGCCGTCAGTAGCAAAATCATCTTCATGCATGTCAATGCACCATCTCATGCTGCAAGAAATACCAGTGTGTCATTGGCTGCTATGGGCTTTCTTATGTTTCGTCTTTTACTTTTTCCGTCTGGCTCTTAAATCTGATCATGATGGCACAATTGGCAGTTTTGTCTTTCGGAACTGTTTTTTTACAGCAAACGAGTAACGTCCCAAAGACAGAAAATGATGGAATCACGGACAACCTTTGCGTCGTCTTGATGAGACTTCAACAAAGTGTCTTCAGTCAGGAGCTTCTTCCGGCTTGGTGTAATACTGACTGCAACAGGAGATCCTTCCTGCCCTAAGCTGTCATCCACAACAGCTATTTAAAGAAACTTGTGCAATATCATATTTAATTTCCCTTTGGGATTAATAACGGATGTTTGACATGAAACTAAATATTTTGATATTCAGAAAAAAAAATGTAAAAAACCTAAATGCTGTCTACAAACTGTTCTGCCCTACTGTGTGTCGTTTAAAACAAAATTACAAATAAACTGTTGCAGTAAATAAACAAATTACAAAGTAACAAGCAACTAATACTAAAGGGTCTATGAAAGAAGTCTGGAAAAACATTGACCAGAAACTATCTAAAAATAGCAGGAAAGTCATTTCCCTTGGAGACAAAATACTACAACTAATAAAAACCCAATACTGCAACATTACAGGTTTATTCTTTTTATCTTTAATATTGTTTCTCACCATAACACACTCTATTGTAATGTTATGAAAGTATGTACCGGCGTTTTCCTTAAACCAGCAAATAATATTTGCACCAAGGTTTTAAGATTCATTTACAGTAGGCCTCAACAATCTGTTAATAAGTAACAGGCTGAGTTCAACTGTTTACATGCCGTTCTCTTAACAAGGAACATTCTGCTACGACTTGCTATTTTTTACTCATAACTTTACGCAACCACGTTTATGAAACAATGTACGGTATGTGTAGGGTCACGACGATGAACGCAACCCTCAGCAAAAACGGCGTCTATTGTTTTCCGCGCATTTATTCATGAGGTGATGAGGTTGTGAAGCAGCTCAGCAGACCATCTGCTAGCTAGCAGCTACTTGTCATCTGCTGGGGGACAAAGCTCCACTAAAGCCACCGCGCAGGTAAAACAAACAAACAAACAAGCAAACTAAACACCCACTGGGTTCGCGGTTCTGTCCTCCATGTTGTAGAAACTTTCAAATGAACTCTCCTCAGCTGTCTCCGAGTCCTTCTCTAAACCAGCTGTTACCGGGGGCTAACACACGAGCTTCTAACAGCTGTTGCTCCCACTGATAAACGCGGCCCCGGCGACTTGCCTTTACCGTTTCACTCCGACGGTAGCACGAGGAGAGCCGCAGCCTGCTTTCACCGTGTCCTCTGCATCCTGTTGGGACTCCGTCGCTAACAGGAGCACGCGAGGAATGTTTTGTTTCACTTCCTGGACTTTTTTTTTTTCTTTTTTTTTTGGCGGAGGGCGGACCATGTGCTGTCAGCCCCAGTGCGCATGCGCGCAGAGAAGGCGCTGTTTTTTTTATTGTATTTTTTTAATTAAAGTGCTGTGGTTTACAGCAAACCAAAACCCACAATTCAGTTACACAGACAAAAAATTAACATTAGAGATGATCAATTATAAAAAGAATTTGTAAAAAGTAAGTTGTGTTCTTCACAATAAGGGCGATTATTAATTAATTATTGCTCTGAATATGTCGAGCTTGCTTCAGAAAACTGGGTTTTTTTGTCGTTTTTTTTTTCTTTTTTTACCAATAATCGATGACTGCATGAGTTGACGATGATTTTAATAAACCGGTGAATCACGATGAAACCGATTTAATTACAATTTGATTAATCGTTTCAGCTCTATATGTATTGTTCCACGTTACATTTCAGGAAACTGAATTTGCAGCACAGTAAGTCACAGTAAACAGTAATAAACACTCAAACTCTGTCAGTCTGTGGGTGAGTGCCACGTCAAAAAAAAAAAATACTGACATAAACGACATTTTTTGACAACTTTGTGACTGAGATGCAACCGGCCGAGTGGCAAACAGCTCGAGTGTGTGTGTGTGTGGGTGGGGGTGGTGACCTTTAAGCAGCTCGTGGTGATCCTCTGTCTGTGACTGTTCACCCATCAGACCGGTGTATGTCAGCAGGTGTTGATGGGGGACCTCCTCCACCACCACTGCAGGGTACTCTAAAAACATCCCCATCTGAAACCGGACGGTTGTTTCAAATCAAATACTGGCTTTGGTGATTTGAAAAAAAAAAAAAAACAACAAACTAGATCTCACCTGTGATGAGCTGAAGTGGTCACTGGCAAAGTCAAAGATGAGCTCCGGCTGCTGAAGCATGGCTGCGTGTCCCGAAGCAACTCCAACGTCATGAAAACAACATCACAGGCCCCTCCGGCGAGGAGGATCCGAACCAGCAGAAAGGTGTTGTTTAATCTTTCCTGCAGAGAAACTCTTTCGCTGAGCTGCAGATGCGCTCTGGAGCCCTGTCTTGTGGAGGAGTGATGCGAACAGCTACTCTAATTGACCAGAGACAGAGTGGCGTCACAGGAAACTCGTGTTGTTCTGCTTCGATTCTTGACGAGGAAGTGGAGGGGCGGTGAACTGTCCTGTGGTCTGACTGAACCTGCCACGGAACAACAGAGAGGCACCAGGGAACAAAATGTGAGTGAGGGGAGCCGTTAGAGGCACAGCTGCACCTGCAGAAAGCCAAAGAGGGATCAAATCTAATTTCTTCAAGATATTCTCAAATATTTGTCCAAGTATCAGATAATAAAAAATCAAAAAATTGGCATACTTTGCCTCGAGTGGAAAAAGAAGACAACATCGGTATCTGAGCTCGAGTCTCTCTGTTTTACATATCTTAATTCTTTCGCTCTTATCACAATTCTAAACTGGGCTAAACCAGCAACAGGAAGGAAGCTTTCGTGCTGCAGTGTGTGTGGGTGTGTGTGTGTGTGTGTAAGTGTGTGTGTGAGTCAGTATCTCTGGGGTGGGTGTTATGGGTCGAGGGGAGACAGCTGCGTTTGAACTTGCAAGATCATGTCTTAGAACAACGTTCGTGGCCTCAGGGTCGTGCATTCCCACGAATGTTGTGCCTCAGGAGGAGATATTAAGAACAACACCTTCTTCTACTCCTTCTTTCAATTCTCGTTTCTTGTTTTTCTTTTTCCCTCCCTTTTTCCGCCTTCTGCCCGGCACACATGCGCCACTGTTAAATTCCTGTGTCCACCAACCAGAACCCGATGTTCTCCGAGGGAGATTATTCTCCATGTGGTCCTGAAAATATTTCTTGTTCAGTCCCTTCGAACTTATTCCTGTCTAGTCCTCGTCAAGAATCACATCTCAATGTATTTTATTTGGGGGAGGGTTCTATGGTAGACAAAACTCCAAGTAGTGTATAAATCTGAAATGGAAGGAAAGTTATGCATATGCATAGAACATTTTAGATTTTTTGACAAATATCTTAAAAGTGTGGTGTGCCTTTTGTCTTTACCCCATTTATACCCCCCTTTCAAAAAATCCACTGAAGCAACCTGCCACAGATCATTTTCAAAAATTGTGCAAAAGCTTCTTTTTTCCTTTTGTTCATCCAATGTTTTTTAGAACTGTTTTCACTGCATTAAAAAAAAATGACAACAGTAATAACAACTTAGTAATTATTTTCCTGGAATAAACAAACCAAGTTCTCCCTGCACAACCAGTATAATGCAAATCTTGACTGGGGGTCAGGTTAAGGAGAAATTACATTCTCTTTCAGTACATCTCATAGGGAAACAAAATTACAAAATTAAATTTGTAATTTTCTCTAATGGAAGTTCTGTAGATAATTCAGAAAGCCATCTACTTAGTTTTGGTCTTTGTATATTAGTCCACTAGTGAGCTATTATTTTGTTTGCAAAATAGTGTTCTTCAAATCTACAAAAGTCTACTTGTTCTTTTAATCTTGAGATTAAAAAAATATATATATAGTCATATTTTAGGACTAGGCCTGTCGTGGAGGTTATTGCAATAAACAGTGATACTGTTGTTCTGCGATCACTTTCAAGTGATACAACAGCAGTGGAATAGTAATCCAGGTGGACCCTCTCAAAGATCAATAAACTTTCATTTCCAAACAGCGTTTAGAAATTAAACTAATATTCATTATAAATATCCAAAATAGGTAATAAAAAGAAGACTGACCTTGAGCTGTTTGGCAAAGACAAATGGCTGAAAGTTTCACCCTTCAGTGAGGCTAGTAAAATGATTATAGGCCACTTTTTTTCAGACTTTTTTTTTTTTTTTTACTGGTGACATAAAATGAAAACTGTGTTGTTTTATCACGTAAAATCCCTGTTGTGGTTTTAATGTGACAGAATGTGAAAAAAGAAGGAATAAATGCTGTTGCCACGGCGCCATTCAGCTCCACCATCCCCCTCGCCAGTGTCAAATTTACGGTGTAAACATTGCTACCACACCTGCTCCTACCTTTGACCCTCTTTTATTTTCCTTTTAAAAGTTTTACACCCACATTTAGGTTGTGTTTGTGTTGGATCTCGCTCTTCGAACGGTTTACGTCCAAGGATGCAATTTTAGTCTCTTTTAAACTGCTCCTACATTTTAAACCCAATTAAGCCTCATTTGTGGTTAAAAAGTACTTCTTTCTTTTTTTTTTTCTCCTAACATGAGAAGGGATGTTTTGTTTTTTTAACTCTCCTTTGGTGTGTGCGTGTGAGATAGATTCACAGCGTGTTTGGGTCAGTTATCACACAGGAAGCACAGCTCAGTTAGATGGAACCACTTCCTGAGTTTCTGGGCCAAACCGCTGCCAATACCTCTGCCAGCGGTGGCCTTTTCTTTCTCGGCTTCTGATGCGCCCAGTTGTTTTTAGCCTTCGTGATATCAACACGACCTGAGAAATGGCAGGTCAGCAATGTGGATGTATTTGTCATCTGTTATTTGTACACGAGGTGCAAAACATTATTTTAGAAAAGACCCACGCCTCCAAAATGAGCAAACTGTTTTAGTCAGCTTTAAAGATATCATCTTATGGGGGATTTTTTTTTTTTTTTTCACCCCACCAAGAGACGTAAGCTGGACATAAAAACGCAGCTGGGTGGCAAAGTTTGGTGTTTGTGTTTAACTTTCCATTTCTTGAAATGCTAACTTTTTAAAGCTCTTTAAAAGTGAAGACGTGAACTTCTGCTGTTTGTGTTTTGGATCGGTGACATCACAAAAGGCATTTAGCTGAAAAATCAGCTTGGGGACGAGCAACTCTGATGAACTGAACTGAATTGGACTTTGATTCTGAAGCGGTCGAGTTACATTCCAGTCCGCTCTGGTTTTTCTCTCCAAATTTCGCTTAGATCCATGCAGTGGTTTTGCACACAGTCACATTTTGTGTTACGTCTATTCAGTAAACTGAGCAAATTTAGATAAAACGCAAAAAAAAAAAAAAAAAAAAAAAGGGAACAAACGTGGTTCGGTTGCCACATGCCGTATGTGATGTCACTCGGGGCGTGCACGTTGTTTTTATGAGGCTGAATTTTAATTTTAAATAAAGAACATTTTACATCAAAACTGTAACACAGGAAAAAAAAACGGAGTTGCATCTATTTCTGTGGGTGTTAGGTTAATAACTTGTTTTCGTCGAAGCTATAATCAAATCATTTAGATTTTATTCAAAAAGGAAATGTTTAGTTGAGGTGTATATGTTTAGTTTTTTTCAACATAATTTCAAAACAACTTCTTTCTAAAGTCTGCATGTTTCACTCTTATTTGTAAGACTCAAGTCATAGTAAATTTTAAGCCTTTTGGTAAACTGTAAACATTTCTGAATTTTTATTTTTGCATAGAGAACGTAGAATGCCTACATAAAATTTGCATTTCACAATAACCAAACGAGCTGCTCAAGGTGGAAGATATCGAAGCAACACGTTGAAGTGTTTAAGGCAATTAAAACTATTTAATCTCGATATAAGAGTTAATCAAGTATTGACAGTGAAAAATGTATTGCAGTGGCTTTTTAATATCTATTTTATTGAGTATAAAGTGAAGCGTGGGCTATATGTTGTCTGTCTTTAATTAACTCATAAGAGAAATGTCATGCAACAAAATAAGGAAGTGCAATAAGCATAACAAAAAAAAAACAATTCAGTGAAAATGTTATGGCTGTATTTATTTCTGACTGGGACTTTGGACTTTCCCGTATACCAAGAAAATAAATCTGTTATGTCAGAAACACAAATCTAGAGCTGTTATGGCTCTGAAATGTTTTAAATATGTAAATGACAAACCTCCTATAAAACGCATTTTCTGATTTGACTCAATGAAACAAGTAAATAAATCAGTCATAGAAAGAGGTGAAAGAGTTCCAGCTGTTTATCATATGGCCAACAAATGTACGCAGCAGTTGAATACTAAAATATACTGCTGAGCTTAGCAGATGTTTTGGAATAAACACGCTTATTTTGCCTAAAATGATCGCTTTTTGAAATTCTATTCTGGACAGAGTAACCCTGACATGCTTACAAGCTAACTTGTTAGCTTGTAACATGTTAGCTAATGTTAGCTTACAAGCTAATGTTAGTTAGTTTACAAGCTAATGTCAGTTAGCTTGTAAGCAGGCTATCAGCTCAAATTGTTGACCTTCATTCTGCTTGTTAATACGCTTGTTGCTCTGGCCTCATGCGAACTGTGTGTTTAAAAAATTATTAATATCACTAATGGGTGATGTGACTTTAGTTTCCATGTCATCACTTCCTGAATGGCCAAATGACTTCCAAGCTAGCAAAACGTGTAACAGTCGTCACCTGAAACATGCAAGCTAGTTCCAGCAGGCAGTGAATCTGCTTCCACTGAACCTTAGCATTCTGCTAAAAGGACTTCACACTCTGAAGCCGGGGTGATGGAAAGTGTTTGTGGTTTTGACACACTAACTTTGGCCCGTGGCTTCTTACATTTAAGAGCAGTTTAAAGTGTGCAGCTAGCAGGACCCTGCTAGCTGAGAACCAACAATGCTAGCCACCGCTCCACCCTGTATGTATCTTTACTTTGTGTGGCACACCTGCTCACTCTAACAAAACTAGGTCAGTTTAAGGTAGAAATGTGGAATCAGTACTAAAAACAGCAGGCTAACAGGAGTGGATTAGTGGAGTGAATACAGCATTATTTCTGAACAACAAAGAAGTTTTTTGAGAAGCATCCGTGGCTAAATGAATACAGTTTTGAAGGAACAAAAAGAAAGCCTAAACTGAACAGATACTAGGGGCTGTCCAAGGGCGAAAACCGGTCTTTTGTAAATCAAGCAGTACTTGTGGAGACATGCTAGCGCTATCATCAAATGTCACTGTCACTAATTTAGATCAGAGCACTGAAACTCTGATGTATTGCATCATCTACTTTTTAACCACCAAGACCTGAAAGAAAACAACTTGTTCTTGGGAGTTTTGAAGCATTCTGAAAAGTAACATGAAGAAAGAAGGTGACTTTTTTTTTCTGCAGAATTATATTTTTATGCCTAGTGACCTGGGGTTTAACAGAAAGAAATGAGTGGAGGCTTTTTTTTCCAGTGAAGTGTGTTCATGTGGCTTTGAGTCTGAGTCAGAAAAAAACATCTATGATTTTTTTTTTCCCCCTTCAGTGCCACAACAATTAATGAATTGCTTAAAAAAATGTTGTGGAGGATAAACATGCTTACCTTGTCATACACTTTTAACCCAGCTACAAAAAACTACAACGTTCTACAGGGGTTTATGCTATAGACATACAGGGTAGAATGTGACACTGAAAGGCAGTAGAAATGTGGTATTGAACATTTTTAAGTTTCCACTTCAAGTCTCCAAGATCGACTTAATAGCGCTGCTAAATTAAAGCCTTCCCTCAGCATAATGCTGCCACCATCTTCTGCCACTTTGGGAATGGTTATGCTGAGGATGATGTGCAGAGTTAGTTTTTCTAAGCATGTTGCATTTTGAACGTGGGTCAAAATGTTCAGTTTTGGTCTCTTCTGACCTTTCACAAGTTTAACCTCTGACCTGGGTCCAGGGCACCAGTTGGTTTTCTTTTGGGGGGCATCCGCAGGATTTTACAGATGTGTGTTTTGCAAACATTGTACTTCATATAAGAGTGATGGGCCTATATCAGATAAGTTGTAATACTATTTTGGGACCTGTATGAAAATAAACAATACTAAAGTATTTAAAAATGAAGAGGTTATAGTAATATTTGAGGGGAACAACATGAAGCTACTGGCTTCATGTTGAAATGTATTATCAGTTCGTATCAACAGTTCATATTCGGTTATGCAAAGGACCACCCATTAATATACCGTAATTTGCATTAACATTAGCCCTATTCTTTACTTTAGTCAACAGTAACACCAAAACAGTTTCCAGCCCAGGTGGAATGATTTTAAAATTATTTTATTATAGTCCAGCCTGTCAGTTTAAGTCATAAGTAGCTTGGTAAATTTTCTTTTTTTCACTGATGAAAACATGCAAGTTTATGTGTGTAAAGCTATTATTTTATAACCTGTCCTGTCTGCTGAGTCGCTTGGCCTTCATGATGATGTTTGTTCGTTAATATTCTCTAACACAGCTCTGACGCCTTCTGGATTTACTCTCAAATTAAATGTCACCCTGTTGAACTGTCATGAACTATTTATGACTTTGCATGGCAGTTAGTTGCGCTGAATTTTATTTATCCATATTAGATCAAAAAGGACCAAATTTTTCAGAGTTTGGTGTCATTCTATTACAAATAATATCAAGAACTTACATTAAAGTTGCGCTTCAAAGGAATAGTATTATGGTTTATGGGGACGTTCTATAACACAATCACGTTAACTTCATTTGTTATATAAATGGTATGTCAATCAATATTTAAAAGGAATTTGACTTTGCAATTTAACACCTTGAAATTGGGCCTCTGTCTCTTTAAGAAGCTCCTGCTTTTTCTGACCTGCAGCACGTCATCACAGCAACGTTTCTTTAACATTTTTCCCAGCGTTGCAATGAGAAGTAGCTCGTATGACGAGCTCAGAAGAAGCGCAGTTCCACCAGGTGTTTGCTAAATGCCGCTGGCTAGTCTGAAGGAGCTGAGAGGAAAATGCAGCGTTCAGTGAGAACAGCCGTTAAGGGATCCCGTGAATCCACCGACGACTAAAAGGACTTCTCAAACGGAATCAAAGCAAAACTCCAGGTATGTTTTTGATGCATCGTAACATGATATAAAGCTAAAATAAAGTCGACTCTATATAATTGCCGCAACTTTAAATGGGACAAAATGAGAAACGTTCGAGAGGCATGAATACGTCTGGTAAAATTAAACTTTTGATTGGTTGTCTCTAATGATTTTAAACAGTTAGCTTAATAGCTAATTGCTTTGTTCCTACTGTAACTGAAACATTTCTGAAAACAGAACGGTTCTAGTCAAAGCACAATCAGTTTTTGGTAAAAATCAACCATTTTGTTTAAGAGGAAACAGACAGAACTGGGTTTTTTTCCACCCGGCAGTAGAACAGTATAATTTTTCCTGCTGTGAACAGAGACCTGTCCCTGGCTCCTATATGTGTTGATCGTTAGCGAGGCCTGCAGCCTGCTGCCTCCGTAGAGGACACTCCAACTGTAGAGCCCTTTGTTCATCAGCAGTCTGGTCACATAGGTAGGTCCCTGTGGCCCCGGCGCTGGGATCCGAGTCTGTGAAGAGCCTGCCAGGCCCCCAAGGACACTGATAAGCTTCCCCCCCACACCCCTCCACTCCCCATAACATTCATTCCCCAGTTTGTGCCAGCGTGTGTGTGTAAGCGAGAGCGAGTCAGAAAGTGAGATAGAAAAGAGTGCGAGTGTTTTTGACAGAATAGGACAGAGTATGCGTGTGTCTACGAGTGTGTGTGTGTGTGTGTGTGAACTAGGCCAGTGTGATAACAGCATGGCAAGAGAGGGAGCAGATGATAAGCTCCTCTTGTTGCTTTGGGTAACCAGGCCTTGTTAAGTGAGCACAGTGAAATATGGTGTGTGTGTTTGTTGGAGATGGGGAATTGGAGCACAGTGGAGGTGTTTGCAGCACTATTTTTTTTTTCTTTTTTCTTTTTTTTTTTTACAAGCAATTTGTGACAACGGCAGAGCTGTGTCTGAAAGAAAAATTGTTTTGTATTTTTGTTTTGTTTCATCTTGTTAGCATTCTCAGATTTAAAAAAAAAAAGAAATACACCACAAACAGCCTCGCTTGGAAACCTTTTCCTCCCTAGAAAGTACTTTCACTTTCTCTTCGGCACATGTCAGACCCCAGCACACGTCTTTTCTTCTTCTTCTTCCCCCCTCCTTCTTTTACAGAACAAAAAATCGCCGTAAGGGCTGGCAAACTGAAGAAGAGGCATGCTTACCTTATCAGTGCTGGGCTCGTTTCTGAGTGTGTGTGTGTGTATATGACCCAGCCGCAGTCGCCTGGAGGATCTGAGGAGAGGAGCGGAAATTGTTCTCATTACATCTGACAAACTGAGAGAGAGAGAGCGAGGGAGAGTGAGAGAGAGAGAGAGAAAGAGCCCTCATCTGCTCACAGACCTGGGATCTGCTTCCCTTATTGTGAATTCCCAGGAACCAGGGAGGGAGTGACGCACACAGTCAAGATCAGAGTTGTCAGTTGTTGCTTCCTCTTTTTTTTTTTTACTTCCTTTATTCCAGAGAACTAGTTGAACACACACACACCACCGTCACACCTCTTCCCCCAGCCTGTGAGATCTGATTGGTTACCTGTGTTGTTAGCGAAGGTAACCCATAGAGACCATTGTGGGTGTGAGGCAATGTAAACACGGCCTTATTTGCAACGTAAAGCAGCGAGCAGGCCTTCTGCAAACAAATGCGGAGCTTGTATGAACGCAGACTAATAAGGTTAACACACTCCCTAAATATTATATTTAGCAAAAAAAAAAAAAAAAAACATCTAGAATTTTTCACACCTTAATGAGAATGAATGAATATGCTATCAGGTGTTTTTTTTTTTGTTTAATAATAATAATAATAATAATAATAATAATAACCCCCCCTCCAAAACTCTCAGAGAAGTTTACATTTTACATAAGACCCTCACGCCCCCTAGTGGCAACAACTTGAACTTGCTCTTTTTAAAAATAAATCCATTTGAGTGTTTCCTGAAGAGCAGAAAAAGCTGACATTATAAGTGCGCCTCAGTAAATTAGTACATTATTGAAAAGCTACACAATACTTATTTATTCATAAAGCCTTTTTAAAAAAAACAACAACACAATGTTGGGCAAAGTGCTGCACAAACAAAAGATTCAATGAAAAAGAAAAGTTCAAATGAAAAGTTGATTTATTTCACTCGCGTATTCCACTCTGTTATGTTTTTGTTAATTATGGTGATTTCCTGCTTACGATTAATAAAAACACACTATTGAAGATTAGGATCCTATACCAGAGCAATAAGAACATTCTTAAGATGGAAATGTGGGCTTTAATAACAGCTGAAAGGTCGCTGTTTTCCAAAGATTCTTTGAAAATCTTACAAAACAAGCCTCATTGGAACACATGTTCTAATGTACTGAGCTCTGCTTTATAAGTCCATCTGTTCAGAGTCTGGTTTGGAGATCTTTAAAGGCTCAGAGGCCTTAGAACCGCTGTTAGCCAGGCTAACGTCTTGAGAAGCATGGAGGGACGATGGTTCTGTTTTAAAAACACCCTGTCAGCTTGGATATTTTCTTCATCACCTCTCCGTCGAGCTCTTCTTTTTCTTTTGTTCCTGCGCTCCGCTGTCATTCGTTCTGTCGTCCGCCATCGTGAGAAATCACTCCCTGATGCTCCGCGCCAAAGCGTAAGCAGCGTCCAACTTGGACCAATAGTAATCAAACATTCATGATGGACGTTTGCCAGAACAAATTAGACATTTTTTTCAACAACACCCAATAATTTTGATAGGTACACTTTATTTTATTGTGTCATGTAGCGTGGGGCGCTGGTCTGGGTCTGGACTTGGTCTCAGGTTTGGTGGTCTTGACTACAACACCTAACACCTATGTGGCTTCTTGGTTGCATGTACCCCCTCCCTCCCATCCCTCCCACCTTCTTTCCATCCCCTTTTTGTTCAATTTTTTTCAAAATAAATGCCATTAGTGGCAAAAAAAAAAAAGTGAAGTTTATGTTATGTTCAGGAGACAAGATGGTTCTGTCCCTGAAATTATGACGCATAGAATCACATGTTCACTTCTAAACTATGTCACAGAGAGTAAACCCAATAAAAACACAAGGCCTCATTTCTGAGGTATTCAGTTAAATACAATAGCTACACTTAATGATATTGTATTAGCGATTAGGCAACGCATTCAGCAAACACTTTTACGTTTAATACTTGAGTATTCTTAACTTTTTTACTTTTACTCAAGTAAAAATGTCAATGGGATACTTTTACTAGAGTACATTTTTGTCTGTGTATTTGTACTTCCACTTAAGCAAAACATTTTTTTGAGCACTTTCTCCACCGCTGCTCTCCACATGTGCGCTCCTGGCCTCAAAGTGACCCTTTATCTTGTCGTTCCGCCGCGGCGGGGTTGTTGTCTTATCGCTCAGACGAACAGTGAAAGGGCCACGTGCGCCAACAGGAAGGGACTGGGACACAAACTTCACCGTCCCCTGACGAAGAGGAGATCCGAGGGAGGAGATAGATGGGAGAAATACTCCAGAGTCGATGCTTCGTCAAGCTGATGAATTCCTCCTGCTCGCCGCGTCTGCTCACCTTCTGCCGCTGCTGACGCACGCGCGCGAGCGAGAGAGGGAGTGTTTTGGATGCACGGGCTGAAAAAGTGCAACATTGGTGTATCTGTAGAGGAATGGCTGCATTGTGTGTGTGTGTGTGCGGGTGTGCGTGTGTGTGTCGTTTGTCAGGCATATTTCTTGACGAGTGAAAATCACCGGTGTGTTCTTTCCTTGACGTTATTTCCCTCTAACACAAAGCAGCACACACGTTCAGTCTATTAAAAACAAGAAAACAAAAACAAAACATATTTTCCTTTGTTCTTTTCAAATGCTAGCAGATGCTGTGGCGGAGACCGAAAACTCGCCTCCTTCTGTTATCAATCCACTGCAGATATGCTAAAAACTCAGATGGAGTCTCAAAACATCCAGCGCTCCGCCTGCACTTTAAATTGTTACATGCTTATCAGATGCAGATTTTACTTAAAATGTGATGTAAAGAAAATTTGTGAAGGTTGCCTTTAAACTGTTAAAAGCGAACTTTTGGAAAAACAACTGCTGTCATGGTCAAATTTTATTTTTGGTGCTTCAGCCTGCTGTTAAGCACCAAAAAAAAAAAAAAAAAAAAAATGGCAAAACATTGTATTGAGAGGAAAGTTTTGGGGGAGAAAAAAAAAAGATCGGCTAAACTTCCACCCTGAACTTTAAGACCCTGAACTTTAAGAGGCCAGGAGAGGACAAGCTGTTTACTACAGGTATGTTTGTGTTGGATGCAGAATTGTTGCTGCATCTGGTGTTTTTTTTCTTTTTTAGTAACATATTTCTTCTTCTCCTGAGGCATTGTGAGAAAGCTGGAGCTCCACAGTCTCAACCCAAATGTGTTATTTTTATCGATAAGTTTGGAGGACGATGTTTTCACACGCTGCAAAAACACAAAATGTAATCCAGTATCTTCAGTCGAGCTCGTAGTGCAGATATTTTGAAATAAAACAAGCTTTACAAGTAACTTTTCAGGAATATATAAGAGCATTGTTTTCAGTAAATAGTTCCTGAATATCGATATAAAAAAACACCTTGTCATAGGTGAAATAATCGATATTTAATCAACAAATAAAAGACATTTTCTCCGTGTGAAAAATCAAATGATCTTCCAGTGGAACTAGCACTAAACTAAAACATTAAGGATTTGTCCACTTAAAACAAGCTTCCATATCTTTCCAAAACTATATTGTAAGCTAGTTTTGTCCTATTTCAAGAATACTAAATATGTTTGCACTAGAAATTAGACCAAAACTACTTGGTAAAATTTTGCCTCTTTGCTGTGAAGTTCCCCTCATTGACATGTTTACAATGGTTCTTTTGACATCCTTTGAGCAAAAAAAGCCCCTCGGAGTCAGAGTGTGGCAGTCCGCCTTTCATCCAAAATTTACTGCTCTTTTTCTAGCAGTTATGAGTCACTCAGCTCCCCCTCTTCCCAACCCATCCCCGACTGTATTAAATGTTTTCAATTGACGTAAATCTGGAAAGAAAAACACAAAAACACATGGAGATGTTGCTGCATTTCGGCCCAGCATGCGCCAGTGTCACCAGCACAGACGGAGAGGGAGACCACCTCCCCAGCTCCAAAATCAACACTTTTCAAACTCGACTTAAATTTGCACGGGCCCAGATGACCTGCGTAGCAACTGTTAAGCATGGTGGTGGCAGCATCATGGGTCTGCCGCATAAACAGGAAGGCTTTGAAGAATGCGGTGGAAATACAAAGGATTTTAATCGGTTTGGTTCCTGTCCAGATGTGTGAAAATCCAGAATTAATTTAAATTATTATTACTGGACCAAATACAAGTTTTCTAATTTTTTTTTTTTAAAACGTTTTATTTTTCAATGGCTGTTTTATATCAACGTATCCACCTGTCCACCCTTGTCACATCTCACATTTCGCATCTCGACATCTTATTTCCGCACACCATTTTGGACATTTCACCTACACCAAGCAAACAGGCTGCTTGATTCCAGCTCTGCCAAAAGTTATTCAGGGATTACTGATGGAGGAGACAGTCAGAGAGAGATGCATTCCCTTCAAAAAGACATTAGAGAAATTTATATGCATTAACAACATCCGTGGACATAATAATCACAATAATTGCAGTTAAAGGGACAACAGTAGACGTAATGAAAATACAAACTAAAGTAATAAAAGTACACAATAATAATAATACAAAATAAATTCGAAAGGTACACGAGAAAATAAATAGAGGTGTCAAGGTTACAATATGAATTTAGTTATAGGTCTCCATCTTAAGTTGTAGCCTTGATGTTGTTTTTTCCACAATATAGACTTTTCTAATTCTATCTCTCCACTGTGTGGTCTTAACCAAACATATGTTACATACTTCTTCGCAATCAGAAACTCTGATCACGTATTTATTGTCTTTGTCGATCATGTCAGAGGGCATTATTCCCAAAATATATACTGATGTATCCAGATCTAAATAAATGCCTAAAATACTTTTTATATCTGTTTTGTTTAATGTTTAAAACTCAGTATTGGTGTCTTAGCAGCAAGGAGAAGCCCAATAGATTCACAGCGCTCTATGAAGTGCTGTAAAAAAGGAGAAAAATGCAAGTTTTAAAAAAAAATTGTCAATGTGATTTCAATACATCCTGTGTTAAATTTTCTATATATATAAAAAAGAAAAAGAAAAAAAAAATTTAACATCCAAAGCAAGTTGACTTTCATACGATCAGACATCAGAGTGTAAGGAGGTTTCCTCGCAGAAACTTCAATGAAGTATTTTTAAAATTGAATTTTAAATTTGAAAACGGTGCTGTAATAAGAATCTTGTGATCTGATTGAAAGTCCAAACAGCAAAAAAAAAAAAAAATTAAAAATAAAAATAATAATAATATAATAAAATCTGCAAATACAATAAAAAATAAAAAAAACTTAGAAAAAAAAACCCATATACACAGAGTGGCAATTTTGAAAAAAAACATTGAAGATGCTGGTTAGTTTGTACGGCACGAGAGCCGTCCCGTTATTTTCCTTTGTTTGACACGATTTTGCTTGTTGTTCCTCGAGTCTTCTAATTTGCGATGCTAACAGAGAATAAAAGTTTGTTTTTGGCCACTCTCCAGTACACGGAGTACCCACAGAAAGACTTGGTTTGAAAAAACTGCAAAGGGCTGATTTGGAAAGCCCTGGTGGTCACCCTGTTCCTCTCAGATGGTCCTGGGCCCTCAGACCGCCAGAGCCGCGGCAACAGACCTCAGATGTCACGCTTTGAGTAATCCTCAGAGTTTAGTGTCGAGTAAACAACCGAGGGTTTTGTCAGAAATGCTAGAAGGTAAGTTTTCAGTTCAGGCTTACTTAACCTACTTGGTAAAAATGATTCTAGTAAATTAAAACCAAAGACCCACCAGAAATGCTTTTTTTTTTTTGTCAGACATGACAAAAATGCAGCTATTTCCGCTTTGTTTGAGCCAAATTTGGGCTTTTTAAACCTCGGAACACTGTGTGAAGTGTCCGGCGCGGTAGTGTTAGTGTCATGCTGTGGGCCAGTATTATTGCCAGCCGTACCGACGCGACAAACAACCTCCATTTATCTCCATTTATGTCTCTGCCATAGAAAATGGTTCCCGTAGCATGACCCTGCCACCACCGAGTTTCAAAGTGGGAATGGCTCATGAAAGACCGTGTCGCTTTCATGCTAAACGTTCTGAAACTTGTGGTACAGAGAAAAGAAAATCAGATGTATAAAACCATGGAAACATGAATATTTAACTTTTAGTTTGCTGCATTTCTTGTTCTTTTTGTTTGCTAATATCTTAAAATCCTGATAGACCTTTGGAGAACTGAAATTATCCTGAAATTAAATGGATTTAGTTGGTAAAATTACATAAAAATTGATTTAAAAAAAAACAGTTTTCTCCAGTTTTCTCTGATTTAGTTATGTTGATAAAAAAAATATCCAATTACCAATAGACCCGAAGCCCACTGAACACCAAGTCAAAGGCCGCTAAGCAGACGTCCTCCTGGACGACTTACACTTGACACGCTGCTCCTTTTTTGTTTTCTCGCAGACGATCCATCAAATCTTTCGAGAGCCAACCAAAAGAACCGGAGCCAGATATGTTATTTCAGCCTCTGCTGGGAGCCAAAAACATTTCAGAGCCGAATGTTCTGAATGCGATTCTGTTCAATTAGACCTGCTCAGAGCACCGTTGGATTTGATTTAACATGGAACCACAGCTCAGTGATTGAAGGCATGTTGGAAGAGCAGCAGAGAGACAGAGAGCGAGAGAAAGACGGGTTCCAGGGAGACGGGCTGAGGCAGGAATGCAAAGAGAAAGAAAACAGGCACAAAAAAAGAGAAAAAAAATGAAGGCAGAGTGAAGAAATAAGATGAGGGGTGGTGAGAGATCAGCGGACAAAGAGCTTCTGTGACAGCTAATGTGACATGCGTGACTCTAGTTACCTCGGAGCCAGATTCCAGGTCAAAATTTGCTCTTTTTGAGAGTGCGAGGGTGTGTGTGTGCATGTTTGTTTCTAATACCTTGTGGGGACCATTTTCCTGACACACTGCACTGTGGGGACCCACTGATCCTTGTGGGGGGCCGAAGCCTGGTCCCCACAAGGGAAAACGCTGTTTTGGGGCCAGGGGTCAGATTTAGGACTAAGGTGTGAATTGAGTTTTGGTTAGGGTTAGGTATGAAGTGGGGTTAGGGTTAGGAAAAGGGTAAAATTCAGGCTGTAGAAATGAATGGAAGTCAATGGAAAGTCTCCACAAAGATAGCCACTCTAACGAGCTTGTGTGTGTGTGTGTATGTGTGTGTAGTTAGAGACGAAGAGTTGGGTAAAAACAAATGGAAAGATCACAGTAATGTTCTGTGCTGCTGTCCGTCATCACATGATGCCGCCTGCTGTCGCATTTTAGTCAACAAGCACAAAACCTTATCATACACACATACATACACACACACACACACACACACATCAGCATCCATAAAGAACAGTCAAAGACAGACACATGTATACAATGCTGTAAGCAATAACTACCATCCATCTCATCACATATTGATTAATTTAAAAAAAAATTACAGGATCTCTTTTTCATAACGACTCTTTTATTATTCGTATTATTATTATTATTTTGTGTGCTGGAAGGAAATCTGTACGTCACCAATACCAGCGAAGGTAATGAGTCAGACAAGATTATAGACAGAGTGAAGCAGGCCATTAATTAAAGCCACTGCACAGAAACACATGACTTCAGTAGTTTAAGAACCAGAGAGAAAATACAAGTTTAAAGCACTAAAGTGGTAAACGAGAGGAGATGTTTTTATTTGTTAATTTTTTTCCATTTCAAAATGACTCGATATTCTGAAAAAAAAAACTGAATGTTTTTTGCATTTTTGGTTGCAGTCTGAGTCACGTGTCAGCTTCGGAGATGCTGATCAGCTGGTTCCATTTGTAAACAACTCATTTGGTCGAAAATTAGAATAATAAGTGGATAAAAAAAAAAAAAATTAAAGTGGCAGAAAATCTTTCAATCATGGCACAACATGCAAACCAACGTGACCGTCGTTAAAACAAGCAATACTTTCAGTTTTTAAAAAGAAATTGAGCAAGAAAAGAACAAATCATTTGTAGTGTTGTAAAGCTACAAGCTAACTCCATCTATGGAGTTTGTAAAGCTACATATTCTTGAGTAAAGAAAGCCCAGTTTTTATTTCACACGCAGAATAAAGAGGAAGAGATCTCAGCGGTGCTACATGCGCGTAATTATAGGTGTGCGCACGACTTAGTTCCAAACAACCCGAGCGCGCTCCAGAGGCTCAACGATCCTTCTCTGACCCGTTTGATTCTGAAGCGTTGACGCTTTCGCTGTAATTGTCCACATCTGGAGTCCAGCGATCCGTTCAATCTTTGGGGAGTTTCTGTAACGAGGAACCTGGAAACATTTGTGAAATAACTCAAGTCGAGTTTTGATTTGTTTACACATAATGAGCAATGTCAAAGCTTGGTGGAAGCTGAAGCCAAAAACAACACCGCAAAGGTTTCTTGAATATGTCAAAGAATCTCTGTTCAGGGTAGAAATATCCACTCCAGGTTGAAAATAGCAATGTTTGAGAATATGTTACTCTTTAATGGCCTCTACACCGAAGAGTGTTAGTACCTGTGCTTCCATTGGCCATAAAATTGTGCGAATTGGAATTACAATAAATTTGCTGAATGAAAACGCACCAATCTTATTTTATTTTATTGTTTTATAAATGCACATTTTTGGTCAAAGATTTTTGTCCTAATATGAGGAGGTTTTGTGATAATCAAAATTTGCGTATTTCACCAAACTGCAACAGAAACACTTTTCACATCACACAAATCAAACCTTTAAAAGTAGCACAGGCCTCTTCAAAACAGTTGGCTCTGTCAGCACAACTCAACAACTACTTCCTTCTTTACTTCAAAATAAGAGACGCGTAAAATATGCGGAACAAGGCGCCAGGTTAAAAGTCCTCAGAAGAATAGCTTACTCTTACTTCAACAGACATGATCAGAGACAAACAGCAACCAGATGGCGTTTCAATATTGCAAGAGCTCGTGCTGCGATCTTGCTACACCCCTTGCGGTAAGTATGCTTAGCATGCAAGTTGATTAACACATACATTCGCTTAACTGGATACACATCACATGAGCAACAGCAGCCTCAGAGCCGCCGTGGAGCCGCATTCGAGAGCGTCTGCAACAAACGTACAACCGTCCATATGGTGAGATTCATTGAGTCAAAGTTACAGTCTCCTCCCAGACTGTGGGTTTGATTTGCTGTTGCAGCGGGATGACCTTTAACCCTTTTCAGAGCAACACTCTTCAATTTTACCGTTTGTCTTTTTTTCTTCTTCTTTCCAACATTGGCTCCATCTTTTTAAAAAAAAAATATATATGAAAGACAATTCCACCATGAAACAGTGGCGTTTTGGGAATTCGCTGACGCTCCACTCCCATCGCTCTCCGGAAAAAAGAGCGAGTTTCTGTGCAGGCGCATCTGGAGCGCTTGTATGACATCTTCCAGGAGGAAAGAATTCGGCCTTGTTCGCTCGGTCGTACATCAAATATGTTTTCCTTGCTTCCTCGTCTTTTTGTTTTTGGGTCCGAGTCCCCCGCCTCTGGCTGCACCTTCCTCTCTCCTCAGGCGGTGCTGGACTTGTTGGTGATGCGGGAGTGGCTCTGCTCGGAGGATCGCTCGGTGACTTTGAGCTTCATACACGACTGCTTCTCGTCCATCAGCATCTCGGCAGGTAGGCACCAGCAGCACAGGCAGGACTGGAACCGGAGAAAGGGGGTGAATTTAAAGGGAAAGACTGTCACATTTTCAGCAATTTTACGCACATTATGTTTTTACCAAACAGCGCGTTGCAACAAACAGCTCTTTGCCTTGTTGACATTTTGTCACGTTAAAACCCACAAACTTTAATAAGACAGAAGAGCACAAAGTACAGTAACTTGACTCGACCTGAAAGCAAAATCTGCTGTGTGTCCTTAGAGAGAGAGAGACCTTTTTTTTTTTAAGTAATAAACTAAGCTTAGCTGCATTGTTTGATAACAAGGATCAGTTGGAATATGTGCATGGTTGGATTTACTTTTATGTAAAGTGTCTTGAGATGACGTGTGGTGAATTAGAGCTGCGTAAATAAACCAAATGGACTTGAATCAAATTGACACGGTGAAAATGTATGTGTTTATCTGTCAACGTTGAACTATAATATTTCATTAAACAGCTTAAAATAGGACTGTAGATGATACAGAACAAGTTCATTCATTTTTTTTTTTGTACAAATTCATTCTTGGACAATGACAGTTTAGTCTGGTCAGTTCTGTCTATTTTGACCTACTTTGAAAAGAAGAAGTGGAGCCTCCTGCACAACCAACAAGAACGCAGCAAGACAAAAAACACTTGAGGTTCCCAGCAGCCATTGTACAGGGGGAAAAAACCAGTTGGCCAGATGTGCTGGAACTCGATTTGGGTTGCTAGGTGACAGGGATTCGCTGGTGTTGCTAGGTGACAGGCGGTGCCTGCTGATTTGTGACTTTAGATTTCGGAGTGCCGTTTTTGCAATTCACTGATGTTCCCATGTCTGTCTGTATAAATGTGAGTTTTTGTGCAGGAGCATCTGGAGGTTTCCGCAGGTTTTTCAGATGTGTCGTTCTCCGGACACCAAAAAAACATGAATTTATTGCCAAAATACAGCTGGGTGGGTTTTTCTTAGCGCTTGAGAGATTGTTTTGTTTTTTTGTTTTTTTGTTTTTTCGGAAGCAGTAGAACTCAAAAAGGATGAACAGAAGTGTAAAATGTGAATTTAGCATGACAGAGGTTGGTCTTACCCTGAAGCAGTTCTTGAAGCGCTTGCTGACCATGTACAGGGCGATGGGGTTAATGCAGGAGTTGACAGAAGCCATGTTGATGCCGATGTAGTCCAGCACCAAAAAGAAACTGTTAAAAAGAACAGGTGCCATGCCTCAGTGTTTTGTAGCAGTTTCCCTGGCAAGCTGTGGCATGAGTAAACGGCGCGTGCGTTTCCCTGCTCCGTACCTGAGCAGCTCGCAGCGGTTCGGGTCCTTCTCGTCGTAGATGGTGAGCTTCAGGATGCGGCTGAGGTGGAGAGGAAGCCAGCACAGAGCGAACACCAGAACCAGACAGAACACCGTCTTGGCCACCTCCCTCCGCTGATTACAAAACCACAAACACACAAACACACACACACACACACACACACACACACACACACACACGCATCCATCACGACTTGGCCTGGACGTGACTGCGCCTCTGTGGAGTTGTACATCACAGAAAGACATGCGGCTCTCCCCTAAATTTGTAGTCATTTCAGATCAAATCGATTACAAAAAAAACCCAAAAAAACTGTTAACCTGGAGCTTTTAAAGGCATCGATTACATTTAGTACTGAAGATTTATTTCTGTTGCTCTGTTATCAACACCAGCTGAATTTGAAAGCAGGATTGTAGGTATCTGATGATTCTGTTAAAGTAAAAAAAAATTAATGAAGAATATAAGTTTATTTAGTCGGTCACAGAGAATACAACGTGGGAGTTCATTTTCCAAAGTTATATTTTCACCAAGTCATTATTATTATTGGTGAAAATGTATTATTCATACAATTATAAATATCAGAGTTCCAAACCAATTTTTTTTTTTTCACAAACTAAATATTTAGTTTGAAAACTAAATATTTTGATCCCAATTCAGTGTTTAAGGGTCTTCAGTTTTTGTGTGAGCTAAATATTTAGCTTTCAAACTAACTTATTTATTTTTCTAACTTGATTAGATTCATTTATCTAACTAAGTATTTAATTGTAAAACTAAATATTGAACTTGCTAACTAACCATTTAGGTCCAAGCTAAATATTTAGCTAGTGTGCAAATTAGCTTGCGACTAAGTGGAAATATATAGCAAAATAAAAGCTGGGTTTTTCAAACTAAATGTTTAGTTTCAAATATTTAGTTAAAAACTTTAAACCAAACCTTTAGTTTGAAAACTAAGTATTTCGTTCTGACTTAGGTTAGGAACTAAATATTTATTTACAAAATAAATAATTGTCTTCCTGACTAAATATTTAATATGAGAGCTAAATATATAGTTTGTAAACTAAATAGTTAGCTTGAGTGATATGTTTATAAATGCATGAATAACACGGTGAAAATATGACACCCACGTTTTTGTCTCTCTTTGAAAGGCTAAGTAAACCAAAGTGTTGCTGTTAATTTTCACCAGTGTAACCCGTAATCTGACCTGTTTGATGTGGTCGCTAAGGGCGATCTGCACCCCGTTCTTCTTCCTCAGCATCTCACAGGTCATCAGGGTGTAGAAGATGGCCGTGCAGGCCAACGGCAAGCAGAAATACGCGCTGAACAGCCACCAGTCCTTTGCTGATTTATAAAACTGCACAAAAAAAAAAAAAAAAAAAAGGAACAAAGGGACGGCTTTGGATTACGTTCAAACATCTGGGTGGGAGCGCTCTAAGCTGGAGATAAAGCATGTAAGAAGCTGATTTACTGGAGCGTAGCCGCCGCCTGAACCTTCGCCGGACTGGAGGGGGAAACTCGGGCAGGTTTGGAGTCGTGCAGGACATCCTTTTTACCAAATGCTGATTTATCAGCAGCAATACGCAGAGGTCACGTTGTTACTTTTTAGTAAGGGGAATGTCATGCAAAGTAAAAACAGGCAATCTCCCATCTGTGATCTATATCATTTCATCATCCATGAACTCTTTCCAGCCTCCCTCGTCCAGGCGTCATGCTGTGACTCTAAGTGAGATGCTTTGCTAAGAAAACTTTTGTATTTGCACACAGCATGCAGATTTGCACCTTTGCACATTTGCGTTTTTTGCTGCGTGCGCGGCTGAGTCAACACGCACCGTTTCTCTTTTCAGACAGGAAGAAGAAGAAGGGGGTCGGCGTGTCTCAGCTCACCCTCATGAAATCCGTCTTCTGCATGGGATGCAGCAGACAGATCCTCAGCTGCTCCCCTTTGTAGTCCATGGTGATCATGTCGAAGGCTATTGCCTCTGGAACGGCCAGGATGACGGATAAGATCCAGATGAGGGCGATCTCGATGGCCATCCACTTCGGAACGCCGATGCCTTTGATGCGGCTCCAGGAGACCACGGCGCGATACCTGGAAAACCGAAGCGGCATGTGATCCTTAAACAAGTTGGGATTTAGGCAAATAAATGGTTGGATCCTTTTGGGGGGGAAAAAAAACCACAATGTGATTTAGTGTTTGGTTTGGATATAGCATGCAGCTCGCTTCCAATGCAACGCCTTGTGAAAGCATTTGCACTCCTTCAACCTTTAACTTTTCCCCACTTTTTGTCATACAGTTACAGCCAGGAATGAACCGATCCACTTCCGCTACCGATACAGATATCTGAGGCTTAGTATCGGCCGAGACAGAAAAACAGCTGAACTGACTCAAGACTTTTTTTTTGTTTTAATAAAGCATGATGTCACTCAGAGCACAAAGCATAGGATTAGACTGACTATTATGGGCACATTGCCACCAATACAAGATAGAACATTTTTTTCAATATCAGGGCCAACACAAATATTAATCTCGCGTTTGATGCATCTCTAATTACAAGAAGACTCAATTAGAGTTAGATGTAAAGTTTGATTGGACCATTCCGATAGGCGACGCAGTGATCTCAAATATTCCACTGCGCTAGTCTCTCCTCTCCAGGTTCAGCTTACCAAACATCCCTACAACACAACACTGCCACCACCAGGTTTCACTGTAGGGGATGATCGTGTGTTAGTTTGCCACTAGACGTTTTGTACGTAGGCTAGAAACTTCAATTTGAGTCTCTCATGCCACTCATTCATAACGGCCATATTTGCTTTGAGTCTCTGAAACTCCTCTAGATGTTTGGGTTCTCTCCTTACATGACCTGTAGGTGTAGGCAGACGGCCGTGTCTCGGTAGGTCTGCAGTTGTGTGCACCTTCACATGGATTAGCCCCGTGTCTGCCGTGTTACTTGGTCTTTGTGAAATTGCTTGGTTCTCCAAAGCCCCTTCTCCACGGGTGTGGCTGTAACCATGTGCTATACAAATAAACTTGACTTTACTTGACTTAATGAAACTTCCAGGCCTTCCCACAACAAGCTGGTCACTGAGACTGAATTACACGCAGAAGGATGCTAACATCTGCTAACTGCAGTTGTTTGCTGGGAGTTTTGTTTAGAGGTATCAGACTATTGAGCATTGAATAAAAATCACAGATTTCGCCGTTGTACACTTTGTGTTGGGTCAGTCAAAGAATATGCAAATGTGTGTCGAAATGCAAAAAAGTACGACAATCCCCAGCTCTGTATTTCATAATGTGAAGTTTCCAACTGCTTAAATAAAAAGAATAAAGAGGTAGATAGAAAAAAAAAGAGCTAATGTGAAAGGAGGGAAAGTGTGTGTTTGCGTGATGCGTGTGTTGTGAGCAAGCGTACCTGTCGATGCTCAAAGCGCACAGGCTCAACACGGTGATCCCCACGGATGCCTTCTGGACAAACGGCACGACCTTGCACAGAGTCACCCCGAACGGCCAGTCCTCTGCCAGGAGCTGCAGACAGATTGCGACACGAGCAGAAGGTCAGCGAGCTAAAGGCAGGGAGTGATGCAAAGGGCCTGTCTTCTCCAGGACAGCGAGCCTGAACTCGCAGTTTTTGTCAGGTCCAACATCGCAGCCTTGTCTTTAAAAAAGAGCGAAAGAAAGAAACACACAGCGAGGCCCCGCACGCCTCACTTTTGACCCGTCAGCTTTCCAACCGAATGAGAAGTTTGAGCTCCCGGAGTTCGAGAATCATCCAGAGGATCATGTACAACACAAAGCCTTTAAAGCTTTTCTTGGATGGGGGACAGGAATGCGAGTGGAAATCAATTGAAATCATATGTGACCCCCACATCTGTCTCTCTCTCTCTCTCTCCGTACCACCCCGTCTGGTCCTCGTCTGCGCGCCGGTATGTAACTGCGACCACCAGTTGTTTTAACACTCCTGCCCGCTTACCCAAATATACAGACACTGCCGCTCGCTCTGGCCCTCGCTCTCGCAAAGTGAGGCTGACACACAATAACATGCCGAGAGACATGGGGGGATATGAAGAGGCTCAGAGTCCAGAGGAGTAATAACATTTCAGAAGCACTGGGGAGCAAACACACACACGCACACACACACACACACACACACACACCCACGCACCTTTCTACGTCTCCACTTTCACTGGTGTGTGCTTCATTATGTGGACATAAGGAGGAATAGGTGTGGCTGACGGGTTTAGAGTCCAGAAGGAAGCTAATCTATCTGTAGCTGCGGTTTCTTTGATCGTATGATTGCGCAAATTGGAATTCCCAAAAATAAGTTTTCTTAATTTTTTGGGGGATAGAAAGTTTTTGCTCAAGAATGAGGTGTTTTTTTGTTTTGTTTTTTGTGGCTGTATCAAAATGAGTGTATTTCGCAAAACCGCAACGGAAACACTTTTTTTTTAATCACAGGAGTCGTGTGATCAGCGACCGGATCTTACTACTGGAGGAAAAGAAGAAGAAGACGGCAGAAAGTGGTTAACGAGTCTGTTGACCAGTGGCTGGAATGGGTGCTGTCCATTAGGTCTTCCGGTAGAGAGAGCGGGGCAGCAGGGGTGGCGCTGACGCCGTCCTCCCTCAATATGTTGCCCTGGGTGGTTGCCCATGAATAAGAAACTGCCCCTGAATCGTAACTCTGCTGAAAAAGATGTAAATTACAAATTTCCCCAAAATAGCTGAGGAGTTTAGCACTCCAACACCTCGATAGCTTCCATTGACCATATATTAAAGTAAATAAGAAGAATACATTTGATTAATGGAAACATGGCAATTAAAAAAAAAAGCAAGTTTTTGTATAAAATGTTTTTGTGGTTGAAATGATCGTATTTCACAAAACACTGTATTGGAAACACTTTTTTTCGCATCAGGCGAGTCACGTGATCAATACTATTGGCGGAAAAGACGAAGAAGACGACAGGAAGTGGTTGGAGGATGTTTTTTAATGACTTATCCTGTGAACGAACTTATTCACGTAGGATTTTAATTGCATTTCTTAACTAATAGAAGCACCGCAACTTTCAAAATTGTTTGGTTTTTTTTTTTTTTTTTTTTGACACAATTTTCAATATTGAAAATTTCCAACTTTTCACAATACTGAAAAGTCTTCCCGCACATTCATAACGGGAAACTCAACGGGCATTGAAACCTGCTCGGTTGATGACGCGGAGCCTCTCTAACCTTGTAGACGTTGATGGGGATGCCGATGATGATGTGCAGCAGGTCTCCGAGCGCCAGGCTGCCGATGAGGATGTTCGGCCCGTTCCGCATGCACTTGTTCTTGTAGATGATCCTCAGGAGAGTCGAGTTGCCGATGATGCCGACCACAAACACCAGGCAGGACACCACCGTGTTGATGTACTTGAACGTGTCCCGGATTTCCGTGGGCCCCGTGCACATGGGCGGCAGGCGGCGGCGCGGCGTGGTGATGTTGGGCCTGGCCGGGTCCTGGGCCTTGCTCTGGACCAGGCCGAGTCTCTGAGTGACGGACAGCGGGGCCTGGGGGATTTGGTTCTTCGGCTCCAGCTGCGCGCTCGCAGCCATCATGTGAGCGGCCAGTAAGAGGAAGCAGAGGCAAGCTGTCATTTTTGACGTTTTAGGAATGGCTTTTCTTTTCGGTCCGTGACACACTCCCACTTAACGTCCTCCTCTGTGCCCCTGGAAACACAAAGTAGAAGCAGAAAATGTCGCGTGGCGATTTGCCAGAACGCTCTGGAAAGGCAGGAGGAATCGTTTGCATGTCAGAGAAGGAATCCCAATCTGCGTTTGGTAAAATGTCAGGGAGAGGTAGAATGTTTTGAGGCAAGGCTGGAATTTCTCTAGGATTGTGAAACGAGCTAAGCCAAACCAACCGAGGAATAACAAAAGAGCTTATTGTTTATTTGGACTCTTTGAGCTTTTTAGTCTCTCTGCAGACGCCCGAAACAGTTTGGCCTCTGAGCAGCACGAATAAGAAAATAAATGCCTGGAACACTGACATATCATGAGGATTACATTAGCAACACTTTACACTGAATGTGAAACTTGTTTGCATGAATATTTGTTGCCAAAAGTCAACGCGCACAGTTTTGCTCAAGATTATTTATTTAGTTATATGCCTGGCCTACTCATTTTGCCAAGATAAGAGAATCGATGAGGGGATTTTACAGATGAGGGTGATGGCAGGGAGACCTTCCGACATCAACGAGTTGGCACATGACCACAGACAAACAGTGACATTTAACACGTTTTTCCACTGATTAATTAGAACGACTTTTATCACAATCAAAATTGTTTTTGACATAAAAAAAAAAAAAGTGAAGGAAAAGAAAAAAAAAAACTGAATTAGAAAAACCTGCACCGAATACTGAGAAAAAAAATTAATAGAAACTAAAAGTTGTGTGGGCAATTCATGTGTCATTTTATTTCTACTTCTATTTTATTTAGGGTTGTTTTTTTTTTTTTTGTTTTGTTTTTTTTGGTATCATATGAAACAACGATGACGAGAGGAGACCTCTAACTCAGTTCAGATGAAACTTTTGGGCAAAAATATTTGTAGAACAAAAATGCTTTTCAAAATTTTTAGTATATGAGTTTGCTGTCAGTGTGCAGTGGGAATTCCCTTGTTGCACAAAAACTTATTTTAGAGAGAGAAGAGTTTTGAACACTGATGTATCTCGTCGGCTCCTAATTCTGGTTCGTTTGTGTCTGTTGAAAAGTTCACCCTGATCTTGACAGAGCAAATTGCCCAGAGGGGATCTTCATGGTTTAAAAAGGAGAGAAAACAGAAGCAGATTTGAGCAAAACGAGATAAAGTCAAAATGCAGACACTTTTCTTTGTAAGGCAATTCCCCTAATGTTTTCCAGCCACTGCTGCTCCAGCCTGTACTTACCTAAACCTCAGACTGAGGCAGGAGCTCTCCGAAAGCTTTCCCCTTCTCAAACCAGACTTTCCCGGCTCCCAGTCTCAGGACCGAGAAAGATTCCCGAATCAAAGGGTTCCAGCTGCGGCGACACTCCGCTCATCTCCAGCAGAAGCCGCTCTCCCTCCCTTTCGAGCCGCGTCAGCGTAACAAGCTCCAGCGGCTCCTCAAGTCGCTCCTCTCTGCTTCTGGCCGCTGAGCCTCAGAGTCTCATGAGGCTGATTTGATCCCTGCCCTCCCATTCTTATGCAGAAGAGGGGGCGGAGGACCACGGAGGCAGGAGGGATGTTCATGAGTTAGTTTGTGTGTTTTCATGCAAGAGGTGACCGGTTTTCGGTTTCAGTGGCGTCAGGGGATCGGGGTGTCACGGTTTTACCCTTGGCAAAAGCCTTTCCAACTTTTGAAAGGCGTTGCACATTCGCGACCCCACATTCATCTTCATCCCTCTTTTCGTCAGAGTTGTTAGCGTAGCCACCTGTGACGGTGGATGCACAGTTTTCTGTAAAGTTAAGCTGTTTCTCCAGCATTAACACTTTTAGGAGCAAATACACAAGGATGACTGACAGCGATAAGACCCGCCTCCTGCTTCTGATTGGTTGGGAGAAAGTGGAGGAGCTTGACCTGTTCACAGATTATCTATCTCATGCCGTACTGTCATAACAAATCTTTTTCACTTAACTTATGTAAGAAAAATATTTGTTGTGTCTTGTGATTTGTTTTATATATATATATATATATATATGTATATATATATATATAAAGTAAAAGTTACACAGTTCAGTCTTAAATTCCGCCAAAATACAGTAAAGCTTGAGGTTGAAATGGGAGCAAATGTGAAACAAAATGTTCACCGCTGCATCGTCACAATGAAATTCTTTAGTCAGATGGTTTTATCGCGACACAAACCGTAGGTCAGCCCAACATCTTCCCATACATGCAGTCGTAATGACACCAGAATTCACGTTTTCTTTTTTTGTTTGTTTGTTTTTGTGTCAGATGGTGTGGAGTGCCATTACGTTTAGAATCGTTCCGTTTTCCAGAATTACGCTCCCCGCCTGAAGCGTTTGCGGCGGCTCCTCTCTCAAAGGTAAAACTCAAAGCACATTTTCAGCGTGACGCTCACTTCCTGTGTCACCCTCACCGTCGCCCCCGGGTTCGTTTGTCTTTGCGTTTTTGGAACTCGACAAGTGCGCCGACGGTGTCGACGGTGCGCCGACGTTTTGCAAAATCACTGCACGGAGGTGCAGCTTCTCGTCTCTCCTGCCTGGGAGGATCACGGCCTCCGTGAGGGATTACTGTGGATGATCTTCTGTTGACAGAGTTGCATTTATCTGGAAAACCTTCTGTTGTTTATTTATTTGTTTATTAGACAAATGTTTGTTGCAAGTAAAAGATTAAGAAAACAAGAGTTCTGTACTTTTATTGACTTGTTTTATCGACTGAAACTAGGCTCGATTTGGTGGAATTATGTGGGAGAAGTCCACTGCCGGGCCTGGAGCTGCTGCAGATGTACAGACATAGATACACAGATATATACAGTCACTCGATGCTGTTTTGAAAAATGTCTGTGACTCTTTTTTTTTTTTTTGTATTGACCTGAACCACTGTTACGAAAGTAAATAGTCTTTTTTTTTTTTTTTTTTGTTGCCCCGGGACACAACAACATCTCAGCAGCTTCCTTCGTTTCTTCCTTCCCGAATGCATCACTCTCTTAAAAAAAAATAAGAAAAAAGTAAAAAATATCGCAAAAAGCAAAAGTCTTAAGTCAAAGTTTAAAATCTGCAAAAAGTAACTTGTAGTTTTGATGGTATAGCTACATCCAAAATTGATCACGGATGTCATGGTAAAGGGCAGGTCGGCCAACCATTGATTCTGCAAGGAGAAGTCTTGAAACATAATGTATATTTCGTCATTTTGGATATTTGGATGAGAACAAATGCACGTAACCCTTGTACTTTCCCTGAACTCACTTTCCTGGAACATAGAGATTACTTTCTTGAAACATTTCATGTAAGTTTCAAGTTTAAACGGTGGTGCAAAAAAGTGGGAATGCACTATATGCAACGCATAGGGGCGCAGCGCTAATGGAGGGCGCCAGAACTTTACTTCTAGTGACATTTTTTGCATTTAACAGCTGTTTACCCTCTAAAAACACACTTTAATGTGTCCGCATATACCTCAGGAAGTACTTAGCTGCACCACTGAGAGTAAATTATACGGAAGAACCTTAACATTTTCAGGAACATATGTTCAAGGGAAGTACTTGGTAAAGTTTAGGAAAGTGTCTAGTAAGTTTTTGGAAATCTACCGGAAACTACTTTGTGTGAAGTTTATGAAAACTACAAGAAAGTAGCTTTAAAGTTTTGTGAAAGTTACAAGAAACGTACATGTGAATATCATTAAAGAACCCGGAAGACATGATTTTAAAGTTCCTGGAAAGTAGCAGGAAACTCCGGTAAGTTCCAGAAAGCACCTGATAACTTTTGGGAGAATAAACCTCCAGCGCAAACCGCATGATGTTGCCAGGTGTTAAAACACGTGTCTGTGACATACGAGCACCGACCTCGCAGGAAAAAATGGCTGTACTGCCAACTTTTCTGAAAAATAATTTGATGAGTACAGGACACGTTTTAAGACGATACAGTGTCCAGAAAAACCTCAACAAATTTTTCCAAATAATGAAGCAGCTTTCCAATTTGCTTACCTTAAAAGAGACTGGATAAAAGC
The DNA here is from genome assembly GCA_010277075.1 of Poeciliopsis retropinna. NCBI lineage: Eukaryota > Metazoa > Chordata > Actinopteri > Cyprinodontiformes > Poeciliidae > Poeciliopsis > Poeciliopsis retropinna. The sequence continues at coordinate 13,290,596 of VMRM01000022.1, forward strand.
AACACAACTCAGCCCTCTAATGTGTGCACTGAGTGGGTTTGTCGCCGCCAGGATTTGGCCGGGACAGCGAGTCACGATGAGGTTATGCAGCTATGCTTTCACTCGTTCAATAAAAACGACCGGATCGTGTAATAATGGTCGGCCAATGAATGACGTAGAAGCAGAATTTAGCTCCCAGGACCTGGACTGCGTGTAACGGACGCTTGACACGCAGGAGGATTTTTTTTTTTTTTTTTTAAATCAAAGCCAGGGAGTTCTGTGCGGATTTTAAATGACGTTTTAAGTTCCAAGTCTAAAGCGGAAACTGTCTATGTCCAGCTTTTGCACGGAAACGCCATTTTTCAGGGGATCCTAAAATTCCCAAAACAGTTAATTCTTACCTCCATTTCAAGCCAACACATTTCACCCCAGCATTTAAAAAAATAAAAATTCAAAAATCATTTTGTACTCAAAGCTAATGGAAATTAGTCAATTTCTATTATTTAAATTAAATATTGTCACCTTCGTTAAAATAATCCACTAAATAATTTTTTGCCAAAATGACTTTTTTTTTTTTTTTTACCTTTTGGAAATAAAAGATGATGGGAAATATTTTTATTTTATTTTTGGCAAAAAATAACTGTTGGCCCAAAAAAGTGACATATGATGGAAATTAATTCTATAAATACACAAACATTTGTACTTTTATTGTAGTGTGCCTGTATATTACTTATTAAAAAATTTTCGGTTACATTGTCTTTAGTTTGGATTCATGTCAGGACCAGAAAATATAATAAAATTATTGCCCGATAAAATCAAAAGAAACATAGTATAGCTTGGTTATTTATTCGAGTCACACAGCAACATTTTCTCATGTCTAGTTTCAAGTACGAAAAATTACTCTGAGTAACAAAATGTCCCACAGGAGACGTTTCCTTTCCTTGATGAAGACCAGCAGACCAAAACTGCAAAACTACAATATGAACCAAATGACCTGTTGTCATGTTACATGATTGTTTCAGAGTTCAAAACATCAGTCGTGGAAATAATAAATCATTAAAACATTGTTCCCGTAAGGAAAGCAGCACATCTTGCACTGTAATCCATTACAGTCCAGTCAAATGCCTCTTGTACAGGAATTTGAAACCAGGCTGGGTTTCAAACGAGCGGGCTTTAAAAGAAACTAAATCGAAACAACTGGGTCTACTCAGCCCTCCAGTAAAGGTCAGAGAAGGAATTTTAGTTTGGAGAGAGATCAAGTCGGATCCAGGAGCATCAAGGTATCTCTGTGAGCCGAGTTAGAGTGCAAAACTGGAAACGTGTGGAACTTTTCCGACATAATTTGGAAATTTTCACCAAAAAAAAATCAAACAATCTTCTGATTCCAGGCTTTGTCCTTTGTTTAAATTGAAATCTTCTCACAGATTTCCATTCACACACGTGCTCTACCTTTCCTGCTCCCAGCATGTGACTCTAAGGTCATCGCATTGTCATGCCAGCGATCAGAGACAGCAAGAAGAGAGTCAGTCCTCTGGCTCCTCCTGTTCAAGCTGCCCAAGGCAACAAGCTTAAAACACTAAAACATCCGAGACAGCGTTTGAGCCGAGAGGACAAAGTATCCACTTTAGCTTTTGTCACTTTGAGATGACAAAAACTCACCACAAGTAGAAAAGATAGCTAACCATTAACCCAATGATACAAAAAGGGACAAATAGCTTAGAGAACATCTCTCTAAATTTCATGATTTTAGGATTTGCTGTGTTTTTTATCTGATCCACCTCGGAGGACGTTGCTGAGCGCTCGCGAGTTGACACACCTGGGCCTCGTCCATCAGCCTGAACCATGGTTCCCTGACAGCTATGAGTTTTTCCTCTGCTCATCAGAGACCGTGTTGGCCTACAGTCAGAGCCTTCAGCCGCCACTGCTTCACTCTTCTCCGTGTGGAAATGTGACTTCTTGCCCGGAGAATCATAAAGAACCCAGAAAGACTGATCTTTACTCACATCTGACCTATGCTGAGTGCGTACATGGGTGGTGCCGTTTGCCTACCAGCAAACTGCATGGTCTATGGACGACACCCTGATTTACTTTCTCCAAGGAGTGCACACACACACATGCCCCCCCCCACACACACACACCTCATGCAGGGGGAAATGATTGTTAAAGATAGTGAGATATATCAGATATATGTTATTGTAAAAACTAATCACTTCATGGAGAAATTGTGTGTTTTTGATATTATAATGACATAGAAATTACCTTAAAAATAAATAAATCAGCTTCTAAGCGGCTGCTTAGTTTGCTTATGCCTTGGGCCGGCCCTGGGCCACAGCCTCTGTTTCCGTCACCAGGAAGAGGCAAGAATCAAGCCCTGGAGAAGGTCTGAGGGAATACAGACACAGGGTAGAGAAAAGACAGGAAGACGCAATGGAAAGATCACATGTGGCCAAAGGAGGATGAGGAGATACACTAAGAAAGAAAACACAGCACCCAGTGGCACCCAGTGGCAACCAGCCTGTGGCGGCCAGATGTCCATATGTGTACGATTGCATGGTATCATAGGCACTTGATACCACTTGACTGGTATCAACTTGATACAAGTGGGTAATTTACCTACTCGTATCATCAATGTGGATATTTACCCCTGTTAACAGCATAAGCTACCTTCGTCACGTCTTATGCTTTTGTATGTGGGTTGACAATACGCACCAAAACATGTTGATCTCCAGTAAACAGGGCGTCTGATCACCGGACGTTGTCATGGTGATTACTTTAATCTGCAATAGTTTGAAGAGGTGAATCTGAGGACTTCTCAAAGACATGTTACAACAACTATTTGATACCACTTTCTTCTGGTAATATTGCCTTTTCATTCTGGGAATATTACGACTTTATTGTTATTATTAATATAGGTTATCCTTGTAATTTCAGCAAAAGATACCTGAGTCTGGCCATAATATGTCACCATAAGGAACTGAACATTTCATAAGGATCCTAATTTTTTTACATGACTGTATGTTTCAGCTGTGTGTTACTTTGCGTTGGGAAATAATATAAATTGCACTGTGGTTTATTAAAGTTTATTGCTCTCTGGCGACAGCTTGTGAAATGTTTTTAGGGACAGAAAGGTGTTGACGTTGGTGTTAGGATGAGCTATTTGTAGCAATATAATCATCTCATGTCAGCCAGGTTTCAGCAAGACAATAGAGATTTAATATTCAATTGCCTTTTCCTTTCGGAAAGTGGAAAAACCATAAGTCTGTGTTTTCAAACGCTTTAAAGGACGCAAGAGTAGGTTAAAGTCAAACTCATTGGTTACTGATCTATAGCAGGTCAACACTGAAAACCTACAGAAGTAAAAAAGAAAAAAAGTTATAAGAATCATTCATCTGTCATGAAGCATCTCTTGACCATTGGTGGAAACAAAAAGCACACAGTGAACTCAAGACTAAGAAGCTGGAATAATAAAAGAAGAATGCTTCAGGAGAAAACAGAAAGACATTTTTCTACAGCTGAACTAAAGAGCCAGTTAATTAGCTCCCATTAACCTTCCACTCCATTCACAAGGCTGCAGGCCGTTCAACTTTTTCTGACCCGTACGAACAGAAGACACACACACACAAATACATTGCATCTAAAACACTTATAGCGCGGCCGTAAATTAATATGACCTGCTTCCAACAGAGCAAAGCTCTGTGGGTCCATTGTGTCTCACTTTTTAGTCTGCGAGATGTCCTCACGTCGACACCGACGGCCGTGAATCCCTGCTTGTTCGAAAACAGTTCGCCTCTTTGTACTCACATGGACCGAGGGTGATTTTCTGCCTTTGGAGCAGCAGGCTGAGAGGTGTTATAAGACGATCTCTGAAGATTAACGGGGGCGAGTCAAACGTCCCAGTTTAAAGAACAAGGCGACGACTGAACCAGTGGAAGTAGAAGCGTTCTGGGCTTTCGGTTGTTAACACTTTTTTTCTTTTAGATTGCGGCATTAAGGAGGCACTTGTAAGGGAATGAGGATGAAAGACTGTTGTTAATAAAAATAAAAAAGGCAGTAAAACAGGAGTGACAAAAGTACCCCAGTTAGTCGAGGCCATGTCTGATTTTCATCTCACCATTTCCTCGAGGTTCTCAAACGCTCCCGGTTGGAATCAACCATTTATAAGGTCAATACAGAGCTGATTGACATGGACATAGAGGTAATTAGTCGCAGCAAAACACAAGAACAAGAAACGAGAAAGAACCTTTGCTGAAGCGGAACATTGTAAGGGCAGTCAGGAATATTTAAGTAACTCCCAGTTTAAATTAAAGTAGATAACACTGAACCAGGAACAACAGCTGCCAGCAAAGATCAGGGAAACAACATGAAGCCTAGCTTAACCGTGGTCCATGTGTCAAACATGAGACCAGAGGGAAATGCTAACTGTCATGCTAAATGAGACAGCCCAGTTGCTTTTAGCAGCATAACCTCAAATGGAGAGAAAAATCCAACAAAGGCCTCCGTCGTCCTAAAGAGAATTGAACGTTTTTTCCGCCCCGTTTTCTCCCAGTTACTGAGGCTGGTGTGAATCCCTTATCTTAAGACCGTCTCCTTGGTCTTTGTGGCGTAAAGTTGACAAGGGTGCGACTGCATTTGTCCACGAAGTCACTATAAAGTTCCTGTACTCTGTTTCACATTATCGTCTTTGTATGCTGTTCCAACAATTAGTGAATCATCCAACATTTTCTGAAAGCAGAGGATCTTTGGAAAACCAGACGTGGGTCTGAACCTTGTGGGACTCCTGTGCCGTTGAGGATCTTCCTAGAGACGAAGTTCTGCAGACGGACGTACTGTGGTTTGTCGAACGTACATTATCGTCCTCACAATGTTCCACAGGATCAATCTGAATCTCTCTCCACTTCTCCATCAGGGGTTTCTCCCACTGAGCTCATGTCCTTCAGCAGATTTTCTTCCGGGCCAGTGAGCAAACAGAAGAAGTTGCAATCTTTGAGTTGTAGTCTGTCTGTAGCTTTAGCGATGGCAGTGGATGGAGTGAACAAAGCCGTTTAGTCCGTGTCGGTCACGACTCTAAATACCGACTTAACATGAACAGACTTAACAGCGTGGCACTTCTGTCTTCGCAGTGGAGGATGGTCGTTTACAGTGCAGGGAATTTTCAGGAAGCTTCTTAGCATCGAACTGGAGCGTTACACGCGACACGGACAAATGTTAGCGATTGGGGAACTTCGACACAGTGCATGACTCCAGGAGTCAATCATTGATCAATAGCTCTGGGTCCAGACTCTGTATGAAGCGAAGCGATGAACAAGAGACTGTTTTTTACCCGGCTAAGTGTGCGTTTGTTTCTAATACCTTGTGGGGACCAACATGCTACGTTGTGGGGACCCACTGCTCCTTGTGGGGACTGAAGCCTGGTCCTCACAAGGGGAAACATTGTTTTTGGGTCAGGGGTCAGATTTAGGACTAAGGTGTGAATTGAGTTTTGGTTAGGGTTAGAGTTAGGTATGTAAGGGTTAGGGCTAGGATCAGGGTAAGGCTGTAGAAATGAATGGAAGTCAATGGAAAGTCCCCACAAAGATAGCTGCGCAAACGTGTGTGTGTGTGTGTGTGTTGCTTTGTTTAAGACCCCTCAAGCCACCTTCCTCGTTGTCTGTTCCCCTTTTCTCCATGTCCCCACTTGACGTCAGCACAATGTACTCCTGTGAGTTTCTCTGCCATCTGAAGCTGAATGTGGGAACGGCAGAGCACACGGCGAGCAAAAACCACCGCAAATAAAGATTTCACCATGAAGAGCACGTGATATTTAACGATCACAGAACAATATTTCTCTGTTGCTAGGTTGTGGTTGCTACTCATCGATGATGCTGAGATGAAAACCACTGAGTGCTGCTTTTGTACATCTATGACTTGCTGAGCATGTGAACGTCATCAGGCTTCACAGAGGCAGGAAAACGCATGGAAACTGAATGTGGTCTACTTTATCAGCCTTTATTTACATAGAATCCATTGTTTCTCTGGTACAGCCTCAAGTCTCCATGCATCCTCCTCGACCAGCAGTGCCCATGTCCGGTCCTCCAGAGCAACGACCTTGCGACTTTTGGATGCATCCCTTTTTCTACGTGCCCGAGTCAAAGCTGCGTTTCCGATACAAATGTGCACAAAGCTTTGTAAGTATTCCACCATAATTTCACGATTGCACTTCCATTCCGTTCAATTCAATAATTAATGCAATTAAAATCACAGATGAGAAAGTTTGTTGACAGAATAAGTCATTAAAAATCAAGCTGCGCCATCATCTTCCAACTACTTCCTGTCATCTTCTTTGTCATTTCTGCCAGAAGTAACATCCAGCTGTTGATAATGTGACTCGTGTGATGCAGAAAAAAGTGTGTGTGTGTATATATATGTATATATAATATCTCTTCTCAGTCTCCTCTAAGGATATTTTCTTCTCTGTTTCTCCTTTTCCTCCGTGGCGAAAAGATGCTGGACTCACTTGATGCAAGACCCGGACACTCATAACACAAACAAAAGGCCCTCCAGCATTTTTATCAGCTGGCGTATGACAAATCTGCACCTTGACCGAGGTCACGACCACCGCCAATGTCACTCCGGAGATAACAAAGTGCTCTGATCCGGCTGTGGGGAGAGCAGAAGGAGAGTGATTCTTTCCCTGCTGTCGAGTTGTTTTCCAGACCTTAAGGCCTGTGAAGGGGGGGGGAGTTACAGCGTAGAAAAATTGCTGCGCGAAAATGTGATTTTTTTTTCTACTAATTAAATTCCTCCCTCAGCCTCCATCTCGGTCTCTTGTCCTTTAGTGAAACCTTCACGGGAACTAAACCGTTTAAAAAGAAGTTATTACACTAATTATCCTCCTTGCAGAGAAACTTAACGCATAATGGTCTTCACATGGTGCGGAGCAGCTCAGAGGAGTCCCTAGCTCTCGGTTTTGCACACAGTCGGTCATCGGGAGGATCCAGTTTGGTTTGCAGAGTTTGCCTGAGAGAGCGGGTGTTTTGCTTTGAATTTGTGGGGGTTTTCTTTGAAACTGCTTGGGAAAATGTGGGCAACTGCAGAAAGAGTCCGCAGAAATAAATTGCTTCGCTCGAACCCACCTGGTGCTTTAGAGTGGGAAATAAAGTCACGCATGAGTTGAGCTTCTGGTTGCACGTCGGAAAACCACAGGGGTTTTCTAATTGTTTTTGATGCAAAGTGCTAGAAGATGACAGCATTGCACTTCTTTTCCTTTAACAGTGCGGCTCTACAAATAAAATGAAGTAAAATAAAGGTTGTGCAGTACAAGCTCTGCGACCCAAGACGTTATTAGATGCAAACTAGCAGGACAGCGTAAAAATAATTTAGAACTGCAGCTTTCAATACAATTTATAGTCATATTCAATAAATCGGTATATTATCAAAGGGTTACACACACACACACAAAAAGTTCATAAAGTAGCGACCCGCCAGAACCGCGCACACGATAAAAAGCGCCAAGCCGCCAAATTTACAGAAGTAAACTGACCAATAACATTTTGTGCGCACCTCCACGGACTCACACAGACTCGCTCCGTACAAGACGTTTTGAGAGACCGGTTCATGATCCCGACCCGACCCTGAAGCTGCCGCATGTGCGTAAACCTTCGGGTGACTGTTCTGATCTGGTACCAGATTCGGTCCAGATCTCAGTGCTGTAGGTTTTATCTGTGCCTCTGTCTGCATATGAGCACAGAGAGATGTCAGTCACAGATTGTCAGAGTTGTGTGCAGCCTGTGTAAATGTCTGGGGCAATGGGCCCCTAAGCCCCCCTTGTTCCGGCGCCTATGGTTGCAGCATGGACAGGTCTGGACTTTTGCTCCTTTTGTTCTCGCGTGTCATGTTGTATAGGGATCAGGTGTTCACGGGCCCTTTTCAAGTCCTTCCACGAATTCTTTATCAAACTAAAATCTGGGCTTTGACTAGACCATCCATCCTGTTGCCTTCAAACCGCTTCAATGCATCTGTAGATGGACGCTTCTGCGTCATTGTGTTGACGGAAAATAAATGTTTTCCAAATCCGTAGTTCATGTTGCATTAATTCAACCTTCTACCTTTACAAGCCTCCAAGCATCAATTCCTGTAACTTTGGTATTTGCGTTACAGTAACAATTACTTTAATAGACCTTCGCCCCCCTCAAAGGAACAATAAAAGTTGGATTTGACAGCTGACTTCTATTAACCGTCTGTTGGTCGATCTGCGTAGCTAATAGCTCAACGTTGACATATTAAGTGGGGTTGTAATGTGATAATTATATGGTTGCAAAATCCTTAAAGGTGAAGCCTCTTAAAACTTTCACATTGAAGCGCAAACTTCTCGCCGAGTCGCCTCCATTTGCCTGCAAAACCCGATTAAACATTACGACGTCGCAGCAGATATGAGACGAACAGACTGAGCTTTATACTCCCGAGTGTGTGTGTATGTGTGTGTGTATGTGTGTGTGTGAAGTGTGTTCATCATAAAAATTTTTTTAAAAAAGCAACTCAAACATCACCCTCCGCTCTGCGTACCCAGAGGTCAGGCGGCTGAGGCAATATTGTGTAAAAGCGTAATTGGTGTTGCGACCTCATCGGCAGTTTTCCATAAATCCCGTCGCTGTCAGGGTTTGTTTATGTGTGTCGGACTGAAAAGAAGGCCTTTTTCTTTCTGTCGTCTTATTTATCTTTTTTTTTTTTTTTTTTTTTTGCAAAAGCCACTTAAAAGGCATCGCAACTCTAAACTCCTCTCCCTTGTGACACGACTGTTAATTTTTTTTTTTTTTTTTTTTTTTTTTTTTTTATAGCTTCACATGACTGCTGGTTATTTACAAAACGACACCTGCGAACCGAGCGCAGTCGCCACGGGAGGAGGAGGGACAAGAGGTCATCTGGAGGCGGACGGCGCTGCAGGAGGTCACCTCCGGAGGATCTCGGTCCGAGCCCAGGTTGTGTCAGCGTCCGGAGGGGAGGCAAAGGGGAGGAGAAGGTGTGATGAGCCCGACGCTCTGAAGGCAACAGTGCAGCGATTGTTCCTCCAGCAGATTACAGGGTGATATGGAGCCTCATGCCTTCAGAGAACATGTGACTCTTATAATGGTTTAGATAAGACTCATACTGCCTCTCTTGTGCTTTCATTTCAGCTCGTTGTCACACTCACAGAGCTCTTCTCGCACACCAAAGTGAACTCCTGGTTCCCGACGCGCGACTTATCGTCGCACACGGGAGAATTACAGGAGGTGCGAGGAGGCTTACAATAAGTCTCCTTAAGCCTAAAACTAGTTCTTAATTTCATTTCAGCTCAGTTTCAGAGCAGCAGGTTGGAAACACGCTGAAGGATTTCACTGCAGATCTTTTCCATAACTGCAAACTTCTACATTGGGTGGTTAGGATTTGTGAACAGCATTTCGCAACATCAAGATGGATTTCCTAATTGGATTTTGATCTGGGCCTTGACTAGGCCATTTTTTGTTTTTATACTAGACAAATATATATATATATATATATATATATACTGCTCAAAAAATAAAGGGAACACTTAAACAAGACAATATAACTCCAAGTAAATCAAACTTCTGTGAAATCAAACTGTCCATCTAGGATGTGTTATTTGAGTGTTCCCTTTATTTTTTTGAGCAGTATATATATATATCTATATATATATATATATAAATACATTTATACTCTAATGAATAAAGGGGTTCCCCCAGAAAACTTGCTAAGGTCGGAGCTTTTGGGAGGCCTTGCTAAAGGTTTAATGAAGGTTTAAAGTTGACAGAAAATTTGAAAATATCACTTGACAGTTATGCAGTTTTGGAAGACTGGAAAATGTATTTAAAAAAGGCAATAATTAAAAAAAAAAAAAAAAAAAAACTAAGATAAATTCATTTTAAGTCTGGTGGGGGCACAAGGAAAGCCTGGTGACCCGCCAGGCTTATAATACACTGAGGGAAATCCTGTGAATATAAATGTATTTTTTCTTACAGTGGCTTGCAAAAGTGTCTATGCCTCTTGACCTTTTTCCACATTTTCTCATTACAACCACAAACATAAATGTACTGCATTGGCGTTTGGTGTGAAACAGCAACACAAAGTGGTGTGCGATTGTGAGGCGGAAAGAAAATTGTACGTGATTCAAAACATTTTTTACAACAACTAAAAAAAAAAACTGAAAAGTGCAGTGTGCAAAGGTATTCGACCCCCTTCTCTTAGAATGCAACCAATTGCCTTCAGAAGACATTTATAAGCCTTTGAATCTTTACATTCCTATAAGAACATGTTTTTAAACTTTTCCATTGAAGTTCTGACTGCATGTTTACAGATGCTTGAATCTTGTTGAAGGTTGACTTTTTGAACAATAGTTTCTTTCACGAACACCAGGATTTATGGGCTGCACATAGTCGTCGTACCAACAAAATGTTCCCACTCTGCCATGCCGTGCTCTGTATTTCATAACTTAACCCTGACTTAAACCTCTTCACATCTTTCTCTCTGCCCTGTCTGCTGGCCTCCATGATGTTTTCTCCACTAATGTTCTGTTAACAAACCTCTGAGGTCCACAAAGAACAGCTGCACGTCTACTCTTCTTTTTTTCCAAGCCCTAATAACAGCTTGAACACATCACAGGGATAAATTTACCCCTTGTATCGTTTCACCAGTTGCGCTTCTATTCCCCGTCACCTCGCCTGTTTCCTCGTAAAAGTCACCCAGTCTTTGTACTCCCTGGTTGTCCGATGCGTTTGTGGATGCCTGTATCTGCTGCATATTCATGGCGCATGTCAGACTGCTTTACTTTCTACTTCCTTTCCTGTGCCTCAGGCCACCAAAGCCATTTGGATCATGAGCCTGTGTTTGGTTCCTGACACTGAAACGCTGTTAATAATAATAATAATAATAATAATAATAATAATAAAAGATTTTCACTGTTACCGACATGCGAAAGTGTATTGAAATAAACCGAAATCCGGATTTAACAAAAGGTTTATAGAATTTGATTTCCATTCCTTCCTCTCTTGCTCAGAGCTTCTGCTGTGTCCTTTGGAGGAACGGGGAGGGAAGAAACTTGTTATTCAAGCGAAGAGAAGCTTCGGGGACTTCTAAAAGATCTGCACGAAGCCTGACAGACACCAGTGAGACGACTTAAAACAGAAGCCGTGTCTCCCCCCCCCCTCCTCACAGTCCAAGTCAACCCATCTCTTACCCCCGAGCAGCTGAGTTCTGATCGCTCCTGACTGATCGTTCATTTCTTTTGGCCGCCAAGATAAGAGGAGAACTGCAGCGCTTCCTGCCGGATACAGAAGCGCCAATAGCTCTCTCTTTCTCTCTCTCTCTTTTGTCGCACTTCAACTGGATTTTTTTTTTTTTTTTTCATAATGTAGAATAGACGTGCAGAACGCACTGTAGCCAAACGACAAATTGCACAGATTTTCCTGCGTGCCGGCTGCCATGGGAAAGTCATAAGAGACACATTTTGTGGATCTCTCAGAGTCATGGAGACTTTGACTGAAATTTCAATGTTTGGTCACAGTTGAGTTGGACGAGCATTTAGAGAAGACACGCACCGGACAGCACGTTCGCGGCACATTGTACAGAGCGTGAGGAATCTCTGTGCCGTGACGGGGAAACATCACTTGGACCGCAACCATGGCAACAGCACTTCCTGGGTTATAAAAGCAAAAGCTGTGATACTAAGTCCAGACTTTGTTGCGTGTGTTTTAAACATATTGTGGATTCCCCCCCCCCCCCCCTCATACACACAAATGAGACATAAATGTTAGATTAATATCCTATAATATTTATGTTGACTTTACATCGTTGAGGCGCCATGTCGGACGTCAGGAATGAGGGATGGGAATACCGAATGGATGTTTCTGGCATGGCTGTGGTGTTTCTACTTGTTCAAGTCGGGCTAATTTGTCGGTGGCGGTAGCTGACCTAATTGGGGCTCATAGACCGCAGTGTTTACAAAAGTTGGAAGAAACTAGCTTAGCAACCAAGCCATACCTTGTCCATTATCATGTTGATCGATCTGCACTCCACATGACTTATACCAGTATTTCACAAACGGTGTTTTCCCCTACACCGGAGAGGAGAAGAGTCGAGATACTAACTCTTTGTTAGCATCCAGGCTAGGCTACACACCTGCACTCCATTAGACCATACCATGATAAGGTGAAACCAAACAAACAACAAAGAAACTGGAATATTTAGATTAGTATTCTACTTCACAAACTCATCCACATCACTAAATGGTCAAACTAAATCATCTGCTACAGGGCAACTCAAATGGTTACTCTAAAGAAAACAAACGATACAATGCCAAAAAGAAAACTCTCCCTTTGGTAGAACCCAGTGACATCAGACACGCATTTAAACAGGTATCAATTAATTTATCAAGTTTATTTGTGTGGCACAATTCAGCAACAAGACCAGAACCAGAAGACCTGAGAAGTCAAAGGTTGATACAACAGCTGATCTTAACGGTGTGTTGGTGCTAAACCCTTCAGTGACTTAAGAACTAGGAATATTATTTTAAAGTCTATTCTCTGAGCCACAGGGAGCCAGTTGAAGGATTCTAGACTGGGTGATGTGATCTATCCTCCTGGTTTTAGTCAGAACTCCAGCAGCAGCGTTCTGGATCAGACGCAGCTGGAGGATTGATTTTTTTTTTTTAGGCAGACCTGTGAGGACGATGCTGCAGTAATCAATGCGACTAAAGATGAGTGCATGGGTGAGTTTCTCTAGGTCTTGCTAGGACATTAGTTCTTTAATCCCTTGAAATGTTCGTCAGGTGGTAAATGGCTGACTTTGTAACTGTCTTTATGTGACTCTGAATGTTCAAATTTCGAGACGGGTTGTTAGTTGCTAGCTGTAATAACTGACTCTAGATCAGATTTTTTTTACAGAGTCTAAGCACTTATTTTGCAGCATGAGGTTTCAATACCTTATGAGGTCTAAAGTAGACGTACAACGGAATATCATCTGCGTGGCTGTGATATAAAACAAGCGCTCAAAATGTGCCAAAGGATGGGGGAAGGGACATGAAAATCAGAAATAAATAACTCCGTCTTTTTCTTGTCTGACCAGAAACTTTTCCAGAAAGAATTTGAATTTTGCGCCTTAGCTTTTGCGAGCGGGAGCTTCTTTCTCTGTCAGCATCCTCATAGACCGTCACGGTGTAAAATTCTCTTCGATGCAAAAGATGGCACTGGTGCTCTGACAGTTTCCAGTTTCTGATTGGCATGATGGTCCCTGAGTTGTTCTTGGACACCGTAATCAACTGACTTTTCATCTTACGCCAGAAATATGGGTTGTACTTGGATACATTTCAGTGTCTTTACACAAAAAAAGATCCAAAACTCAGGTTTTGAATGAATAAATCAGGCTAACATCAAGCTTCTGGAATGGCTCCTATGTAAACCCTGTTGGGAATGTACAGACTGTGCCCTGGTCAATTCCAGGAGACCATCCAGCTTAAATGTAACTACACCATTTCTGCCAAGACAAGTGGTCAATTATCCAGCGAGAACTTTGCCAGGAGCTTTTCGGATGGCCATTATTAACAATCAACTGGTTAAGTTCTATAACGGATAATCAGCAATCTGTGGGGAACAAAAGAACAGCACATATGTATCTTGAAATGTGCGTCAGCCTAAATGCTGTTTCATCAAATTGATGCAACACCAAAATTTTACACAACACTAATCAGTGGTGCAGAATCAGATAGCCTCATAAGGAGTCCTTAGTGCAACATTTTCTGCTACTGTCTGCTAGGCGTGGTACTGATGATATAACAGAGAATCAGGACATGTGTTGCACGCTCCCGTCTTTCCCACCAGTCCCTGCTCCTCCTGTCATCTGCTATTCTCTTTCTTCGCACACATCACAGCTTTCACGTCGGCCGAGTTCTTATAAAGTTTTCTCTCCTGATCTCCCTGCTGACTCCGTCTGGCGTGACGCGCCATCAGCACATTTCACCTCTCCAACTGACTCACATCACAGGGTCCCTGTGTGTGTGTGTGTGTGTGTGTGTGTGTTATTGTGTGGTTTGAGCATGAAGTCTTGGCGTGCTGTGCCTTAGGGGAGGGAATTTTAAATCAGGAATCCAGGAAAACTAATACTGGTGAATATTTAAATCCTTGATTCCTATCACAGGGTGGGACATTGATGGGGGAGCTTTGACGGGGTTGGGTTGCGCAGAGTGAGACGGTGTATGGAGGTCGGGGGTGTTTTTATGTCTCTGTTTGTCCAACTGAGCAAGAAGAAAGCGCACGGGCTCTGCCTAGTGTTCATTTGCCGGAATTACGTCTTCTCGACACAAAGGTGGAGAGCATCTTTAGGAGAGGGAGAGAGGAAAACATCACCCACCTTCACTTTTATCTGGATCTGACGCAACGTAACGGGAAACTTCTTTGATCAAAGGGGGGCAAAGGATGCAGAATGCCAGACTGCACAACAAATAATCTCCCCTTACTTTATCTTCTTCAGCATGCACTGTGTTGGCCTGCTGTCATCTTAATGAAACAATGGAGAGGCATTACCAGCGGCTCATCCTTGTGATCCTGTCTCCCAGGGGCCCCCCGTCCTCTGCCACTGGTGTGCAAAATGTAGGTCGACTGTTCTGTGAATAAGGGGGCTGCCGGCTGTTTGTTTTGAAAAGGGGGGGTGTTGGCCGAGATTGGGCTCCCGAGAAGAGTTAAGGGGTGCACGATTCAAAAACCTAGTTGACCTTTCTCAAATAGTTAGAGCAGTAAAAAGAGAAGCAACTCAAGATATATGCTTCTAGCTTTTTTCGTGGATTCATCAAACAAACAATGTGGGACTGAATTCAGTCACAGAAACATCACGATTGTTATTGCAACTTTGTTTGGCCGTGGAAACTAAAGGATTGTACCGTCTCCGATCAATATGACAGGAACGTTGTCCAATAGCTGCAATTTCTTAATGGTTTGTTTAGAAACATTTGATGAGCAGCATTACGAGTCATGTTTTTTGGGGGGTTTTTGCAAAAATTTCAAGGGTCTCCGCAGCTGTCCACAGTGCCACTGTATCAAATAAAACATTTTGGAATGTGAACCGAGAGCAAGATGACGGCGTGTCTATGCAGCTCGTCCGCTGCACAAACCGCACCTTGTATAAGTTGCAATATAATGCAAGGTGGATATCTATGGCATTGTTTAAGACAGGAGTGTACAAAGTCAAGATCCTTCTTGATTCAACGCTCTGGCAGTTACTACCTCTTCTGCATGCTAATGTTCCTGCGGAGGCCTGTTAGCGAGTCATCATTTGACTCAGGTGTATAGAACCAGGGAGAGATCTGGAACATGAAGGGTACCGGCACCTTGAGGACTGACTTTGCACACCCCTGGTTTAAGAGGAGCGACTTTTTAAACTGCTCTTGCAGTTCACTTAGATGCTACCTGTGGTGTACCTACGGGGTACTTTCAGACTACAAAGATGGTCAACTGTAAGTAACCTGCGCCTACGTCAAGATTTGGGATTCATCCGGAGGGCTCGTAGCAACAAGATTCGTCGTAAGTGTCCATCTTGAGCCTTTAAGTGTTGATCTGTCAAACTAAACAATTCCACAATACGCCAAAAAACGTGAATTAATAATGGACCCCCATAGCCATTGTTAGCTAAAATCCACAAATCCTTGAGATTTCCTCTAAAAATGTTTGTAGCTGCTTGTTTTAGTAGTTCAAACACCGATTTACCTTAATCAAGTTATATTAAGGTAAACCATCTTGGCTCAGCTACCGAAGCTAACAGAGATAAGGAGATGGTGGCCTTATCTCTGCTCATACTTTAGCCAATCAGCATTGTGGAAAATAAATACCGTTCCTGGATTGGCTGCTTTCCAAACGCCAATAAGCCAATAAAGTCAAGTACTATAATACCTAGATATTTTGGCTTCCTAACTACCAATTCCTTTTGAATTTTTCAGAAATACAAAACAAGACGTTCTAGCAGTCGGTGGATTTTCCGCTGATAATTTGAAGTTGTGTTCCACAGAAAAGTCCCCTCCTCTCTCCTAAAGTCCTCACTTCAGCTGGGCTTTGTCCTCATGGACCCCGTGCAGCAAGGCATCGACATGTTTACCATAGAAACAGTGAAGAGCAGACCCTGGCACATTTCCCCTCGGAGTGTTATTTTATAACTCTGTGGCCGACCAGCAACCCTGTTTTCCAGGAGGATAATATCATTTTTTCCTCCAGCAGCCAAGAATTCAGCAGCAGCTGAAAATAGTTACTTATCTTCTTTTTTTTTTATTTAAATATGCAAATACATTTTTTTTTTTTTTTTTTGTATATTGTCATAAAGCCAGTGAATAAATGGAATAATGAGGATGAATAAAAAAACTTTAAAAAGATGAGCAAAAGGAAAGGCTAAGTAGTGATTTTTGTCTTTGTCAGCACTATAGAGTCAGTCCTTCCCTCAGTTGGACTATGATAAATGTCTCTCTCTGTCAGAGGTTGCATTAATGGAACGTTTTCCGTGTTTGACCGGTTATTGTTTTTAAATGACGGGAACATTTATAATTGACACCCTTGATTGGTGCACACAGGCAGACATTAAAGACTTTACGCAAAGAGTTCAACACAGAGGCAATTAGAATCAGCTAATATAAAATAAAAAAAAAACATTTCTGAATATCATCTCATGGACTCTGAACTAAATGCCTCTTTCTGTCAGGGAGCTGAGGGGATACGGACTGGACCCTTTGGCGCGCGTCTGGGTCAGAAGCACATCCCAAACCTTTGGTAGAAATGGGTAGAAAAAAGAAAAAAAAAGTCCGATTGATTGGTTTGGATCGGACAGATCCATGTGACCGATGAACCAGCGCAGATTTCTCTGCAGTTCTAGTAATATAAGTGGATTCGCTTAATTTAATTTATCATAAGTTATTGGGGCCACAGTCAGTGGTGTTTCTCACTACGGCTTTATGAGATCTGGGTTCACGGTTCAACTGGGTGAATATTAACTAAACCGCATAAAAAATGCAGCTAAATAGCCTAATGTTAATATGATTATAATGTGACGGGTGAAAATAGTACATGACCAATTGTTTTCAATGCTGCCGGTCAAAATGACGGAGAACAAAAAAGGTCTAGCGCAATCTCTGCTCCCTGTTTGCACATTTATCCACACATCCGCCTTGTCTCCAGCCTCTGCAAAAGACAAAACAACCCCTAAAAAAAAAAAAAAAAAAAAAAAAGAAGTAGATAATAAGGCCAGAGTACAGCCTTATTCCTCAGACATAGAAGCTTACTCTGATCCCTGCAACACAATATGGCCATTTCCCTTGTGCCTTCAGGCCAGGCAACAAATAAAACCCATAATGGAGGATGTCTGACTGCTGGAATCCGCTGTGGGCCTCACTGGTCCACGATGGCAGGCAGAAAGCTGCGCTGCCTATTCATGGACGCCACAATCTGGGCACACGCATTTTACTTTAATTCCTTTCTCTCTTTTTTTTATTCTCCGCAGCGTGAAACGACCTGAGTGACGTTGGCCCCACCTTCTTTAAATCAGACAAAATTGGTGTCAAACGTTTGTGCTGGTTTGTGGAGCAAAAACTTCTGTTTGTGCCGCTGTCACTTTAAAGATAGAAAGAAATGTTCCTGGAGGTCATCAAAGGTCAATCAGCCCCCCAAACTTCTTCAAATCAGACAAAATGGGTGTCAATTAACTCGACTACGTTTGTGCTGGTTTGTGCAAACGTTTGATACCAAGTTTGTCTGATTTCTTAAAAGTGTGAGGGTGGGGGGCTGGTTGACCTTTTGACCTTTAACCTCTCATTAATATCTTCAAAGCCAAAACAGCACAAACGAAAAAATTTTTGCTGCACAAACCAGCACAAAGGTAGTCGAGTTAATTGACACCCATTTTGTCTGATTTGAAGAAGTTGGGGGGGCTGGTTGACCTTCGATGACCTCTAGAAACATTTCTTTATATCTTTAAAATGATAGTGGCACAAACGAAAATTTTTCCTCCACAAATGTCTGACACCAATTTTGCCTGATTTGAAGAAGGTGGGGGGGGCAAAATCACTCGGGTCGTGAAATGTTCTTCTTATTTGACACAGTTCACACGTAGAGTTTGGAAAACAGGTTGGAGTGCGCCGTGAATAGTAAGTTTGGTGGCGGTTCGAGAGTCTCTCCCTCCCAGCAGCAGCAGCGTAACCCACGGGGCCTCAGATGAGGAAGATGTGACAGCAACAGCTCGCGCACAAGTAATAAGTCCCAAGCTGACACCCCCCTCCAACCCCAACAGTCCCCCTACCCCTAAATAAAACAGCGAGCCACGGATTCGCGCGGCGCTTCCCGTGCAGCTCCCTGGAGCTTCCCGCCGTCTCCTCGAACAGCTCGCGCTTAGGAAAGCTGGGGATTTAACCGCAGAAATAAAACAATTAAATCTTAAATTCCCCCTGAAAAATTCATGTTTGCGCTATGCTGCGTGAAACATGAGAGTGCTTGAAGAGAAGAGGCAAAAAGATGAAGAGAAAAAAAAAAAGTAATCCCTCTGAAACACAATTGTGCTAGTTTTGTGGCCTCAAAGTCGAGCGCTGGGAATTTGGAAAGCTTCAAACAGCACTCGGTGTTAACATCTGGGTCGAGCAGCAGCGGCTGAGTGTGTGGGCCCACAGCGCCACACAGTGGTGGCTTTAAAAATTAGACGGCAGTCTTTACCCTTTTTACATTGAACGCTCGAGGCTGGATTTCAATCAATAAACTTTTAGAGGAGTGTTACTAAATAACAAAGGACAAAACAATAATGTTGAGTCAATTGTATTGTATAGGAAACCTTTGGCTAGAGTTGATAAGGCAGTCAACAAACCAGACTCCGTTATATTAGTTGTCATGAGCAACAGTCCAAGAGTCCAGCAAACTATTGCAAGAAGGTTGTTAAATAAAAAGATATTAAGTTTATAGGACAATACCATATCAAAAGTGAAGAAAATCTATGTAAACTAGAAAAAATTTAAGTCTTGACCATTATTTGAGCTTTTGGAAAATAATCTGTTATTCTAATTGATCTAAACAGGAAGAGTTTAACCCATGGAGAATGAGGGAAAATATCACACATCTTGCAGGTTTACATATCTGCATGTGTAGGGACCTTTTTTTTTTTTTTTTTTTAAAGTGGCTGTCCTAATAGCCAACAATTACAACCAATCACACACCAAACCAATGTGGTTACAGTTCACACCTTTTATTTTCACTATACAAGTCCACAGCTGCATTTAAATAAACTTATTACAAAATTGACACCGGCTAACACTTTGGCAGAAGCAGCATACACATTCCTTTCCGATGAAAGCTTAAAGCATTTAAATACAGTACGAAGGAATAGCATGGAGTGAACAATCGGTCTGTGGAAGCAGCGACGGGAAATCGCCTGATCTGACCCAGTGAAATGTAAATGCAAGTTAACATATCGTCTGCATATGTGATGACTTTAAGTGACAGATGTAACAGGAGCTTGAACACCACTGAGCTGCTAGAGGATATATTTACTTATCAGTCATGCACATGTGATGAATGTCCCGTCTATGTAACAACTCTGGTATTTGAGCCATATACGCATGTAAATATAAAGCTCGCAGTATACCATGCTCTGTTCTTGGCCCTTTGCTCTGTAAATACGCAAGGGAGACCACAAGAAATAAATAACTTTAAACATTTAAATAGAGATATAAAACCCACAACGTGTCGGTTTTTCAAAGGGGAATGATCGTGCCGATTGTCACAGCGGCTGTCCCAACAGTCGGGAGTCCAACAGTCGGGAGTCCAGGTGCAGCTCAAGCATTTGACATCCTGAACCACAAATTGGGTTAAGGCACACAGTTTACTGAGCACTTTATATGAAAAACACATTTAAATAACAGGCTGGACGCCTTGTCATCACCATAACAGAGACGGTTTTGAAGCATCACAGCCTTCGACTGAAATGTAAAGTGTTGATTCTTTCTAGAGTTGGAGAATTTCACAGTTGACCTGGGTCCGAGCGGAACCGTGGTTCTGCAGCGCCTTGAAGTGGCAGATGAGCACAAGAAGCCGTGAGGGGTATTCATGTCACAGTCCTTCCCCCCCCCGTCCCCCCTGTTTGCCGCAAGGCCTTTTAAAACAGACATGGAGCCGGGAGTCGCTCTGGAATCGGATTCCATTTGCGTTTTCCCCTCGCCGGCTCCGCCGAGGAGCCTCCACCGTTCTAGACGTTCCCGTTTGTGGTCCCCTCGGCTCGTCTTTGGGCGACAGCTCGGCTTGCTTTCTCTCCGACGTTCGTTCAGTCACACGTCGATCTTCTTCAGCTGTTCGTAAGTGAGGAAGAACTGAAGATGGAGTGAAGGAAAATGCGAGGGAAGGGGAGCGACTTTTTGGGTAGAGAAAAGTGAAAGCAGAGGGAATCCTTGAACTTTGCCTCCCACAGTAAATAAGTTCATTTTTAGTCCTGAACAAAGAGTGATTTCCCTCTTAACATCAAAAATGAAACCCTGTGTTCATTCTCTTGCCCACTGGAGGTCTCCTACAGTCGCTCTGATGGGGGTATTTGGGTAATGAGGCAGTAGTACCAGGAGATTACATAAAAGTGTTAGCCAGAATTAAGCTAATCCCCCCCCCCCAGAAAGAAAGAAAGAAAGTTTCTGAATCTGTTATGCTTTACATAACAGCATTTTACAACCCGCCTCAATTTAACCAGACGAGTTGTCGACTGAGAGGGCTGAAAGGATACAATGATGTTCCACGGTCCCAGGCGGAGCCAGTTTGGGAAGAAACCCTTGTAGAGCGCCATGAATCCCTCTGAGCGCCACGTCTGCAGGAGGAGAACACGACAAGTTCAGTTGAATGTCACTTAATTATCCTCTGTCGGAATCTGCTAGTGATGATACCGTGCACTGCTTGCTGACTCGAAGGAAGAAGAAAACTTTAAACCTGACATATTTAAACCAATAAATTGAGAGAGCAAATAATTCTGACGCCATGATGGAACACATTTCCAACTAATCAATCCTGGCTAATGACCAGAAGGTGAGGAAATGTAAAAAGCCAATCCCCCCCCCCCCCCCAACAATGAATTCATAATTCAACACTCTTCCGTGTGGACGCACAAAGTGATTTAGACATATTTTGTATCACTATAATTTTTAAAAAATTAAATAAGATTAGGTACAGAGGTGAGTGAAGCAATTTAAGGGGGAAAATTGTATTTTCTTAAAAAAAAATATTTTTTTAAAATGTCTCGACATGTTTGTGGTTCAAACAGGCTACAAAGCAGCGAGAGAAAGCAAGACTTCCGGGAAGTTTCTGAGTAGAGTCGTAGAGTGGATTTGGACATGTTGACTATTTTTTAATCAATCTAATCTGTAAGGAAGATATAGTCTGCAGACACACATATGTTATGAAGTATCAGTCTAAACATAGCCTCAGGTTTGCTTATAAACCTTCCTGTCGACTAAACATGCATGAACAGGCCCCACTGTGTGTGTAATTTGCAGGACATTAGCATACGTTTAAAGAGTTGGATTAAAATGAATGGTTCACTTGAATATTCCCAAATGTTTTCTTTTAGATCCATGACTAGAACTCGTCAATTTCCACCATATTTTATGATGAAGTTGCTTCTTCTCCGACTTACAAGTTTAGCATTTTTGTTTCTCACGCTTCAAATTTAATCTGCGTCACCATTATAAGGACAGCTGCTCTATTATGATCACGTTTTCCCATAAAGTGCAGCAGACTGCATTGTTTTTTGTTTCTAACAAGAAAAAAATAAAATAAAACTGGGCTGTGTTTCCATTTTGCAGCAAAATGTTCCGTTTCAATCTGAATTAGCATTCAAGTGTGGGTTTGCGCAGGAATGAGCAATCCCACATAAACGAAGCAGTTTAGAGACTTTCCCCGTTGCCAGTAGCAACATGCCTATCGGTAATTCACTGAGGGCTACAACAAGTGCAACACAAATTCTTGCATTAATATATTTTGGAGATTACTGAGCTGATACAGCACCATGTTCAGACCAGATATCAAATGATCCACTGGGTATCCAGCAGACATATATAAACTGCAGTGCCTTCAGTTCTTAGAACCTGCCTATAAAACATTACGGCCATTAAAACGAATGACCCTTAAAGCCGAGCTGCACACGGCAGCACTGGAGACTAAAAAAAAAAAAAAACAAATCTAATATTTTCAGACTTATCTGGCTGTTAAACATAAACCACAATCACTTCCAGGTTACAGATTGGGTGCTTTTTTTTGTTTTTTTTTTCTTCCCCCTCAATAAAAACATTTCCAGTCCTAAACGTTAAAGAAACCAGCGTGGCGTTCCAAAGACAAAAAGACAATTTTAGGTTCGTCTGGTAAATATTTGATTCTAAAAGTATTGACGAGCAGTGACCTACTTAAAGACTGACAGACGAGAGATAAGAAAGCTGCCTTCATTCCAAAGTTACTTAAGAGTTTTATTAATATTCATGCATGTGTTACTTGATCACTTTTTTCAGGCTTTAGCAAAGCGAAACAAAAATAAAAAATAAATAAAATAAAAACTGGGACTCAGCAAGCACTAGTACCAGATTTCTTTAGAGTATTAAGCTGATCGTGCATTTATTGCAGTTGATATTTACAGCAAAAGATGAAATCCGTCTATATTCAACAGTAGAAGAAGAGTCTATACAGGAAGACCTCAGACAGCGTTTGTGTGCGTTTTCCCGTTGAAAGTTGTGTTTAGTATGATCCAGGTGTTAGTCTGTGACTCACCTGCAGCAGACAGTCGAGCGTTCCCTGGTACAGAGCCCCTCCCCTCTGGTTCATCATGCGTGTCCGGACTACATCTACTGGATTCGAGGCCAGAGCCCCGGCAAGGCCACACACGAAGCTGGACCTGATGGGCAACAAAGAGCAGCCAGCGTTAGGGACATTACAGGATATCTGCAGGTTTCAGCAAGTCAATTAAGACATTGAATAAAACTTAAGACAGAAAAAAATCTATGGTTAAGGGACTCGAATGGGCTGGCAACAGAAGTAAGCCAACAGTGAAAATGATTTCATGGCGCTAGTCTGTGTTTCGGTGCCACCAATGAACCCAAGACTTCTGACTCCTAAAAACCACTAATGCAGCCCTTTTCAAACACATCGACCATCGATGATGTGCGTCTGCGGCTCTTCGATTACCACACTCCTTAACTGACCAGTCACTAAGTGGTCAGCCATGTCTTTGGCTCTAAAGTTACCGTGTGAAATTTTTTTAAATATATCCAAAAAAAACATACAGACCACAAACCAAAAACTCTAAATCCTGACAGATGCATGTCACTACAACATATTTTAACTGATGCGTTTCATTTTTGACACCTCTAATTTACAGCCACTTAAGGAATACATAGGAATCCCGTCAGTAACTGAAACTCACAGGAAGTGTGTGTGCACGGTGTCCCCCATGTAACCCGACAGGATCAGGTGCTTCTTGGTGATGTCGTAGACTGGGAGTTCGACGCCGACCACGATGGCCGCTCTCTGCGCTGTTAGAGAAACCCCCTGATACGAAGACAAAAGGAATGCTTACAGGCTGAAACTCTGAAATATGAAACTCACCGGGGTTTTTCTTTTTTTTTTTTTTTTTATTCTTTGCCAATTCCCTCTACCTTCCACAGCCCTCGTGTCCCCTCCTGCTGGTAGATGTTGATGAAGTTGCCCATCATGCTGCCTTGGATCACATTTCCCTGAGCCTGCATCCGGATCTGGGAGAAGACACAAAGAAAGGGCATCAGATATGATGACGGGTGCATCGTTTTTAACCTGCGTTTAAACCTGTAATCACACAGCGGGTGAAACTTAACAAAACAAACAAAAAAAAAGAAACCGTCACTGTGATGATTTCACACGGACGGCTCATGCAGCACACGCCCCTATGAAACACAATGTTCCAAACCTGCAGAAGCATGTGTCGAGGTGTTAATCTTATAAACACTAACCGTGCCAAACGGAGCGCAGAGAGAGAGAGAGAGAGAGAGAGAAAAAAAAAAAAAAAGAGTGATAAGAGCGTTGGCATTCACAGAACACTATGTTATGCCTTTCAGGGGGTCAGTCTATAAATAAGGCACCAGCGAGGTCGTGATAGCCCCGGCTAGACTTTCGCTCTACCGCGCTGCCTTCACCAAGTATTAATATCTCTTCAACTTTTTCACATTTCATCAACTGACGGCCAAGGTTGGGATTTTTTTTTTTTTTGCAACCGGCAAAATAGAAAACTAGTGCAAAATTGTGCCGCATAAAAAAAAACAATATGTGGCCTTCACATTTCTTTTCACAAACAAAAGGATCTAGAAACCATCCTATGCACTTTTTCCATGAGAATTTTTTTCTTTTTTAAAAATATCTCAAGTTTTATCAGATTAGATTGATATTCAACTGATAACCGCCGTTGAAGACTTTGGGGTCTAAACCTGGCCTTTAATTAGGTCATTCTGGCACACAAATATTCTCTCTTATAATCCAAGAGTGTCAAGTTGCAGTACTGCAGACTTTAGACGCATCTATGCTTCTACACACCAAATATCTAGGCTGTTATAGCGCTACATGCAAGTTGAGGAGGCAATTGGGTCGTTTGATTTAGGTGTAGAAAGCCAAGGATTGACCAAAAGGTGGAAAATAACACACATTAAGGGTCTCAATTTAACATCAGTGATCTGAGATATTCCACAGCAGCTTTAGTTGAATGTTAGGGATCTTTGTCCTGCTGGAAGTTAAATGCCCACTCCCGGTTTTGGACTCTGCTGCAAGGATAATCGTTAAGGACTCAGCTCCATTCCCGGCCAGACTTTGTAAATAAGTCAGCTCAGATCTCCAGACCTGAGCACCTTCGCCCAAGTTCGTTGCGTCAGCACACGAGTGCGCAACTAATAATTGTTCTTGTCAACAGCTGTGTGGATCTCTACAGAGTCATTATGGCCCTCTCGGCTGTTTTTTCTAAGTCGGGGTGTATTCAAACGACATAGTCAAGCTGTAGTTCGTTTGACTGGAAAGTCTGACTGGTTTGGGGAGGCGGCAATGAGCAATAAAACTTTTACGCGGACAAAAACAAAACTAACTCCGGCCTTCCTGAAAACCTAGGTCCTGGTTCGGTTGACGTGAACTCTGATGCGTTTCAAATGCGTACGTGAATACCAAGCAAACCGGAGACCACTCCAAACGTAGGAAGTGGACAATAGCGCAGGGCATTCTGGGTAAATGCAACGTAAACAAACGCGAGAGTCTGACATTAGAAGGAGATTAGCTTGTAATTGTTGTTCTGTTTACCCTTTGTGAAGAAGGAAGTTGCGTTCAGTGTCGTCTTCTGAGGCTTTCATGTAGTTTCTTTTAGTGGGTTGTGGTGCAGCGCCACCACAGGTGAGGAGGTAAACAGGGTTTTCAGAGAGTTTAGTTGGTTCGTTTGGCACGATGAAGTGTGAAAGCGAAACTCTCCGCTCAGATTTTCAGATGGACTGGACACCGTTTCATTATTCCTACCGTGCTTGGGATATTATTTTATCACCTAATTCTGCTTTAGACGTCTCCACCATTTTCTCCCCAACTTATCTGAAGTGTGTCTTGGATCTTCATGATGCTTTTTGTTCACTAATGTTCCCTGACACAGAACAGCTGGATTAAAACTGAGATTTTAATTGCACATAAGTGGACTAAAACTTTAATTAAACAAATTCTGACCTCAACCAGCTCAAACGTGAAAAGGTTTTAAGTTCTACTAATAGAGTAAAACTCCACACTTTCCTCCGGACTCCGGGCGGACTGCCGAGTTTTTCACTGAAAACATTTCCGCACCCTTTGCTTCGGAGCCCCAAAAGACCCGGCAAACCGGCTCTGCCGCTTTAAGAGCAAGAAACAAGACCGCTCACAACCTTCATTTATGGTAAATTACATACCTTCAGCACATCAGTGGGGTTGGCAATGGAAGAAGAGATGACTCCAGAAAGAACGCCGCACAGCACGTTGGTCAGCAGGGTCTCATCTGGAAGAAAATTGAGAAATTAACTTGATCCACTCAAAGAGTGCAGGACTGGTTTTATAACTGGCAGTGCCTAAGAGGTCACGCAATGTCACACCAACACCTGTGACCTTCCGCAGGAATGCACATGCATGCACGCCACGTGTTTGCCTTGCAGCAAAAGTCTGTGGGTTTGTGTTTGAGAAGTGCAACAGAAACTGAACGCTCACCTTCTGGTCTTTCCACCAGCAGCCGCTTCAAACTCTGATATGTCCCAATTTTGATGGTCCCATAGGAGGCCTGACGGAGCATGGCGGGGGCGATGCTACAAAAAAAAAAGAAAAAAAAAAAAAGCTTTTTTTTTTTATTTTAAAAAAATGTAGCACTTGCAGAAAAATATTGATTAAATAATCTAGAACTCGTGCTCTCTCTCTCTCTCTCTCTCGGTTAAACAAGGATGCAGACAGGAACAGGAAACACATTGCGTACAATGTATTCGGGTTACTCTTTCATTTTGCGCAAAAATAAAACGCATTCAGCTCCGTAAGTGAACCCGCTCACCCCGAGTAAAGCGCCCGGAGCCCCTCCTCTCGTCCTATCCTCATGATAGCATGGAGCATGCCTCTGTAGCGGATCTCACGGTACTTGCTGTCCCCGACTTGGCCCTGCACCTGGAGGCGCGTCTTGGCCAGGTCTATGGGGAAAGTGCCTGTTGACCCACAGCATTAGAGACCCGTTACCTCGTTTTCAAACGAGCCAAAGCAGGAAGAAGGGGGAAAAAAACAGGAAAAACCACCCCATACACGCAGCACGGTCTCCTCCCTACACTCACCGCATTCTGCCGTTATGGAAGCAAGCCCGCCGAAAACGAAAGGCTTCCAGTTCACGGTGGACATGTTTTGTTTTCTTCCCCGAGTATCACGACGCAGCGAGCCGCTTCTCGGTTTTACACAGCCAATGTTCCTTGTGAGAGAAGCCCAGGTCCGGTCGTCGCCAGAGAGGTTGAGCCCCACGTCGCCTCCTCAGACTGGCAGACTTGAAAGGCGCTGAGCTCCGCCCTCCCGCCGCTCCTTCTCCGGCTTCTGCAGTCGCAGGCTCTGCCCACAACTCGCTGCCTAGCAACCGAACCAGAACGTCTCGTGACTTCAGATGTCAGATCTGTGCTTCCGTTTCTTTTTCAGACAAAATAGACTGACTATAAAATAACACAGCTGGGTAAAATAAAATAAAATAAAATAAAAAAGCTTTTTTCCCCCTTTACTCTTTGAGGCCTAATTTAGGAAAGTAACATGACAAAACATGGTAGTCAGACACTGGAATAATAATACAGCTTTAATGTGCCATAAAGAACAAAATGTCAGAGATTTTGATTTTAAAATGATGCATGGACACATACTTAAAATATTATTATATTATAATATTTTTTTTATTATTATTTGTGCTGTCAATACATGGGAAAATGCAGCCTACCTCACCTAATCAAAATAAAGCCAAAATAAAGCAGAGAAGTTTGTGTTTGGTAGGTTATTTCTACGTTGTAGCAATTCTTCCAGGCAGGCCTCACTCAAGCTTGTATGGAGCCTTAAGAAGAGGAATTTGGTGTATATTTATTTGTTGTATTGTGTGTCTGTGTTGCTAATTTCATTTGATGTTAAAACAATCCATATTCGTAGTCTTTCTTTATTATTAAGTTGTTTTTTTGTTTCACTGTCATTTGTCCATCAATGATTTTGTAAATCTGTAAACAAGAAGTCTGGATCAATTCTGGCCTTCACTGCCACCTTTTGGTTGATAGTGGTATTACTTCACCTGACGTTCGGTGTGTTCAGCAACACGGCAGTTTTCAATCTGTGTGACAGCAAGTCTATCAGAGACATTCCATCAGATCGCTGAACTAAAAAAGAGGAGAGAGAAAAAAGCAAACAGGAACAGAAAATGTGAAAAAAAATAGTAATAATAATAATAATAATAATAAAAAGTGGCACAAAATAAAATCGAGTAATGGAGGAAAAACTGGCCTGGAATGTTGACCACCAAGAAATGTAAATGTCATTTTCACAAGACAATTTATTTCAATCAGAGCTGCTACTAGCAAATAAATAAATACATAAATACATAAAACAAAGAGAATCAATTTCACCTGGAAAACAAACAGTCAGAAATTACACCAACATCATTTTTGGAAACTTTTTTTTAAACTCTTGTCGTCTTGTTTAACCTTTTTGACACATAAATTCGCAATCGTAACGTCCTAGCGAAACAAAACAACATGACGACAGTTTGCGATTTATTGCTTCAAGCTATAAATTGCAGAATTTATTTTTTTTATGGAAAATCCTCAAAAATATTTTTTGTCTGCCGTGGCATGGGAATCATTTGGGAACAAAAACTGAACCGTGTCTATCCGTGTTAAAACCTGCAATTTAATTTCACCGCCACTAGAGGTCACAAAAACACTACTATTATTGTCGATCGACTCCACTACGGCTCTGCGTGGCTGTTATTTGACTGTGCCACACGTGAGCCAATCAGTCGCTGCTTCATGGGGGAAACAAAGACAGCAGCAATCATGAAGCTAATTAGGAAACACAACACGGAAAGCCCCTGATTGGGGGATTTAAATTTGCGTGGATGGCCAGAATAAACCTCGACGAGTTCTGCTTTCTCCAAACAGAGAGCTCCACTAATATATATATATATATATATATATATATATATATATATATATATATATATATATATATATATATATATATATATATATATTGTAGTAGTCTTTGTGCGCATTAATGCATCCTTTCTACCGGATGCATTATTATGATCATATGCTGGTTGTGCTGCTTGATTAATGGGCCGGGTATGGGTCAATAACCTCGGAATTGCCATCCACACATTATTAACGACCGGGAGGGGGAAACAACTCGGCGTGCGCGTCACCATGCGCGCTCCTGTGCGCGCGCGTGTGTGTGTGTGCGGCGCGTGCAAGCAAGGTCGAGCACCGGGCGCAGCATCGATGAACGGAAATAGATGAATGGAAATATTGCGGGTTTTATCTGAAACCAATAGCCGGGGGATGGAAGCGCGGTGCGTTTAAAAACGGCCACCTTTAATGTGGTGATTTGTCAAAGGCGAGCCTGAGCAGAGACACAAGGAGGGGAAATGTATCTGTGTTTGGTGGTCTGCACTGCAAGGATGTGGAATATGGTTGTGTAGCAAAGAAAGGGAGCTATGGGTCCAGATGCTCGGGCGGAGCGGTGAAAGTTTGGAAACAAAAAGCCACTGAGGAGCTGGGAAAGTTTCGATAGGATTTCTATAAACTCCCTGAGAAAGGTGAGATAGATTTCTATAGTCATTACATTTGGGGGAACAGCAATACACTCAAAGTCAGGTGTGAACAGCATTTGAGCTTCTTCTGGAGATGTGGGGGTGGGAGGGGTTGTCACTCTGAATCTGTCACCCTCAGGGATAATTTGGAGCAGGGGAGGACAATCCTGGTCCTCGAGGGCCGGTGTCCTGCAACTCTTGGACGTCTCCCTGGTCCAACACAGCTGAATCAAATAGCTGAATCACCTCCGAAGTGCAGTCAGGTTCTCCAGAGTCCTGCTAACGACCTCATTATTTGACTCAGGTGTGGTGAAGTAGAAACACATCTAAAAGTCGCAGGAGACCGGCCCTCGAGGCCTGGAGTTGCCCACCCCTGACTTAGAGAGACCAACCTACCAGTCATGTTTCTGGACCGTGAAAGGAAGCCAGAGAGAACCCACAGACCACTGGGAGGAGTTGGGAGAACGCGGAAACTCAACGCCGAAGGACTGTATGTAGGGAGTCCGTCAGTCTCTGGACCTTCTTGCTCCATGACTCCAGGTCTAACCAACTGGTGTAACCCTTCAGACAACGATAACTTATTTAAATACCAAAATCAGTTTTCAAAAACAATTTCTTTTTTTTTAAGGTAGAAAATCTATCAGGTCATGATGTTATTGGTTTGTTTTCACACATTTTATGCTAATGCATGTGAGTAGGAGGGTGATTAACACGTTAGGGTTACCTCGGTCACCATTTTCATTCCTTAATTTGGAAATTACAGCTTTTCGGGCTTGCTGCACAGAAAGAAACATCCTGTTATCCTCTGTTGTATTTTGGTGCCATGACTCAGTTTCTAAAGACTTTTTGTGCTGTTTTGTGTACCACGCTTCGACGTGGAATGTGACATTACCTACAGCTAATGCGCCTTTGGTTGCCGAATAGAACGTTGTGTGGCTGAACAGCCACAAGAGATTCTGATGTTTTTCTTATACTGGAGGATGTGTTTAGGTACCAGGAAAGGGTTGTAGTTTTGTTCGCTTATCCTGGTTTAAAACTAAAGACATTTTCTACACAGTTGAGCAATAATTAACCAAACTAATTGGTGTTTTTTTTTTCCCTTCCCTCTGAAACAGAAATTTTTTCTATGAGCAAGTGTGCAGACGTATGAAGAAGACATTCATGGGACTCAGCACACAACCTTGGGGAACACCACCAGTCAGAGTAGAAAAAGCTGACTCCTATTCGGAGACTTCGGGGTGGATCATTAAGAATGTCGCAGGTCCAGTTGGAGGTGATCATAATAAGCCCACACAGTTGTTAATCAAGAAACGATCATCGACATAGTTGGCCTTTTCACATCGAAGGGTTATTGTGTCAGTTACGTAAGAAACCCTCGTTCTTTACTGAACTGCGACTGATTGCAGGAGCATCACGTCAATGATCCTGGTCTCGACTAGACATTGTTTAAGACGCGTGCCAACAAGAGCGTGCATTCCTCTAAGTGTGTTGTCGCACCGTGATGCTAAGTCAATGTGACTTTTTTGTTTAGGAGACGGTGTAGTACTTAGACTACAGGCTCTCAGGGCAGCACATTGGGCCGCAGTCGGACAATCCAAACTGTCTTCTCGCACAGCAGAACGCAGGCTGACATCCACGACACAGTGGCCTAATAAATCTCAAACAAGAAATGTTTACATAACTCATTACTTTTTAAAAAATTATTATTCAGGTCAGACATTGTTTTGCTACAGTCTGTTCCACCGAAGTGTGTCATTCAGTGGAAAAATCCAATGTGAAACACTCGACCTGACTGTCCTTTGTTCTTTCAAGAACTTTGCAGATGGAAAAGTTTTCATCCACTCATCATGGACGTGAGTGTCGTACCCACATGGGCCTTCTAATGATCAGATTGAGCTGTTGTTTTCCCAGAGAGGACAGATTAAACAAATAGAAGCATTGTCGGATGTATTAATCTGTAAACTTGCAGGATCAGATATATGCATGCACTTAAATCTTTTAAGAAGTGGTGCTGAAAGTTCGGGGAAGTCTTTTGACTAAGTAAGGCGAACGCGAGTCGCAGCTCACACTGAGGCCAACACCGGCAGTTCTTTCATGACTTGAACACTTGAAAGCTCAGGTTAACTTCCAGTGCCACATTGCTTTATCTTTGCATAATTTGCATATTGCAAAGCATCAGGCGACACCCCTTCCATG
The DNA here is from genome assembly GCA_010277075.1 of Poeciliopsis retropinna. NCBI lineage: Eukaryota > Metazoa > Chordata > Actinopteri > Cyprinodontiformes > Poeciliidae > Poeciliopsis > Poeciliopsis retropinna. Next base: position 13,322,087 of record VMRM01000022.1, read on the forward strand.
GAACTGATACTGCAGTTAGGTAAGAAAAATTTGTTTACGGTGAAACTGCAAATGAAAAACCTTTTTATTTATTTATTTTTTTCAGTGCTAATGATATCCTCCCAAGCCCCAGGACATATCGCCCAGGATGGAGAGCCCCACCGCTCATAAAAAAACTCAGCAGGGTCAGGAGTTTTTGACAAAGAAAGAAGCCATTGCTCCAAAATATGCACCTTCAGTCATGACTGAAATTTACAGTTGATGGCATGGATAAGCCACATGCATTGGGAAGTAGAGGCAAATATTGAACCATGTGGTCACAATGACCAGAACACTGTACTCGGTGTCAAACATGGTGGTAGTAGTATCATCCTGTGGGCTGGCTTGCCTTGACATCCACCAGTAGTCTATAAAAACCTGAAAATGTTAGACATTTCTTCAGAATAAATGGTAATAATTTGTAGGTTCTTAAAAGATGGGTTGTTGGGTGTTTATCATAAAAACAGTCATTTTAAGTATGGTTTTATAATGATCCTGTAATGTTATGAGAAACACCTGTGATTCAGTGAGACAGAAGTGCAGTCATGGTACGTTGAGTGCCGGAGGCTGAAGGAAATTTCCTAATGTTCCAGATATTCCTCACCTGTCAGCTGGAATGATTTAGGGAACGCAGAAGATTGTTTCGTGTGCTAACTCATTCATGGACATGAATGTTGTGCTGATTTGGGCCTTTTAATGATTCATCTGAGCTGGGGTTTTTTTTTTTTTTTTTTTTTTTCCAGAGAGGAATGATTACTCAGCAAACAAATATCATAATTTTTTGGGTGTATTAATTTGTATTTGACTGTGTAGATTGAAAAAGAAGCATAAGCATGCAGCAAGGCCAGCACTGGCAGTTCGTGCGTGCATGAATGCAACACTTGAAAGCTGCAGATCGTCTTCCAATGAAGTACTTCTTCATCTGACAGAATCTGAATGGGACAAAACGTCGGGCGTCACTGATAAAAGTAAAATATCCTACTTTAAAAACAAATGAAAGCAACTATTTGCATCATTTATTTATGTTGATAGAGCAAAACTGTTCTTTGTCCAAAGCGCTTACTTATTTCTTTACATGAAAACTAAAATCCAAGTGGACTTAAGTTTGTCAAGTAGATTGAGCACAACGAAACTCTGCATTATTTACTCAGCTTTTTTAATATAGTAAATTAAATTTGCAAGTATACTGTAAAATCCAGTTAGTTCACTTTGCTTAAAAGCATTTTGCAGACTCATTGCCTCAAAATAACCAAGTTTTTAAAACTTAAAAATGTTAGTGAGTACAAGTTGTTTGTCTTAAGTTTACACAACCCAGTTAACTTGATCATTTTGAGTTGCATAAACTCGCACAAACTTAGTGTACAAGTTAAGTCCTGGCTCCTGTCTATACTTGTTTCTCTGCTAAACCGTCAAGATATAAAAATATGAAAATCAGTAGTTGATGGCTTCAAAAGTGAACAGTTTTTGCAGGCCGAGAGAATGGTCATGATAGTGAGCGTACAGCTCACTCAAAGTGCCAAAAACTAGCCAATTAGCACTCTGCTGCTCTATGAGTGTATCTTCATTTTTCATGAACTGACTGTACAGTTTTGCGACAAATAACAAAGCGGTTTGATTAGTTGCTGCTGCTGGTGGCACAATGCATTGTGGGATGCCTTGCTGGCCAATCCCTCCAGTCACATACAAACCACTGTCCTAAAACAATGAAATAAAATCAACTACTGCAACATATAAAAACAGATGATGTCAAGTTGTGTAATTTAAGCATCGCAAACCTAGAATAACATGATACATTCTGTTTAGCTGAAAATAAACTAAATAGCAAAAACATGCTGACATTATGGTTTATATGCAAACAAGGGATTTGGTCTAGGCTTTTCCACGATAAACAATATTCTTAAGTTAAGTTAAGTTAGCGATCTTCGCACTAACTTAACTTTTTTTTTTAAGTAGATAGAGCAGAATTTTTTTTATCAATGTCCGTTGATGTTTGGGAACTCTGATGGCTTATGGGTAGCACTGGGTATTTTGAAATACCAAATGAAACACGGTAAAGATAACGCGATTGTTTTCTTGTCTTGTGGATGGCGTAGAGGCATTTTGGGAGTAAAGGGCAAATATTGAGCCATGTTACCGAACTGTAACCACCGTCAGACATGGAGGTAGTTGCATCATCTGTGGGCTGGCTTGCCTTGACATCCACCGATAGTTTATAAAAGGAAAAAAAAAAAGATGATTATTATTATGACTACTAATAGTCATAATTGCAATATTATAACTAATATTACAATAATAGTCGATAATGATGTTGATGTTATATATTGTAATGATGACTATTATTATGTATAATAATAGTCATAGTAATTATGTATTATTATACATAATTATTAATGTATATAATAATAGTCATCAAAGGTACTAAAAAACAGTCACAGTTACCATATTTTTATTATGATCCTGCATTGATTTCTGGTAAAACCTGAACTTCAGTGAGACAGAAGTAGTTATGGAAGCCGATAAGGCGTACTGGAGGCTGAAGGACACGCCCCAAACGTTCCAGATATTCCTCACCCATCAGCTGGGATGATTCAGGAAACACTGCAGATTTGGAAATCCTAATTCTGAATTGTCTGTAAGGATTACACAACATCGTGACTGTGCCTCTACACAGAAAGAAAAGAAGAAGAATACAGTTGATATTTTTACCTGACTCGTGACTTTTAAAAGGAAATTAGTCTTGCCTTTAAAATAGCTAAAAATACTTATTTGCCAAGAATATTTAGGTCAAGGTGAGCATGGCTGGAATAAACACTGAATCCCTCCCTCACACACACACAGACAACCCCCCCCACACACACACACACACGCGCCCACTAGTGCTGTTTCCTGCTGCCTCTCTCTGTGTGGTGGGGTATTTTTACCCCTACCTCGGGGCAGTATTGAACCTAATGGGATCTGAAGGCTTGTCCACCCCGGTTAGCGCGTGTTTGTCTGTCCTGGTTGTTTTTCGCCATGCTCTCCTCACACCCCGAAGCTTTGAGAATGAGGCCTGATGGGACGGGCGCACGCTCCACCGCGATTGGCTGGGTGTGAGTCCGCCTGCTCCCCCAATGGGCATGACAGAAAAAGAGATCCTTGTGACGTGGGGAAAGAAAAAAAAAAAATTAGCTGTGTATTTTTCCAGTCTTGTTTTTTTTTTTTTTTTTGTGAGTCACATCACAAGTCCCAGAAATTCAGGCTTTGATTTCACCTCCTGACACGATGCAGGGATTTCGCATCACAGCCGATCCCTGTGAATCAGCCGTATTGAGATGGCTAATCTTTTTTTTTTTTTTTTTTTGTCATCACCCTTCATCTTACACAGCCTAGATTTTAGAGCTGTGATGTTCCACTACGCTTCAGGGTTTCTGCTGGATCAGCTGGATGCTCTTATCAGCAGGCCCAATAAGTCGAAGGTTTCAGGTTGATAGAAAATCCTCTGGAAATGCCCAGAAATGGATATCAGAAACGTGACCTCAGAGAAATCCCTTTTTATCTTTACAGAGGCCTCGGGTTTCGACCTCTTCAAGTACGACTGATTTACTCCGCCTCGCTTGTCCGGCCAACACCGAGGGAGGCAAGGTCGTCTGGGATGGGGGTGAAAAGTTTGGGGGAATCATCAATCTTCAATAAGTATGTAGCTGAGTTATGTGGAAAAAAATAAAAAAATACTTATGGAAGTTAGAAAAGGTACAAAACAGAAAAAAAAAACCACCTTGAACATCAAAATGGCTGCTAAACGATGCAACTGAAGGGAAGGTAGTACACGCTAAAGCAGGACAGCGTGTCCCCCGGGTGCAGAACAAACAAAACAACAACCAGAAAGCTGAGATGCCAGAACAGTTTTGAGGTCGTTCCAGTGGTGTGAGGTGGTCTACGGTGTCAACAGCACCGCAACAAACACCAAAAAAAAAATCAGATAATCGACTCAGTTGCTCAGATTCTTCTCATTTGCACCATTTTGTCTTCCTCCAAATCATCGACTCTAAGCATCAGCTGTGCCATCTCTTGAGGGTTTTTTTTTTTTTTACTTATCCCACCACAAACAGCCACCTGAGTGAAGTTGCTCCCCCGACTTCTTCAAATCAGACAAAAAAACAGTGTCAAATGTTTGTGCAGGAAAAATATTTGTTTGTGCCTCTATCGTTTTAAAAATATTAAGAAATGTTTCCAGAGGTCATGGAAGGTCAACCAGCTTCCCTACCGCCTTCAAATCAGATAAAACCGGTGTTAATCAGCTGATTAACACCAATTTTAAATGGTTTCTGGAGCAAAATTTGTTCTTGTTTGTGCTGCTTTAGCTTTGAAGATATTTATGAAAGTCTAAAGGTCAAAAGGTCAACCAGGCCCCCCAGTTTTACAAAATCAAAGTGACCTTTAAAATTTCGTTAATATTTTCAAAGCAGCACAAGCCAAAAACTTTGCAGCACAAATCAACACAAACGTGGTTGATTGATACAAATTCTGTCTGATTTGAGGGGGTGGGGGGTGTGGTTGACCGGTCATGACCTCTGGAAACATTTCTTAACGTCTTTAAAATGATAGCGGAAAAGGAAAATTTTTGCTGCACAAACGTTTTGCACCATTTTTGTCCGAGTTGAAGACAAACTTCACTCAGGTCAAACAGCCAGCGGCGGGTTTTAAACTTCCTGCAAAAACAGAACGAACCACAGCTCTGACATTTGCAACAGGTGACCAAAAGCATCTGCTTTGTACGCAAAATGTCCAATTGTGTGTGCAGCACGAATCATTGCATTGGGAGAAAGTTTGCTGTCGTTGCCTGTTAAAGCCAAATATGGAACCAGGATCTTGGAGGATAGTCCGGAGTGACACCCCCCTCCGGCCCCCCGGGGTGCATTTATAATAATCTCTCACCCCGTTTAGGTCTCTATTTAGAGACATTAACCCCCCCCCCATGTAGCACCCTCTCCTACACTCCTTCATTCTGCCTCTTAATAGCCTGGATTAGCTGCTGCTTTAATAGACTCATCCATCTCCTCTGTTTATTCACTAGTTTTACACACACACACACATGCACACGCTCGCTTTCTCTGCACCTCGTCCTCCTTCCATCTTCTTTGCTCATGGGCAATTACACAAACAAATACAGTTTGTTTCCACTGTTTCAGGCTGCTGTATGGTAAACGAATAGATTTGTCAGGCGGTTGTTTCTTTTTATTTCTTTTATTTTTTTGTATATTATTGGTCGGGCAGAGGTTGCGTGGTCATCCTGGCGGGCTAAAGGTGAAGCCGCGCTGTCGCTCCTGCGGCTTGCGGGGCGCATTAAGCATGCAGATTTATGTAAATTCCTGCCACAGAGCTGAGCTCCTGATTGGTCGGAGCTTGGAGCCCCTGCAAAGCCCCCTCAGAGTTCAAAGCTAGATTCATTTAGTCTGACGTGAGCAGAAGCAGGGGGATGGAGGGGTGTGTGCTGAGAGGAAGGGCTTCCTGGGGGTGGCATTCGTCAGACACACGCAGGGAACCCACCCACGCTCAGCACTTCAAAACCCCCCCCCCCAAAAAAAACCATGTGAACGTACTGTGATGTCATCTCACAGGGAGGAGAAAAGCATGACATCCTGTCGTTAGTCTAGAGGGCTTCTTAAAACCTGACATGTTTTCAGTGGAGGTCCATAGATTTGACTCATCATCATGCAAGGTCAACTGGGTCAGAGGTCAGGCTCTCTCCACATAAATATGGTCACTGAATTTAGAGGAAATGTTATCCATTCACATTCTAATTACGCATTAGCCTGCAAATAAATAAATATACATATTTTTTGATATTTGTTGGAACTGTAACTAATGTCGTGACAATATGGGGAGACAAATAATCTGTAACAAAATTGGAGCTCCTCTGCCTTCTCCCAATGCTAACCAGAATGAACCAATCAGAGCCAGGAGGCGGGTCTTAGAGCTGTCAGTCACCTTCCATGTGGAGATGTTTGTCCGCTTTCATCCTCGCCCCCCCTTACTTTCTGCTACGCTACAGTTAGCATAGCCTGTTGTGGAGGCTAGTTATCATAACCACCAACGACGGCAAATAAACGGTTTTTCTGTAACTGTAGGGCGTTTCCCTGCCATTAACACTATTAGTGGTGAGTACATGGGAATGATTGACAGCTGTAAGCCCCTCCCCTGGCTCTGATTGGTCGGATTTAGTCGGAAGCGGCACATTTGATGAGATGGTCGTTCAGGCAGGAGGTGGAGGAGATTGATCTTTTCACAGATTATCTGTCTCATAATTTACTGTCACCACATGTTGACAGTTTTAACAAATATGTAAAAAAAAACATTTTTTAAAAATAAATGTTACATATGATTTTACAAATGTTTTTTTTTTTCATAACAAATCCTAACTTCATCAAACTTAAGATTCAGTCAACCATTACTTTCATTCACCGTCTACAAGAGTCCAGTGGAGAACCATGAGGATTATATAATTTTATCAGTTGTATCATAAATAAATAAACTTTGTAGCGCTTAAGACTTGCACTGATAAAATATACTTATGGTATTTAATGAACAAAGTTGGCTCAACCATTGACGTACATTTCATTTTCTCTAGAATTCCCCCCTAAGCATTTCCGAGTAAAACAATGTTCTGCAAAAAGCTGCTATTCCAAATCCAAAACAAATATTTAAAATGTTTAATTTGAACTATGTTTTCGGAGGATTTTGCTCAGCCGACTGGCAAAGAGGAACAAAACCAGCAATCAGGGGGATACTAGGACCTAAAATGGGACTAAAAATGATAAGCAACGAGAAGGAAACCAGTGAAGAACATGCAGAGGGATCTGACAAAGTAGCGATTAAAGCAAGAGGCTCTTAAATACAGAGGAGGTCGATTACTGGAGCTCATCACAGGTAAGTCTAATTATTTGACGTTTCATCAGTGTAGAGTTCCTCCATGTTTTTCTAAGACAAAGATCCGCTTTTGTGACAGAAGTGTTTCACTGCGCAGTACCGTCTCAGCATTCTGTCCGTCGATCAGCTGCCATTTTCTTAAATCTGCTCCACTGTTACTGACTGTGGGGGCCCCACTGACGTAAACGCTTTAACTTCCAGTTGTCACCCACCCAATGTCTCCAACTCCACCCCCACCCATCCTACCAACCCCTTTTCTCCTCATCTCCTTTTGTCGTGTCAAATCTGCTTTTTTTTTTTCCTTCTCTTGATTCCCTGTGGGGAGGAAAATTCCTCTTATCAGCTCCGACCATATGCAGCCGCGCGTGCGCGCACGTGTGCGTGTTGGAGCCCTGTGTGTGTGCGCGAGGATAATCCCTTGCCTCTGATTGGCCCAGCTCATGCCCCTATTTTATTTTTTTTTTTATTTTGGTGAAGGTGATGACTGGAGGTTTTTTCTTTCTTTCTTTCTTTGAGAGGCAGCAACTTTCATTTTGGTTTTTAAAGGTTGCGCCTTTTAAATGGCGCAAGAGTAATTACAACGCGAAGCATCTTAGAGTGGCATTTTGGGAAATCCATTAACTCCTGGATAATCAAAAGGAATTTGCATCCGTCATCCCATTTGAAAGACGCTCTGTGTGTGGGTGTGTGTGTGTGTGTGTGTGTGTTGTATTAGTACATAGTGACTCACTGAGCCTGTCAGAGGACATTAACATCAATTCAGCTATTTTTTTGTTGTTGTTGTTGTTGTTGGAACCAGCTCGCTTCTGAATTTGCTTCCCTCTTCCATATTTGTGATGCCTTGCATGATGATGATGATGCTGTGGATGGGTGTGTGTGTGTGTGTGTGTGTGTGTGTGTGTTTCCATTCAGCAAAGTCACAACAGTCCTGCTGCACTGGAAAATTAACACCTGTCATTTAATTATAGGATGGCGGCTCGTGGCCAATCAGCGCAGCCGCCGTTATCGAAGGTCAACATTCATTGGCTGCTGTTGGGATTCATTCCTCGGTTCGGAGCCGCGGCCACGTGACACGGACCACATGTGTGTCAGTGCGTAGCCCCGCCGTTTGCCAAAATTGAGAGTAGAAGAAGAAAAAAAAAAAAAACGAAATAGTCTTTCCCTCCTAGTTGCCATAGTAACCAGTGATTCACCGCATCTGGCAAATTATAGGGCTGTTCTGGAAGGGCGCGATTGTGTGTGTTGATGTGGGTGTGCAAACTATAAATGTGTGTGTGTGTGTGTGTGTGTGTGTGTGTGTGTGTGTGAGATTGTGTGAGAGTGCGTACCTGTCCCGCATGCGAAAAAGAGGTTCAGGTGAAAAATAGAAGGAAGACGGGTTGATGAGTGACGTTTCTAGCTAAAACAACAACAACAACAAAACTATTCCAGAGAACAAAGTCAGTGTCTGTAATGCTAGATATCAAAGTGCAACACTAGGCAAAAATAAAAGAATAATAAAATAAATAAAAGAAGAAAATTGCTTCTCTGTGTTGGGACGTCAAAGCCAGGTTGCAGATTAACATCAACTGAAAGACGAAGAAGAAGCAAACAGAACCGCCATTGTTTTGTTAAGTACAAACAAATCTGTAATGCAAAATAAATGCTTATGATATATCTTTAAAACTGACATGTAATTAGACTGCATAGCAATTGTTTGTATTAGTGCCTCTATTATCCACATTTTGACAATTTAAATTGATGAAATTGCAACATGTCACATCTTATTGTTTTCTTCCCTTTATGTTATTGTCACTGCTTTGTATCGTATTGAAACAGATGGCATCAGACTGTACATTGTATTACATTACATTATATTAAAGAGAGACTGACTGACTTTGAAAAAATAACATTTCGCTTCACACATCTACTGCTTAATAGATGGCTAAGGAGTGAAAAGTTGCATAAGATTATAAAGTACAATGTTACTATTTGACTTAATTCCATTTATGTATTTAGCTTAGTGAAGACTTGGTATACTTTTGGATGTTTTTCTGTTTTGTTTTGAGCTTCTTATAATGCATGTAGAGCACAGCTAATGTGATCTGCAGCTGAAGATGTTGATTCCCATTTCTATTTTGAGCAGTGCAGCTTTCGCTTCAGAGAAATTCATTCATAAGAACGCCTCGAAATTGTCAAATGACAAATATTGCGAGGATTAAAACTCTCGACACGTTTACAACGTCAAAACGGACTAAAGAATTTCAGTTTTCCACTTTGAAACGGCCCAATTTTAGTTTTCAGGACCCATCGAACCTTAAAAATCACAGGACATGCAGTGACTTTCTGATCCAAGGTCCCAAGAGATTCTGCAGAGAAGTGCAGCATCATGAAAACAACTTTTTTGTTTTTTTACATTAAAGGCTGTAAACACGCATAGTTGTTTTGAAAATGTTTCTTTTTCTTTTTTTGTATGTGTGTTTTCATGCAACATGTTATCCGAGCCACTATGAGAGAGAGAAACAAACATCAACGGTGATGTAAGAACAACATTTAGCCAACAATTAGTCCTCCGTTTACAGCCCAGTTTCCCCTGACTCCACAGTGCATCAGTCTCTTTAACAGCTAAATGCTCTGGTACACACAACCTCTGAACAACATGTGTGTGTTTGGGTGTGTGTGTGTGTGGGGGGGGGTGTGGGGGGGGGGGTGTGTGTTTACCGCTTGGCAGGTAGTGGATTAATCTGAGCCTGTATGTTAAATGCTGGCTCAAAGTGAACCAAACAGGTTCCTGGGTTGCTGCTGTTGAGTTTAACAGTTATTTTTTTATGGAGCACATTAAGAAGCAAGTTAAAGATGCAGGTGAAGTGACTTGCAAAAACATTTGTGCATTTTAAACTTATTTTGTGGTGTAGCACCAACAAACTTCAAGGCATTTTGTTGAGATTTTATCTGATAAACCGGCACATGGGGGTGTAACAGAAGAAAAATGGCACATGGTTTTTAAATTTGTGCTAATGTTTATTCCCTTTTGGTCGATATCTTATAGAATGAACTTGAGAAAGTCACACTGACAGGTATTTAGGTTTACATTTCTGCTAATTTTTCCATGTTTTGTTTTTTATTTATTTGCTTAAATTGTTCAAGCTCACACAGACTGAAATGGAGAGCGTCTGAGAACGGCGCTTTTCAATTTAATGGTTAAAATTCCTTCAGCTTTGGACTTTGGCTGGGACATTCTGACGCATAAATATACACTGATGCACCGCGTGCCATTTTCTCCACATTGCATTTAGCATGCTTGTCAGTGTGGGTCTCATCTGACCAGAATTCATTTGCAGCTTTCCTGTGGCTCCTACACGACTTGGGGCATCTGCAAAAACAACTTTAGCTTTCTGATAGCTATACTTCTGTAGTTCATCGTATGAAATACTTCTCTGTGAAACGCTGGTAAAAACGTTGAAAATGATTTAATAGAGGGATGTTATTGTGACGACTTCCAGAAGGCGGAGTTTTAGACGGAGCAGGAGCTTCTTAAAGCGACAAAGGCCCAATTTCAAGCTGCCAAGTCACGTTTGATATATACAGTATTTTTATAAAAAACTGAAAGTGACGTATCTCCTTTAAATGGCAAAATATAGCTGAAAAACACACAATACCGCCCCTGTTTCAGAACAAACGGAGATGAATACAACTTTATTTGATTAAAAAAATGAAAACCACTTATGCTTTCTCTTCAGCGTTCTCCACAAAATTGTGTTGAATACTAGCAAAATGCATAAAAAGCAAAAAAAAAAAGTTAAAGGAGTATGAACACTTTTTCAAGTTACTGTACGTATAGAGATGAGTTGAGAGTAGACAGCACAGCATTCATACCCAGTAGAGAGAATAATACAAACAAAGCCTTTCACAGTGACTAAACAGGGGACCAACCTTGCCTTGTTTGGCAGCTGCCCTTTTTCTATAAATCACGGGGGTAAATGGTCTGTGTTTAAGGTTTAAACACCCCTCCTATTATGGCCTGTTCGATGGCTGACAGCAAGCTGTATATTTGCAGCATTTACCTGTTACAAACAGACACACACACACACACACACACACACACACACACACACAGCACGAGTAAGACGTTTTCACCCAACAACACCTGGGCTCGTCTCCATTCTTAAAAATGATATATCGGAAACGTTTAACTCTCCCAGCTGAGCCGGGGACTTTGACAAATTTATTTTTACTCCACTTTCAATTAAAGCCACCAGTGAACCAAAACAAAAAAAAAAAAGACAGAAGTTATGAGCTGTCTTGGGTTGAGGGAAAGAGTGGAGGAGATGGAAGAAGAAAGGGGAGAGAAATGACAACTGCTTTAGGGAAGAGCTGAGATGGACAGCAGATAGAGGGAAAGATGGAGGAGAGGAGGAGAGGAGAAGGGCGGAGGTTAATGACTGATGGGTGTGTGTTTGTGTGACTATGTGACACGGGGGAGAGAGGCACACAGAGAGAAAAAGGTGTGTGAGGGCGCCATTAAAGCCTTGTACCATAAATCTCCTACTGTGTGTGTGTGTGTGTGTGTGTGAGTGGAGATAACGGAGGGATGTCTCTCTCCGTTCTGCTTCTATCAGGATGATTCATGAATCCCTTTCTTCCTCCTTGTGAAATATTAGAGAGGGGACCTGTGTGTGTGTGTGGGTGTGTGTGTGTGTGTGTGATCTCAGTCAACGTGTACTCACCTCTTATCAGGGTAGACACAAGGTAATGTAAGTGGGAGACTCGTGACCACCTGAGAAAGGAAGGGAAATGACCCAGATTCCCCCAGTCACACGCTCACTGATGGGGGAGAGAGAAATAAAAAAAAAAACACCCAGAAACGTAAGGAGCGTCTGACAGTGACGGCTCTCTTTGACGGAGGGCCGCGCGGCTGACAGCGGTGATTGATTACGCCACGGTGAACACCTTTCAACACTCCGCTCTTCATTTAGCTGACAGTATTTTCTTTATGGCGCCTTGTGTTATGGCATCATAATCATACCGGTGCCACCGGAGCGCCGGCGGGGGAATAAATCTTTATGATCTCTCCCGCTTCCTCGGTGCGGGAACTGCCTCTCTCCTCCGGGGCGCTTGAAGGTTGCACCCGACGGTCACACGGCCTCGGTTCGGAGCCGCCGAATGGTCGGGCAAGGTGGGGGGAGAGAGAAAAGAGGACGGACGGACGAACGGAGGGAGGGAGGGAGTGAATTCGCAAAGTCGAGTCAAGTTTATTTTTGCGTAGTACGTTTCAGCAACACATTACGGCACTTCACAGCGCTTTACACTGTAAAACATATCAGACTAAATGTTTACTTCTGTTGATTCAGCTTCAAAAGGCCTCAAGTCTGAGTCCCGTGCGGTTGTTCTAATAGGCTGCGTTCACACTGCAGACTGAAATGACCCAATTCTGATATTTTGTCAAATATGATTTTTTTTATTTTATTTTATTTTTTATTTTTTTTGCCGGGCCGTTCACACTGCCACACATATGCGACCTGTATGTGTTCTGCAGTCTGAACGGGCAAAGGACCTGAAAGTGTCCCGCATGCGCAGTAGAGGGCGCAATAGCGTCAGCGTTCTCAGTGTTCGGCCAACCGCCATTAGAAGAAAAAGAAGTGCTCAGTGTTTGTTTTGAAGTAAAACATGGAGGCTAACGGTGGGGCGTAGCTTGCATATTTGAAGTTGTTGTCCAAGCAGAGTAGCATATTAACAACTTAATCCTCATTGTAGTCCGTCGTGGTTGTTGTTGGTTGCGACCTGAACGTTTGGTCGCATTTGTATCTGATACACATATATTGGATACGTATCCGATACGTATCAGATATGGGTCGCATTCGAAAAGAATCCGACCTGTGCTGTTCAGACTGTCATGAAATAGGAAGTCCTCCAGGGGATATGGGGATTTTTTTTTCTTCTGTATTCCTTCGCTATACTGTACTGATCAGTTTATGCAACATAATTGAATTCTGTAAGCCTTTCTTACGGTGGCCGCCGTACTTTCTGCTTTAATATAAGGTTTTGTAAGGTTTTTCCATGAATGTTAATGTTTCTCTGTGAAATATATGAAGTCTTATATATTTTTCTTTGAGGTAGAAAGGCACCACAAACCTATGATGTAAACAAAAACTGAACATGAAAACGGCCCTTTAAACCATTCAGACTACGAACACAACAGAGACACGATCGAGACTGTCAGATGATTTATTGCCCGTCCAAATAGTTAGGATGTGTTTTTATTTCTTTCCTAGTTTCCATGACAGGATAGTGGCTCCAGGTACAAAGAGTTCAATAGGGTTGCACTTTTTTTTCACACTAATGACACAACAGAAACAAAAACGCAAGTAGGATAAAAAAGGGCATGAACAAAAACATTCTTGAAATGTCACATAATTCACTATATGCCATTTAAAACCTTGACAGTTCTGCCCTGAAGACAGACAGCTCTGCTGCAACCTGCAATTAAAAATAGTTAAAAAAAAAAAAAATCGCTTTTGTTTTTTTTCCACTTTGACAAACAGTTCCTTTTCCCACTGAGTCAACAATCGTGTCCTTCCTATATGTTGCTCCATCACAGACAGTGAGATCAAGCGGTGTCTAGCCTGCATTTTTTCAAATATTTCACAATGCAGTCAGTATATGAGGGAGTATTGAGCACTTCAAGCTAACACATTTACACCGTCAGTGGGAAATGCACCAATTATGCACAGTCAACCACGAGGCATACATATGACATACAAGGATGTTTTCAAAACCTATTAAAACAGAACAGTTTTATCTTTGTGTTGAATTCAGCCAGGTTCTGATGTCCTATCCAGCTCCCATTTATAAAAATAAAATAAAATTAGAAAAACAAATAGGTTAACCAAAAAGATTCTTATGAAAACAGTTCTTAAAGTGATGGTAGTGCTGTAGCAACAAGGTCCTGGGTTTAGGTTCCCCTTTAGGGATAATTAAGCATGCTCAGTAAAATTAGACAGTATTTACACAGACTTGAATGTATGTGCACATGAATGTATATTTTCAGTTCTGCACTCTTCAAAGTGTGGAACCGGTAAGGTTGGGATCGCTGCAACTGCAGCGCGGCGGACGCTTCATGAAGCACACATTTATGTAACGCTAACATTGGGCCTGCTCACTGAGGCGTCGGCCCTATCGGATATTGTGACCACGTATGTTCTTCGAGGTTAACAGCCTTTAAATTTCGTCCCTTTTAAAGCCGCTACAGGTTCAGCTGCAGAGCGTCTCGTGAAAAGCTGCGTTTTAACGAGATCCTGTTTAATTTGAGACTTCTCCTCAAATCAAACTGATCGTCTGGAGCGAGAAAAAGTTGTAAACGTAACAAAAAGTCTCGCATTTCACATAATTATCTTTTTTTTCTTTTTTTTTTTTCTGCTCTGCAAAACTGAGAGCTGGCTGACTGCAATCATGAAGGGCTCATCCACTGAAACATCTTCTGCTTTGGAGGAGGAGTGGGGGTGGGCAACCGGCTGGAGATGTGGGGCTGAAAATAAAGCCAGAGGAAGGCTGAGAGTGAGGCAGATTAATGGAGAGCGGAAGGAAAAGGAGGGAAAGCAGCTTCCCAGAGAGATGGGTGACGAGTGAAAGAGAGACAAAGATTGAGAGAGGAGAGAAAATGAAGAAACACGGAGATGATGAGTAAGGGATGATGAATGGGGCCAAAAGAGAGGCAGATGGGCCGACTCTATCGGCGATTTGGGCGGTGGGGAAATGGAAACAGCGAGTCAAAGCGGCATTCAGGAAGTCCTGAGATAATGATGACATACACACTGTGAAACACCCAGAGGCTGGAGTCGTCCTCACAAATAGATTTCTTATTACAAGTAAAGCATCTGCAATAATATAAATATCAGTTGTTAAAAGCCTTTGGCTCACAAAACAGTGACACAAACAAGGGAGTGATTTACTGAGGCCATAAGCGGATGTGTCGTTCAGGGGCCGACCCCGACGTCAGAAACAGGAGAATGGACGTGGAGAGTGAAAACCTGAAGAGTGACAGACAACATTGCATTGACCAAACACTAAGATCTCAGTTTTTTTTCCTTATTTAGGTTCAGAAAATTTGCTCTTAACTATGACTGTTAACATCTGTACAGCAGACCGGCTGTCATTTGTAGATATTGGTAGATAGATTTGAATGTCGTCTGCAAAGCAATGAAAAGAGACTTTGTGCTTTTTAAAAATACAACCCAGAGATACATCTCAAAAAGAACAGGCGCTAATATCGATCCCTGGGGAACCCCATAGTTCAGAGGAGACACAGAGGAGGAATTCTGTCCTAGATTTACAGAAAAACTCCTGTTTGAAAGACAGGACTGGTGTTCTGACTATCTCGTCATATTTTCCTGTCGTAGCACGGATAGATAGCTGTGTCTGTCTGTCAGCGCTACTCGTCCAAAACTGCTACCGTCATGTTTACAATCTATAGCGGGTTGTGTTAATGTTAAATAAATTCAACAACATTATTTGAGTAACGGGATTGAAGTGGAAGCTCGGGAGTTATGCTTAGCTTATCATTGGAACAATTTATATCCATGGCGAAACCACAGAAATGCCACTTCCTTCATCTAAATATCCTACCCGCTTAAAATGAAAAGCTATAGATGTGTGCACTAATCCTTTTATTACAATATCCTATGTTTTTTTTTTTTTTAATTTAAAATAAATATTGTGTAAGAATACAGCAGCATCAGACAGGGGAATCAGGTTTTTATTGAAAATAAATTAACCAGACATCCACAAACACACATCGCAGCAACTCAAAACTTTCAAAGGTGGCATTGCAAACTGGTGGATCCACACTAGTAAGAGTAGCCACAGTTCATGACATCACTCAAGTAAAAGTCAAAAGTGCAGTGAAGTAAAAATGCTCCTAAAAGTACATATTTTCCAAAAGGTTAATCAAGTAAATTGCAACTCGTTACTACCTCTGACTTGTTTTGTTTTTGCATGACATTCTTCACAATGCTGTGAGCTGCTGCACCTGACATCCACACCAGATCACACTAATCATTTCCTGGAAGGAAAAAAAAAAAGAAAAAAAGAATACATTATACATTGCCTTGTCAAGCATACACACACTGTATGCTTGGTGTAAACGCATATTGGTTTCGGTGTTCTTTGTGCTCCGGTCACAATCGGCAGCAGTCAGGGATCTGGGTCTTTCTTTGTCCTAATTCGTGAGTCATGGTTATATCACCAGTGACTGGCCTTGCGTGTCCCTCCCTCCTGGAAAAGGGGAATATTTCCAACAAGTGAATCAATATTTAGTCTCAGTTATCCATCCGTTATGTAGTCTGATTGTGACGTCACCTTTTGGGACTTTAAACCCCCATTTCTCTCTCTCGCTCTCTGTCTCTATCTTTTTTATACAAGATGTGCACTTCCACCTGCATGCAGCACCATAATGGAGCAATTATCCTCTTCAGCCCCGGCGCGCGCTCCTCTGATTGTAATTTGCATTTATTATTAGCCTTTCTCCTGCAGGAGGTTGTGAGGCGTGAGGACGTGGATCCGCGTCACGCTGACGGACCTGCACAGACGCTTCCCAAACACGGGGAAACATGGGCTCCGAACGCATCGTACTCATATGCACCGCATAGGAAGTGATTACAAGAGTGATGTTTTTGTTTTTTTGTTTTTTAAAAGAAGCAGGTCTTTGATAGTGAAACCAAAGCAGGGAAGGTATGTTCTTCACGGGAGTACACGGCTTTTACGTTGTCGATGTCTGCTGTCGCTCTCTGGCAGCGTGGCCCCAGGGCTCATACAAATGGACATTTTGTGAGGAGCGCAGTCTCCCCAGGCACACGCCGTGTGCTGGAGGATCGGTGGAGTGTGAAATGATTCTGTTATCATGTGGTCTGGGGTTGGGATATAATTTCCCATCAACCTTCCACGGCAGGTGTGGCTGTGTCTGCCTGATGATGAAGTGGGTGAATTTCGACGAGGGCTTCTGTCGCAGTGGTCGTCTTGGTGATCGTAAAATAAGGAGACAGTTTGTCTTGTTTTCTGTTTATTTAATTTCGTCATATTTCTGTTATGTTTTTATTATGCCTTTTAAAATGAGCCGCAGTTCAGTCTGTTCGCCATACCGCATAACCAATACCGAGTAAATAGGACCCGTATCGCCGATACTAAACCTTTTTATTTAAGTTCGATATATCGTCACACCTGTGACCCTTCAGGTGTTTTTGTGGGATTTCCTTTAAATTATTTTGTTCAAAGCTAATATAGAATTTGGACAAAAGTTATAGGTGTCTACAAAATACTTTGATACAAAAAATGCAAAAAAAAAAAAAAAAAAAGACAATTTGACCTCTTGTTTGAGGGAGAGTTGAGAAACTACAATACGAAAATAAAACCAAATTTCAGGTGTGCTGAGAATAAACAATTGGGTGTTTTCGGCGAACCAAAGCAGGCGACAGAGGACCATCAACGCGTGCTGCGTCTCCATTTCTGAACTTTAATCTTGTAACAGCTAACAGAAAGTTCCAGCTCTGTCATTACAAAAGCTTTCAAGTGAGAGGTTGCCAACTGTCTGTCCATAATATCACTCAATCCCTTTCATTTAGGGCACAGGAAAAACAGGTGTGTTCATTGCAGTGGGTGGGGAGAAGTCAATGTGCAACTGGATTTTTGACCAGGATCTTTGGTATATGTAGTCTAGACTGATGTCCAGCAGCGTTGGGCACCAAATGTTTTCCTTTTCTACAAATGATTGAGTTTGTATTGGCAAATATACCAGATGTTTAAATTTATAGTGGGTCGGATTGACTGCAACAACTTACGTCTCGACATCTCCGATCCCAAGGAGATTTCTCATGACTTCCGTAAAAACAAACCTGTCCTTGACCCAATCAATAAAACCTCCTCAGATTTTGTCTACATCATGCTTCCTAATGATCATCAAAATGATCAAATCAAACTTTTGCTTATTAACTTACTTACTGCCATTTTAAGTCTAGTGAAACACTATTTCTGTGCCGTAGCCTGCAATGTCCCTTGGACATTGGTCGGTGATCTGGAACGGCATTTCTCTGGACTTTGTGCAAATGTTTCAGTCCGACTCTCTGCTAATTTAGCTACAGTTCAAACCTGGTTTCTGAACATTTTGGGGCTTACGTTATGGCTATGAAGGCACGTCAAAAAAGTATCAAAAACCCTTTTAGGTGTGGTCTCACTGTCAGCAAAATACATTTACCTTACCTGATGAACAACCTCTGTGTGTAAACGTGTGTACATCTCAATGTTTTGCAGAAAATATGTGTGAGTTCACTTATAAGAGTTAGCTTATTTTCTCAGCATTGTCAGCACAAGCACAATGTTTTTCACCAGCCATTGGAAACAAATAATTAAACTCACTTTCCTGCATGGTGAACAAAATTTTGCTTTAAGTCCAAAAGTTTTAAAGAGGTGTAAAAAAATAACTGTTCATGCCTAGCAGGCGAGCTATAGCATGGATACTTACAAAGTCAAATTGATGATAAGAGAGAGTTTTCTGCACAATAATCTGTTTTCTCCACCCCAACTGTGAAGGTTAAATTACTGGATGATCTAAGCAAGTCCTTTAGGTTCATGAAATCAACCAAAACAATAGAGTATAATTTCTTCCCATGGGCTTGATGATGAGCAGATGACAAAATGAAGTTATTTTAATGGGCGGTATTATGTATTTTCCAGGCACATAGTACCATTTTATAGCACAATCAGGTAATAGAAATTAAAAGAAACTGTACTTCATAATTCAATGCTTTGAACTTGGGTCTCTGTCTCTTTAAGAAGCTCCTGCTCTTTCTGAAAATCTGCCTTCAGGAACTCATTGTAATGCCACTCTTCTATTAACCCTTTACTTCCAGCGCTGCGCTGAGAAGTAGCTTGCAATGCACCTGATGTGCAGTTCCAACAGGTTTCTGCTAATTGCTGCTGGCCGGTGTGAAGGAGCTGGGAGCCGCTCTGTGAGTCAGGAGCTTGTAGACGGCAGCTTGGAGGAGGAGCTTCACCCTGGAAGGCGGGGCTAGGTCCACCCAGCTGAATGGTTGACACGGGCAATGAAAGGATTTCTCAAACATGCATGAAATAATCAAAGAAACAATCCAGGTGTGTTTTTGATGAGGGAATTGGATTATAACATGGTGTAAAGCTCAGAAGATTATCTAACATTTAAGTAAGTTGTGTTGAAAAACAGATAAATTTAAAACACAAATGCTGTGAATTCCAAACTCTTCTAGAACTGCAGGAACAAGAGAAACTTTTTAACAGGTCATAGTGATTTTTTATTTTTTTTACTTCCCCACTTCTACAATCACAAAAGCCCACATACAAATGAATAAAGTCATGCACGCGTCGTGCATTCAGTGGCGAGTTGGAGAGCTCGAGGGTTCGCCGTCCGAGAAACTTCACTGCCTAATTGGTGCGAGCTTCTGCGGGCTTTGGACGAGAGACTAGGAGAAGGCAAACACATTTAACTGTCCTCAGCCGACCTCAACTCTTGCCTTAACCCTGCTTCAAATTCTGAGGGATAAGTAAACAATCCTGTCAGTCTAAATTAGCATCTAAGAGATGGCTCGCTCTTTTAGCCCGTCAATCTACCAGTCGGCGTCTTGTCGAGATCCCAAGACAAGCATGAAATAATACAGCCGAGTGCCAAGAAGACCTGAACCTATTACAGCCGCACAACAACTTATACTCTCTCCCTCTCTCTCCTCTTTTTCTCTCTCTCTCTCGCTGCATGCTGATTTGAGACTGAGGCGAGTCATTTCGAAGTGTGCGCGGCTAATGTAGCAGTTACAGCTACTTATTGGATGAATTATGGCTGCCACCGAGGGCGGACAGGAACAGTTACTTGAGAGAAGCTGTGAAACTTAAAGTGCTACGAACACTGCCCTTTATGCTTTTAAGTGGCTTATCTGTGTAGCATTTTATTTCCTCAGTGTCACAGGCAACTTAGCAAGTTGGAGTAAAGAGAGGTGGGCTTGGAAAACACGTCTAAGGTTACAAGTTAAGGTAAATGACGTCACATACGATGTTGTTGTAGCTAAATGAAGTACACCCTCTTTAAAGTTTTTTGGTTATGAGTCTAACCAAAGTCTAACCAAGAGGTAGATGGACAGAGGAT
This sequence comes from Poeciliopsis retropinna, assembly GCA_010277075.1. Taxonomy (NCBI): domain Eukaryota; kingdom Metazoa; phylum Chordata; class Actinopteri; order Cyprinodontiformes; family Poeciliidae; genus Poeciliopsis; species Poeciliopsis retropinna. The sequence continues at coordinate 13,342,146 of VMRM01000022.1, forward strand.
GGAGAAGAGAGAACAAAAGAACCAAGTAGGGAAAGAAATAGCCGCTGGGAGGGGAGAAAGTGGCAGAGTAACTATGGCAAAAACAACAATGAAACTAGAAGGGAGAGAACATAAACAGTGACAAAAAATAATGACCAAATACAACAAAATAAACCCAAGGCCTAAAATGAGAAACTAAACTAACAGAAGGAATAAACTCGAACGAAAAGCAAACGAATCCAAAACTCAAGTACTTGAACTGACTGATCGTTCAAGTATTTGTAAATGATCATCAGGGTTCATCAGGGTCTGTACACGATTATACTCAAACACAAAACACCACACACACACACACACACACACACACGCCCCCACACACACCACACTCCACACTACCAGTGTTTGACAAAGATGAAGCAATAATGGAAAAGCTGTAACAAATTGCTGTATAAAAACGGCCAAAACTGAACAGTATCATACTGTTTCTATTGAAAACGGTACTGCACCGTGAAAAACAATGCATTCTGGGCAATTATTACTGTTTTTAGTAAAATACTGTAATATACTGTGAGTAGCATTGCATTTTTGGAATGATGTTAGATTCAACGGCAAGGAGGCTCTCTTTAAACAGAACGCTACTGTATTTCTCAAGAAGACAAGTTGTGACATGTGGAAGCAACCTCTAGAATTTTCTTTACAAGGACTATCCATTGGAATCCTGCATTTTATGAGCCAATCCTAAGGTAAGTAGGAGCATAATTTATTTGTCAGATGTTGTCATACAGTTGTCATTTTTAAGCAGATTGTAGCTGTTTGAAAGTTAGCTTAGTTAATCTGTCATGCTGTAATAAGGAAGCTAGCATAACATTATTTGATATATCTTGTAGATAAGAAGGTAAATAATTAAAGTAATCCGTTTTCATTGTTACTTAGATATTTTTTGATGATTCATATTTACAAATATTGACATGTTTGGAAGCTCTTTTTCTTTCTTTTGCGCAATTTGACTTGAATTGCTATGATTAGCTGCTAAAGTGAAATTGGTGAATGGTTATCAACTGGGAATTTGAAGTTTCACAAAGTTGACTTGGCAGAAAACTGTTTAAATGTTATGCTGGTGTCTCTTTATTGTATTTAACTCTTAACATTCAAAAGTTTGTCTTCACTTACATCCCCAAAGTGTACCTTTTGTGTGTATTTTGCAGAAAGTGTAGTCTGTTGAAGCAGCAGAAAATATTTCACAAACATGTTCAGTGCCTTTTATAAAGTTGATGTTAAACCAGAACAACTGTGAAGTGTGTGACAGGCAAAGTGATTTTTGTGTTTTAATTTGACAGCTATTTTTTATTACCTGTTTTTAATTTGATTTTACATTGTTGGATTTTATCTAAAAATGTTTCCATGCTACATCTGTGCCAATGATTGTGCCACTGCATTGGCATATGTTAGGCACATGAGAATTCATAGGAATATTCCAAACTTAATCTTTAAGTGTCCCTGGACGGACTGCAAAAGGACATTCCACAAATTTGCAGCTTTTAAATCACATGTTTACAGACACCATAAAGAAGGGCATGTGGTTAGGCCAGGATGTGGTACAACTGAACTAACATGCCATGTTGACTTGTGTAGTGTCACTTGTGAAAATTTGAGCTTTTTCTTTTCTCATCTTAAAATGCACATCAAAGAGGGGAAAACAGTTGGATGTCCATTTGGACAATGTGAAAAGCAGTTTCGAGTGTTATCCACATTCTCATCACATATGTCTAGAAAACACATTCACACATGAATGTTGTTTTAGAAATAATGGTAAAGGTCATTTGTAGAAGTCACAATACTTGTTATAATTTTTTAAATTTTATTTTTCAGGTGGAAAAGACCATGTGACTGCTGGGCACTGGATGATCAGTCTTGAGAGCCATATTGTATGTGAGGGCATTCAACCAACCTTTGTGACAGGGCTTGCTGCGCTGTTTTCAATGTACTACATCTTTAATCTACAATATCAAGAAGAGGCTGCATGTACACTTGAATTCATCCAGAGGTAAGGTTTGTGTCCACCTGCCTTTTCCCACCTAGCACACCTTAAACCCTGACTCCTTAAGCATCATATGCTAATCTGAAATTACTGCATTTTCAGGGGCTTTCTTGATATCAACCCTGAAAGAGGGACCAAGGCCAGCTGTGGCAAGATCGTCTCCAAGATGACAGGAAAAACTGTTCAAAAGAAGTTGGTCACTGTCAACCCCCGTGTTTCAACTCTGCTAAAAACACCTCGTGGACTTTGAGTGGAATTTCATATAGGTTAGTGAGAACTTTCTAACCAGGCTATAGATATTGTTGCCCCTCCGTGCAAAAACAAACAAACAAACAAAAAACTATACAGGCATGAAGGCAACTTATCCCTGAACAGGAATGTTCTTGAGAGATTTTTTTTGGTTTAAAGGTCAGCATAATCTTAGACATCTCTTTTAATTTATAGCATAAATTTTGTTAAGGCTCCCACTTTCTGTTCTTCAGATGTAATTTGTAACTTTGACTGTACAGGCACAATGTTTAACTTATCTTGGCAGTGTGCTGTCAAATATTGTTTCATTGTTTTATCATTTGAAGTTGGAGCTCTGATTTTGCCCTAAAGGAAATTCAAGTCTAAATGTTTCATTTAAATTTTTATCAAACTAAAATTTGCTATTTTTTTCTATGCTTTAGAGTGAAAGTTAAATGTTTCATTTGTTTTATGTTGCATCATATTGTTCCTCACTTCCACTAAAAGTAGTATTTTGTATTGAAAAAGTAGTGTGCTGAGTTGTACAATGCATTATTTCCATAATTTCTTTCATACTTATTTTATTTCAGACTAATCAAAAGGCCACAATTCATGCTTTATTCAAAAACTCTTTAAATCAGTTATTAAGAAATTTATTTACAAAATAGATGGTGATTTTCTTACTGTTTTTCCAGAATATGACTTACTTTGGACAGTTTACCCTCAACATTCTTGTACAAAAGGTTTAGGTTTAAGGCACACATACATTGTCGTTTCAAAACCTTCTTCTTTATTACGTGACCACACTAAAGACTGTGTATGAGTCAATGTTTGAGTTGGTTCCTTTTTTTTCCCAAATAAATGTTGGTTGACATGATGGAACTTACATTTTCTAAGTGTTTTTTTTATGTTTCTATTTTGTATTGGACATTTACAGTAGTAAGCTGTATGTGAATTCAACAGTAATGATACCATAGAAAAACTGTAATATACTGGCAACACAGCTGCCAGTAGTCTACTGTAAATCTGATAAAAACAGCAATGTGCTGTAATCAAAAGATTTCTTTTGTGACAGTCATATACTGTAATGTTGATTACAGTAAGGGTACTGTATAATTAACAGTAAAATGCTGGCAGTAAAACTACAGGGCAATTTGTTACAGTGTGGAAATGAGTCTCTAGTTTGCCTGAAGACAAAATGTTAAGAAATGTCACCGTGCAAGTGTAATGCAACGTCCGTTGAAGAGCTTTACGCAATAAACTGCTCCAGAAAGGAATGTGTCAGACTTCAGCCGTTTCAAGAACACAACAAATATCAGGGAAAATGAACGTACTTCATTAAACATTAGAACATTTAACACAAACCCTGCTGAAGTGCCAAAAATTTGAATTGCATCAATTTCATAATATGAATAGCTTTTATTCAAATATTAAAGTCAGGCCAAAGTTGAAATCAATTCTCTGCAGTGTCTCCATGGAAAGAAACATTTGGAGACGAGCAGCCAGCCCGATGTTTGGAGTTTCTAAGGTTTGACGGCAGCTGGTCAAACAAGCTTTCACCTCGTTGGGCTCTTTGTGTCTGCTGTGGTTTGATGACAAGTGATAGGAGAATTGGTGGCATCAAATTTCTCAGCGCAACAAGGCATCGCACATTTTTTTATCTGCCGCGCTCAAGTTTTAGGTAAAACTCACACAGCCACAGCATGGAAAGCAGGCAAACAAGTTCAAACCTGTTTTTAATCACGTAAGCGGCCCCGTAATGATGCAGCTGGATTGGTTCAAAGAAAAAGAAAATGAAAACAGTTCCTGGGAAAGTGCTGTTAGAAAACAAAATGTGCATAACATCAATGGTGGGCAGAACAAAGAGATGGGACCGCCACCAAATAGACATCGGACCCACTAGAGGGAGTTTGCTTTGTTATCTGAAGGTTTTTGTCTGTGTGCCAGTTTAATAAATCAGGGTGGAGATTAAACATTATGACATAGGCACGGGTGAATGTGAAAGATGTTGCTCCAATGGATGATTTCTGCATGGAAACATTTTGTTTTCAGGCAAACTAGACACTCATCTTGCTCTGTTTCCTGATGCACTCAATGGCAGTATTGAGATGAGAGATGTGACTCACCGCCCAGGGCATCAGTCTGTTAGGGGGGCATGTACATTCATCAAGCTTCAAGGTCTATTTTTATTGTTTGTGTCTTCAACAAGCCCGAACTCATGTGAGTTCAAAATCTAAAATACGTAGACCGATCCAACCTGAACTGCATTGTTCAACGCTGAAGAGAGATTTTTTGAAACACGCCTTACTTAACCTCTTTCCATTGGTGAAAACGCTAAAAGGTACAATTATTATGTCAGAAGATTGAGGCATCAGAGCACAGACAGATAAATCCCACAATCTGCCAGTTTGCTCGGTGTACCTGCTTTTAGACAAACACGCTGCTCCATTTACAACCACTAGTGATGACGTTTAAAGGAGATTTTTTTTTTTAAATCTCTTTCTTTCAACCATGCTTTCTTCTGGCCGTTTTTACACAAAGGTCGTATTTGTGTAAAAAAAACCCGACACAAATAGCACTAGATGTCCTGTTAGAAGGTTCACACAGAAATCCAAATCAGATCCGATCGCTAAAGATAGCACGTTGTGTTCTGATTTAAAGAAATTGAAGAACGGCCGAGAAACAAAGTTATAGAGATTCATCAGTATGTAAAGGGTTGTAAAGCTTTAGGACTCCAGTCAAACAAAATCAGAGCCGATTTGAACAAATGAAACAATGAACAGTGGGGAGAACCTTCCAAGAGCGGTCGCCCGACCAAAATGATCCTAAAAGTGTATCCATGACCCATCCAGGAGGTAACACAAGAACCCAAAGTCATATCTGAAACCCTGCAAGCCTAATGGCTAGTTCACATGGCAAGATTCCTGATAACTTTCGCCCCGATCTCCCCCTTTCCAAAAATATCAAGGAGATGGAGAGGAATCAAAGATACGCAGAGGACCAAACAACTGCAACCAGAAACTCCAATGGACGTCGGAAACTATCGCCGCTGCCTCTTCTCAGTCCGCCATGTTTGTTTACTTTGAACTCACACTGGATCTCAGGAGGTTCTACGAGACGTCCCGTCTGAAACGTACATGTTGGCGAGTGAAATCAGTTCATGTTGCTCCTGGATGCCACACACACACACACACACGCATTCACATGCCGAAAAAATATCATGTGACACATAAAACAAAGGACGAACCTTTTGCAAAGTGTGCGTCTGATTACATCTGGTGAAAAACTGACTCAGCGTTTCAGATGGAGAGCATCATCAAACATGGTGATATAATTGACTGAACCATAGAAGGACAATGCGTGGCCATCGGTTGCTGATTTCAAGTCCAAGCACACAATGGCAGGTCAATCTCTTGCCCTTGTTTAATCAAAAGAAGGGGGTTGCCTGTGGTCTATGTCTGCAGCTGATTTGTAAAAACAGGAGCAGGTTTTTCAAAATGACCCGACTCTGACCGGATTCAAACCAAGGAAAGTCTCAAAAATGTGTCTCCTCAAGGTGAGAAATCAAGACAGAAAGCGTTTCAGGAGATCACTCCACCCAACCCAACCCACACCTGGAGACACGCACGTGCCTGAAGGATCAACACGTCATTATTGCATTTAATTTCACATGTTGTGAAATTAAATGCACGCTCTCTCTCTCTCACTCCAGAGTCTTGTCTGGTTTCTTGTAGTGCCTCTCCGCTGTCAGTGGACTCGGGACAGGCATCATTAGTCGTCACGGTGACTCACTGCCTGCGTGGAGGGACCAATGAGCAGCCTCAGCCTCCGATATAAATAACGAATAGACGATATTCTTGAGAGAGGAACTGGGTTGGAGGAGGAGGGGGTCAGCGTGCGCTCGCAGCAGGATTGGATTCTTTCCAGAGCGCTCCCTCCGTCAATGGACTGCTTCTTGTCGCGCGTGTTGTTCAGTTAGTGCGTGGAGTGGATAACCTGTGCCGGTAAGACCCGTCCACCCTTCCTTTCTGTCCGTCGCGTTTATTGACTGGCGTCCGATGACAGGTGACAGTCTGGGCATCACAAACCCGGAGCTGGCTTCATAGAAAAATAAATAATGATAATAATGATAATAATAATAATAATAATGCAGCTTTAAATGAAAATACTCAAATACTTTTGATATTTGAAATCCTAGAAGAATGACAGAACACGAATCGTGGTTTTTTTCCCTCCTCACACCTTTATGACTTTTTTTTTTTTTTAAGCTGTAATGTTTTACTGATCAAATAGATTCTTAATCGAGCGAAATCAGTCTCAATGTTTTCTGTGTCCTTGTGCTCCTTCGAAAATATCAACTGGTGCGACGGCTGTGGATGCTCGACAATACAGCGCAAATATATATATATATATATATATATATATATATATATATATATATATATATATATATATATATATATATATATATATATATATATATATATTGGGTCTAATTAATCATATCTAAGTGGGGGGAAAAACTTAGAGGGGGATAAAAGGGTGTCGTTCGTTGAAAGACGCAGTGATAGAGGAGTTTATTCCTGTCAATCATTCTCATTATGTATGTTATGTATGGTGGGGAGGGGGGGATTGTTGCAAATCATTAAAAAATGTCCTTGCAGGAATCGCCTTATCTCAAATATCCGCATTTTGATGTGCACCTGTCCTGTCCGTGTCGTGCGCAAATTCTCTTCCAACTGCGCGTCTTGATCAATGCGCACACCGGGCTTGGTCTTCGGAAACATATATTTATTTATTTGTATTTATTTTTCATCAGGTCTCACCACGGATGTGCCGCTTTATTCTGGATTTTATGTTTTCAGACCCCGCAGCCTCTTTCACTAGCCGCCCCCTCCTCCACCGTTTCTGTTTGCAGGTGAATCGACCCCCCCCCCCTCTCCCGCCCCCTCCAGCTTTGGACACCAGATAACGGAGAAGCGATGGCGACGTCCGAACCCAGAGCCGCCGGGGAGGAGCAGGACCCCAACGCGGCTAATTTAAGACCACCGTCTGGAAGTAGGTCCTCACACCGATCCGTGTCCTCTTTCAGGAGTTACCCTCAGCTCAATGACAAGGCCGATGGTGCCTTGCTGAAAGGCACTTCTGAACCCAGTCCAACCCCCGGCATCTCTCTCTCTCTCTCTCTCTCTCTCTCTCCCTCTCTCTCTCTCCGCCGTCTCGCCCGGGCCATTTGCTGTGCGGGCTCCGTCGTTAATCATCCCGGTTAAAAACAGAGCCATTACAGCAGCCTGTCGCTGTCTGGCGGATCAGCAGTGCGCGCCGGGCAGCAGACAAGGTCTGAAATAATGCGCTATTACAGCCAGTCTGAACGACACCCAGCCCTATAGGAAACACGTGATAATGATTCACAATAATTTACAGCTTCATTTTGCTTTTTTTTTTTTTTTTTTTTTGATGGAGTCTTATTCGTTTACATCTACTTCTGACTTCTTAATATTCCATAATAAAACCGAAATATATATATATATATATATATATATATATATATATATATATATATCCCCAGTAAAAACTGATATATTTTTATTGGCTAGTTATTTTTCAGCCAATGTTTCAGAGATGGCCAGACATTAACCCGGTGGTTAATTAGTCATATTTTCAGTCTGTGCCGCATGCACAAAATGGACTCTATTAGAACACGTTTGAGCGGCCATCTGCAACGCAACGCGGAGGAAACAAAAATATAATAATAATAATAATAATAATAATAATAATAATAATAATAATAATAATAACAACAGGGGTGTTGTCCTCCTCCACTCGGGCAGTCAGCAGCGAGGAACGGTCAGTTCCAGGGGTCAGTGAAGCAGCACATTTGACATTTTCTCCTTTTGTTTTTCTTAATCGAAACATTCCGCAGTGACAGTTATATATTTATGGCCTTTGGGTGTCAAGTGGACGCGTCTCAAACTCCCGCATTTATTCCCAAGGTGAATCTGTTGCCCCCCACAAAACGCGATGTAGGAAAAAAAAAAAAAAAAAAAAAAAGAAAGAAAAAATAAAATCTAAAAGAAAATGTTCGTTTTGTCTGCTGCTGCTGCTGCTGGATGTTGCCATTATCTCTTTGCTGTGCTCCATCTCACGCCTGGCGGCTCGTGTCTGTGCGTGGGTGTTTGTGTCGTGGTACGTGAGATTGCTTGAGCATGTTAAAAGCACTTTCTTTTTTTTTTTTTTTGCTCTGCTTTGTTTTGTTTTACAGAGCTCCTCATCAGGTGCTTTATGTAGGCCTGCGCCTTGACTTTGCTCACGCTTGTCGCTTCTTTCAGGCTGCAGGCTTGAGTTCTGTGCACTAACAAAACGAGCTGTTAGAATTTCCTAAAGAAAAGATTTTGTGGTGTAAAAGATTTTGTAATTGTTTGCGGGGAAAACATTTTTTGGCAAATATCTATGAGTGGAGATTTTTTTTTATTTTTATTTTTTTATACAGCTTATAAAGAAATTATTTTATACTGTTCAAAAAAATGTATTTAGTTGACAAGCATATAGCTACATTTGAACTAATCGGTCATTTGTGCTTCTGGTTTAAAAGAGAAAAACAAACATGAGAATTTGTTTAGCATGGTACTACACAGCTAAGATATGCTAATGAGAGCCTTAAGAAGCTGTGAAATACGGACAATACTGTACAGAAAAAAAAACACGTTAGCATTTAAGCTACAAAGCTGACTTAAAAACTTGTTTGAATATTTTTTACTCAGAAATATTCGTCTCAATATTTCTGAGTAGAAATAATGTAGGTCCAACAGCTAAAAGACTTAAGTGAGTAAAATCCTAACTAACTCTTGAGATGAGCTAACTCAACAGAATGTACTTAACAAGTTTAACATTAGCATCAGCGCTGCTCCTAATCACAACACAAAGAGAGCACAATGGTGGTTTGTAAACCTTTCCATGGTAACCACAGCTAACACGTGCTGCTCTCATTGACTCGTGGTTAAAAAGCACCACTTGCTAGCAGGTTTAGCATTAGCACAGTTGCTAAACAGGCTAAATGTGAAATGTACGTCTCACCTCAGAAACATTCACAATTTCAAGTCATTTTACATTTCTTAACGTTTACTAATTTAAAATATAACAGTTATTCAATGTTATGCTGTATTTACAAGTCAAAATGCCTGCTAGAATTGTATCATTTTAGTGCTTAATATTTAACTCAGAAATGTATTTTTATAGGGCATAAATTAATCAAAAAACTTATTCAGAAAAATAGATGTTTTTAAATTATTTTACCAATTTTGTTGATTAAATTCCATCAAATTGTAGGGGCAAGAAACTTCACTTGTCAGTATATATGACATTAGCATTAGCGCTAAATGCTAACTTGAATTCTCGCTGTAGCACAAGTCTTTTTTCAGTTCTTAATTTTAATTAAGTTTACATTGATTTTTAATGCACTGTATATAAATACATATCTATATCCAGCATCCTTTACTGGACGCCACACACAACAAATAAGAATAACAGTGGCGTGAACCAATATCTGTAATTTAATTTTGATTTAAATGTTGAGTCAGGACGTTCACAAACATAAAGCTACAAGTGCTGTAACAATAATAACATTTTGAAACATTGCCTTTATGTAACTCTTGCTTAAAAAATATAAGTAGTATTATTGGTTCATATTTAATGTCCTCCTAAATTAATTTTTACAGTGCATCAGATGTAAGGTTTAGCTTTCTACTTCCCAGCTCGCCGCGAGCTAACCCAAAATCACGCCCATTCCCAGTCACATATCCTTTGTTGCACTCAATTAATTTCTCGTCCGTGGGCTCATTTCACGGGTGTTAATCCCAGCCCGCCCCTTGGCTAGATTCCGAGCCGGCGTGGATGGGGCCCCTCGGTCCCTATTGATTGGAACCAAATCGGAATGTTTTAAAACTACTCTCTCTGAAATACAAAGGGGGTAACGGCACAGAGGATATGATTAGAGAGGAAAAGAAAAAAGGCCAACCAATTCTGTGAATTAAAAATAATAAAATTTAAAAAAAAAAATGGAAGGAGAATATGACCCACGTGACCTGTCCGAGAGCCGTCGCTTCACGCTTCACGCTCTGCTCAGTGTGTGCTCCGTTGTCATCCGCCTCTGCACGGCCTGCACAACACACACACAGACACACACAAACAAAACTCAAAGACGTTCATTCTGTTTTAGCCTACGAGTATGCGTGGATGCACGGATGCACACGGAAACTGGGGATGAAGATTTGCGGTAAGTTCTGGTTCGAGCCCATCAATCACTTCTTGTCACGATTTCACCACCTTGTGAGCCATATATCAGGAGGACGTTTTTATTTATTTTGTCTCCTCTGTCTGACATTTCATTTGCGAAAAATATTTGTATTGTTGTGCAATTCTTACCCATTTTGAGGCCTTCTGAAATGTAGGCCATTGTTTAGAGCCGAGCTGCTCGTGCAGGCCGGTCCACCACTGTCACTTTACGTTTCCATCTCCCAAAGGTCAGCGGGCATTAGCCCCCTAACGTGCCGTGGGTGATACCCCCCACAACCCGCCCCCTAACCACCGTGTCCTTTCCTTATCAGCACTGAGAAGAAAAGCACTTTCGACACGTCGAGGAGGGGGAGAAAAAAAAAAAAAAAAAAACAGCTGAGTAATCCTAGAATTAAATAATACATTTTCGTCTCATTTTGATGAAAGTGGCATTATTATTTTATTATTATTTTTATTAAAAATAAATAAATCTGAGGCTTGTTTTTGTGACCACGGATGATGTAGATTTACAACATGGAGATGAAGGTAATCAAACGGAATGTTATTGACCTGTTTGTCTCACCAGAAATCAATGAAAGGCCCCAGGAAGTACGACAAGCCAGTGATCTTTTTTTTTTTTTTGTCTTCTTTCATTTTAATTTATCATTTCGACTTTGACGAAGTCGTGCTTTGAGGGCAGGTGGAGTGAGAACATTTACAATGTCACAAAGACAGATTTTAAGTCGGCTTTATAATAAGAGACACAACTACGCCTTCAGATAAAAAGGTTTCGAGCAGGCGTGAACGGGACTTCTATGTTTTTTACGCATTTATCTACAGAAAGCTGTTTAGTTAGGAGCCGCCTGATTAAGTGGCTGCACGTAAAATAGGCCTCCCTCTGGGCGCGCGGAGGCAGACTGCCTCGGGACTCCGTTCAGCCATTAACCATTGGGTTTGTATTTAGCGGCTGCGTGGAACATCGCCTCGGGCTGATGTGTGGTTGTACCGAGTCGGCCTGTTGTTGCTCCCTGCTGGTCGGGACTGACTGTGGTGTCTCTGGGCCCCCCTCCCCCTTTTCCCGGTCCTCGAGTCCCAACATCGGCGCGTGCTGCTGGCCTATTTAAGGCTGACCTGCCCACACCAATTAGCATTCCACACGGTTCAGATCATATGAAGCTGAAACAGATTTTTTTCCCGGACATTCATCGTCTCAGATTTTGTGGCATAAACTCATTTTTATTATTTCTTTTATTTATATATATATATATATATATATATATATATATATATATATATATATATCCGTTTTTCCGAGTGTAATGGAGGTGCTTGGAGATAACGCGTTCTCTTCGTCGTGCAACACTTTAGGCTTCCTGCAGAAGAACAACAGCCTGGAAGAGAGAGGGAGGCTCGCGGGCCAGAAGAACCTGCTCTCGTGCGACAACAGTGACAGAGACTCGCGCTACCGCCGCACAGAGACAGACTTCTCCAACCTGTTCGCCCGAGGTGAGACCTTTACACCTGGTTGTAGTTTCACAGTGGTGGGCCTAAAACTTTGCTTTTAGCAATACCTTCGTACTAAAGTGTTCCCAAAAGCGCTTCCTCGTTGTTTTTCTCTCTCGCTGGCCTGTCGCTCTTATCTTTTCATCGAACTGTAGGTCCACAGGTGTTTGTAATTAGCTAAATTCATGAAGTTTGTGAAATTATATCCGTTTTGTTTCATTTTCTTTTCCCCCAAGAAACACAATTAACTAGCTATTAAGTCAAATTAATTAATGTTATTGCTTGTTTTCACCTAATAGACTATGACGCTTAAATTTGCTCCCAATTAGATTTTTTTTATGTGGAACTTGATTTAAGGGCTATTTCACCCCAACACCATCTGGAGTACTGATGTTTCAAAGTTTATTTAAAACAATAGGAAAACCTGATTTTGACTATTATGAAAGCACAATAAATTCTTGAAGAACCACACTCAATAGACAGGTCAAATTTGGATGTATTTCACCTGTGAAAGATTCAACAAAATGCATTCTTTTGATTTGCGTAACCTTTATTTTTCATTTGCGAACACTGGAAATGTGATTTGCAGCTTTTTAGGTTCTTCTTTACCTCAGATCAGAAAACGGCAGCAGATGGGTCAAACCTGGAAGTGACCTGGCACAAATACTTTAGAAATTGTGTAAAAATATAGTTTATGAAGCTTTTTTTAATTCAGTTTGTTAAAACCCAAAAAGGAGAATGGCTTAAAGGTGCTCGGCTTAAACTGCAAACTAAAACCTGGACAGAATCATTCTGCATCGATGGCAGGTTTCAGAAAATACAATTTGTGAAGCTTTTATCCTATTTGGATTTTAAGACTCTTTATACTTGCACATAACTTTAACTGAGGTTTGGCTTGTAAACTGTATGACCTGTACAGGTCAAATCCTTTTGGTTATTCTACGCTAATTACAGCTTTTCTGAAATATAGTTTGTAACTTGAGTTTTTTTTTAATGAATACTCAAGAAGTATTTTAAAGCCTTTTGGGTTTACATGTTGTCTAGCTTGAAAACGATTTAATAAAAACTCAAAAGTTCTCATAACTGCCCTTGTAAAACTTAAGTTTTAGATTTTAATCTAAGCATTGAGATTAATTTAATGCAGTGAAACGGCCATTTTGTCTAACACCATCATAGATTCAAAGTTCAGCATTTCACTTTGTTGTGTGACTACTGCAAGGAAACTTTTATTAATTATTATAGATAATTATTCTCATTGGTCACCTGGGTCTAAAGGAGAAAAAGAAAAATCACTTTTACCCCTGAGTTAAAACAAGTCAATTTGTCCTTTTAAAGTTTAGTGCAGTTATCAAATAAGTCGTCTTTACGCTATTTGATTCCAACTGACATTGAGACACAAGGTAAAAGTAATCAAATTGAATTTGGTTGTGTTTAAATATGTTTGAATTTCAAACAAGGACCGGTTTTAAATTCACCGCTGAGCTTTATTCCCACTAACTCTCCCCTTCCACTACTTAGACCTTCTGCCAGCCAAAAATGGAGAGGAGCCCACCATACAATTTTTGCTGGAGGTGGTTGAAATCCTCACAAACTACATCAAGAAAACCTTTGACCGCTCCACCAAGGTGCTGGATTTCCACCACCCTCACCAGCTGCTGGAGGGCATGGAGGGTTTCAACCTGGAGCTGTCTGACCAGCCGGAGTCCCTGGAGCAGATCCTGGTGGACTGCAGGGATACCCTCAAATACGGCATCCGGACAGGTGAGAAGTAGCTCGTATAATGAGTTCAATAGATGCGCAGACACAAGGCGTGTGTGCCAATTGCTGCTGGCTAGTCTGAAGGAGCTGAGCAGGGGGGTTTCGGGGGAGGGCTGCTGTGTGTAGCAGAACCTCGAAAACCGCAGCTTCAAGGTGGAGCTTCGTTTTTAAAGGCACTTTTGCACAGCTGAATGGTTGCCATGGGAGATTAAAGTATTTCTCAAACAAGCATGAAAGAATCACTTTATAACATGACGTAAAGCTTAAAAAAAGTATTTTATACAATAATACCCTTTAATTTTACACGGTTGCATAGGAAAATTACTTGGAATAGTTAAACTGTTGGCCAAAAGCTTGCTAAAATATTACTGGTTTAACAATGTGACTTGGCTACAATTTTTTAGGCTGAAGGTTTTAACATGTATAATTACATTTTTGAATCAATATTTACTTTTAAATTAAGCGTCAGAAAAGCAAACAGGGTTTTTCTCCCCCACACATGTAGTCCATTAAGATAACTACTGCCTTATGTGTTTCCCCCCTGCTATTCATTTGACATCCCCTCCTGTTTCCCCCATGACTTATTAAACCGAGTGTAGCCTGAGGGCGATCCTGACGTGGGCTGTTTCAAGCTGCTAAAACGACGAAGCTCAAACTGTCCCCTGGGTTTTACCCCATGCTTGTTCAATTCAGCCTCTGTTTTTCCATTTGTTTTAAAGCACTGCCAGGAGGATTTTATTGTGTGTGTGCGTGTGTGCGTTTGTGTGGGCTGAAGTAGAGCTCTCCGCGGTGCTGAAACAGAAAGTGGGCCGTTTCTTCCGATAGAGATAACAGCAGATATACCAGCTATTTTTTCCGTGATGCTTGGTATGCATCTCTTCATCATGTAACCCGTGTAGAGAGCTCGCGTCCATGGCCAAGCGTTGGCTGTGTGTGAGCACCTTGAAGTTTAAACAGCTGTCACACAGCTGTCACCAGGGCAAATATCACACACTAAAGGTTCATGGTTGATCTGTTGTTTTCATGGGTGACCATAGAAAGAAAAACAGTGTTTGAGCACCGAAGCTCTTCTGTTTGTTCTGTTTTTGTTTTTTTCCACTCAAATCATAATCAGATTGTCTCTAGTGCATTACATAAACTCAATTTAGAGGTTTGCTTTGTATGTAAAACCTGATGCAACCTGCTAATGCAGCCTGTATGTGTTTATTTGTTCAGGCCACCCACGGTTCTTCAATCAGTTATCTTCTGGTTTGGACATCATCGGTCTCGCCGGAGAGTGGCTCACTTCCACGGCGAACACCAACATGTAAGTCATACAGAAGGCAGGCCTCTGCTTGTCCTTGAGCGGGACACAGTTTATCTTTACATGTGTCACATAAGGACAACTGGGATTTCCTGTTTAAAGACTGCTGGAAATAGCCTTTGGTCATTACCATAACAGGACGCGGCAGAAGGGTTTATGTCAGTCCCCTGAGCTCGTTCCGCCACAGGTCCCAACAACCACAACGCTAGTTATATAAAGTGCTCTGTTTGTCCTGTTAAGACTTTGTATTGACAGATGCTCTGCTGTTGTGCATATCAGAGGCCGCAATGCCCCAGGGGTGGTTAGATTGCATATTGATCTCAGGTCAGACTTACATGGTGGCCCAGTCTGATGGAGGGCATGAACCATATCTGCTTTAGACGCTCTTAATACACATGAACCCACACGGTACATGTGCATGTTGATGAAAAAAGAAAAGAAAAGCCATTACACTGATACGATCTGTAAAACAGAATAAGTAACACCAAGGTAATAGGTAAACAAACGTAGTCCTTCTTAGAAAGTGAAATAATGACTCTGTCGTGTAAAGAAACAAAATTAGTCCAATATTTTCAGAGTTTTTAAACTTGAAATTGTATATTACCATTATATTGTACTACTAGTAATAATAATTATAACCTTTATTGTACACATCTGATAGAATATTAATTGAACTTTGATCCAAAACCACACAGCATTCTGGGAGATGTAGGCAGAGATAAGGCTTTAGCCACTCAACCTTTCACATCGAGCTGATGAGCAAAGATGGTGGTGTCGACTGACTCACTCACTCTTTGGTTACCTAGCAACAATCTGCTAGGTAAGTTGCACAGCAGCAGTTTCATGTTTTGCCACAGTGTCACATAATGACATAAAATTAAAAAACAACAATGTGGAGTGAAAATGGGATAAAACGTGAAAGGTCAAATCACTAGATTGGCAGCATTTCAGATCTTTCAAATAAAAAATTATTGATATCAGCTGATATTAATCGCTTATATCGTGATACGTTTTTCAGTCATATCATCCAGTCCTGGTTCTTAAAAATGTTATTGCTTGTTCTAACTGCTTAATTAAATTCCTGTGCCTTGCTTTGAGTTTGATACATGAAAGACCAAATTAACAAGCAATACTATCCAGCCATGCTGATGTCTCAGCTGGCTAAGCAGATCCTGGTTGTTGTTAGGGTGTTGTGTACTGTAGAAGTGTCCTTAACTAAAAAGCGTATGATTTGACAAACATCTACAAAGCGAAACAAAACCAAAGTTAATGTTTCTGAGGGCATCAACTCAACAAGTTGAAACCAACTTTGTCCCTTTAGCTCTGAAATGATCCCTAGCTCTTTATCTGAGCGCTACAAGCAGCAGCCAAGCTACAAACTGAAGAACTTCCTTTGGTCTCAGGAAAGACAACACATTTAAGAATGAGAGCAATTTAGGGGTGTGTACACTTTTCCTCTTTGTCCAAACCTTAAACAAGCTTGAGTTATACATACGGTTTCCAATCTGAAAATATATATTTAATATGTAATTTTGTTTTCCTAGATTTATTACATTGAAAGCTATTTATGTAGTGAACTAATAACATGCTAGAATTGTATGCTGCTTCTTCAGATTTAATTGCCGTGTGGCAGAAAACATGACACTGAACAAGCTGCAGGCAGCCGAAGAGAAAAAAAATCTGCAACGACGATACATGAATTACCAAAAAGCTACAGCGCTAAGTTAATTCATTTTTTTTCCCTAAACATTATCTCAAGAAATGACCTCTTCCTTAATCTACTCTCTCCCATCTCATCTGCTGGTAGGAAGAATCCCCCAAGAGACAGAGCCATTGACTTTCCACACTCAAACACACCTCCATAACGACAACCGCACACACACACACACACGCGCACACACACACGCGCACACACACCCACGCACACACACTCACACACCAGCCCCGGCTGTCCCAGATTCAGCAGCAAGTCTTTCCAGTCCATTGACTGCCGGCTCATTGTGAGCCGGTCTTAGCAGATAGGCCAGCTGGGCCCCACACTGACACACAATATCCTCAGGCTGCACAGAAAACCCTGTTACTGCGAGGAAACCGGCTGCCGCAGATCCCCGCAGAGTCCTCATTCCGCCTCTATCGTCTCCATGGTTATGAACCGAGTCCCTGCTCCTCTGAGCGGCGGAAAGTAGCGTTGTGTGTAGGGTCAGAGGGTTTAGCACGTAAAAACACACGTTTGTGCACGGATTCATCTAAGCACACACACACTCTGCACGCCCTTGATGATGATAATAAGGGCATTTAGGGGCTGTCTCTGGGGGACAGGCAGGTGACTGAGGGGTAATTTTCACCCTGAAAAGACCAATGATTGGCTCTGATTGTGATAATGATCACCATTATTGTCATTACAGCATGAAATGACTCAGAGATAAGGAGAATTTCAAAAAAGGTGCATCGGTTTTGTCCTTTTTTTTTTTTTTTGATTGGTTTTAAAACCAGAGAAAGTGAGATGTTCCGGGGTTTAAATATATGTATTATTTCTTCCATAATCCATACTTCCAACATATCATAAAAGACTTTGATCTTGGTCTTTTTGTCTTCTCTGCAGTTTTGTCCTTTTGTTGTTGTGGATGAAAGTCAAAGCCCATAAGTCATGAAAGGAGACTTTGTCTTTTTATGTCTGTTCAATAAAATTTAGCTTGCAGGGCAGTACATGGATTAGACCCCATCACAAAATGTTTCTCTCTTTCAACCTTCTATGCCTTTTCTGTCCTGTTTCTAAGCTGTCTCCTCTACAGGGCGCTCATCATTTCATCATTTGCCTTCTCATTCCTTATGTAGTTATAGTTGTTTCAGAGTTTCTTGTGGTATGAACCAATGATTTTCAATCACACATCAGTTTCTTTCTGGCTTTGACAATTGAGGATTTGAGAAAATTGTTTTAGAAACACACAATATACCCATAGTCTACAGTAAATAAATGAATCGACTATAATAAATAAATATTTGTTGGAGGTCGTCTAGAGTTATTTCGGTATATTGAAGGGTGAAAAACCATATTCTAAGAGAGTCAGCTAACTCAAACAGGCAAAAGATAGAGGGAGGAAAATGTTCTCTAATTACATCCACCTGAAATAAATTGCATGAGATTCTGAGTTTTTTTTTTATGACAAACTATCTTCATAACTAGAGATGTAAATCTTTCAGTGTCTAATAATTTGATTCCGATTGTCAGGGTTACGATTTGATTCAGAAACAATTTTCAAAGAATTGTTCAAAATATAATTTTGCAGCAAAATTAAGCAGACTGAAATGGATTTTTGACTCGATTCAGAATTGCCAGGAATTGTAGGGGTTTTTTCTGCACCTCTATTCAAAGCAACTCAATTACAATGAAAATATTGTTTGATACACAATGGATACAAAACAGAAGTAGATATGGATAAAATAATAATTCAAAGGAACAAAACAGGGGATTAATTGGCAAATAGACCATTCCACTCTACTCTCCCACCTGGTCAGCAAGACCAGTGTGGGTCTGGGAGAGGAGAGCCTACTTTTGTCATGGTGGAGCGGCGTCTCTTCAGTGATGGAAGCAGTGAAGTGTTGTGTAACTGGCTTCCTTATAGGCGCGGTAAACAGCGACGTGTCCGGAGGCGGCGTGTAGAGAATGGCTCGTCACGTAACAAAGAGAGCAAAGGCGCGTGTGCTTGTTTGGAAGAGTCAGCTCTCAGATTTAACCTACTTTAGCCTCTCAAGCAGTTTTGCTCTTTTGTTGTCGGTTGACATTTTATCTCATTTTATCGTTTCTGCACCAACATCAAGTGCACACCTAGCATTTAAATCTCCTACTCGCTTCTTCTTCTGGATCTTAAAAAAAACAATTTTACTATTTGGTTTGCAATATTTTTTGTTCTTTTAATGCGATGGTGAAATTCATTGATTCCGACTTTTCTTTATTCTAGGGCCAACCAGGGCTGTTATCTCATTCAAACATCCTCCTTTCGTCCACACATCCACACACACTCTCCCACATTCGTGTTCTTTCAGCCGTCACATTGGCCCCATTCAGAGCCGTCGCCGGGACGGGCGGGACCGCCAGATAGCCATCAGGGCTTTGTGTGTTCTAATTAAACCACTCAATGATTTCAGAAGCCATTTCAATATGAATGTTTGCGGGCTGGCTCCTATCAGAAACTTTTTAATTAGCCCAGTCAGCTCTGTCCTGTGCGGATGAAAATGCACAAAGGCTAATGGAAACAATGGAAGAGATGTGTGTGGGTGTGCGCGTGTGTGTGCATGTGCTGATGTGTCTGTTTGGAGCCTCACGTCTGCAAGTGCTGCATACCTTCATTTTCCAAATGTGTTTGCAATACGGAGCAATGTGCCGTCTTGATAATGGGATGGTATGACTGGCAGGTTTACCTACGAGATTGCTCCGGTGTTCGTGTTGATGGAGCAGCTGACTCTGAAGAAGATGAGAGAGATGATTGGCTGGCCAGGCGGAGAAGGAGACGGCCTCTTTTCACCAGGTCAGTTCATAAATCCCACTTTCGGTGGATAAGCTGAGCAAGTACGTGCTATAAAGGATCCTAATAATACTGTCACTAGAAGAAGAATGTGTGGTTTTCCTCAGAAAATACTTGCATGCATCATTGGCAGGAATATTTGGGGCTTTCTGAGGTGTTTATTTGGACGGCTCTGTTAACAAGGTAGTTTGATTGTACCATTTAAAACGTTACAGATTCTTTAATAAAGGAATTGAGTTCAGTTGGTGTGAATGCTCTGTCATACAGGCTCAATTATAAGTTGAGCCTGTATTATAACAGGCAATTATAACCTCACTAAAGGTTTAAGTCCTAAATTATCACTACAACCAACATATTTAGATTTAAAGTGGCCTTCTTGCTTTTCAAAATGTTTTTTTCTGATTGGAAGCGATAAACGTTTTATGAACCAGCCAGAGTTCAATCCCAAAGAAAACCTGTGAAGGGAGCAAAGGAAAATGGTAATGGTAATACTTTAAGTTCATTGGAAAATAGGCTATAAAGAAATGCATAAAAATAGTTTTTTTTCTCCCAAGAATTGAATCTTTTTTTTTACGTTTGAAGACAAACTTCTTGGCTGAATAAAAATAACTTTAAATTTAACTCTGCCAGGGGAAGGAATAAATTTCAACTTGACTGTACAACCTCAATGATATTTTGTTAATTGCTCCCAACAAGCCGCACCTCACTCACAGTTTTTGTAGCCATCAAGCATCTGGCATGATTCTACCTGGATATTTGACCTCTGACCTTTCATAAACTGTAGCGTTCCTTTGATTGGTTGGTTTCATGGTCGATGGGAATCTCAGGGGAGAAATCGGTAGATCGTTTTACATATTTAACTCTTGACTTACTGTGACGTAGAAGGCTTTGAAGGTATTCCTCCTCACTCATTATATTTTACTGGGTTGGATGATTCTCCGCTGAATTATACGTCTTTGATCGACAGGGGGCGCTATCTCCAACATGTACAGCGTGATGATCGCTCGCTACAAGTACTTTCCTGAGGTCAAGACTAAGGGCATGTCTGCTGCTCCCCGCCTCGTCCTTTTCACATCTGAACATGTAAGTCATCACACACCAACGCGCTACTCCACCTCACACCTCGGGAGAACTAGTTCAGTGTTCGGTTCAGACAATCCGCCCTTTGAAAATCTAAAACACAGTAGTTCAGATTTATTCATCAAGTTGTCATAAGCTAAAATCTTCTGGAAAGGTTTTCAAAAGTTTCAAATGATGTTGTGAGTTAGCAACCATAATAATTATGTTCTTGTTTAGTATCTCCAGGCTGGAAACCTTTGGAAAAATCTGTTCTTTTGTTTCCTGGAATCACAAACTGGGGAATCTCACGAAATTAAAATACCATTAAAAGAAAATTAAGCAAAGTCGTCAAACTCAAAGCCAGCGCTTTAGTAGGCGAACATTTCTGTAATGAAAATCATGTTTTTGCTGTTAATGATAGTGATTAAATGATGATTAAATTTTCACAGAAACTGAATTTGAGGTTTTTTGCAGTTTTAAGGCATATACATATCTGTGTAAATTATTGAGGTTCAAAAGTACTCTTAATATCTTCATGTCATATGAGTCAATTTTTTGTCTGATACTCTGACACAAAATTTTTTTTAAATATCTACATGTATGATGAGTAGCGTTAAAGAAGCAAGTCAATGTTATGGTTGCTGCTGTTCTACTCTTCATTCACCTCTGGATTCACTGTGACTGAAGGACGCCCCCTGCAGGTTAAATTGACAAATTGGCCCAATTTGACCGACGCTTATTCTCCAGCATTTAGCTCAGGTTTTACCAAAAAGTCTTGTCTTATGACACATATTCACTTTTGACAAAAGAAGTTGTTAGCAATGCAAGGTAAACATTTCTAAAAAAAAAAAAAAAACACTCTTCTCTTTGTGGAAAAATGTTTTAAGAAGGGAAATGTTCATGTTTGTTCTTTTCTTCCTGCCAGATTATCTGACAAAAATGTTCAACCTTCTCTGAATGGGGCTGTTTGGTCATAGATTAAGCTTTTGTCTGATGTGTGTCCCTGCAGAGCCACTACTCTATAAAGAAGGCCGGAGCCGCTCTTGGCTTTGGCACTGACAATGTCATCCTGCTGAGTACTGACGAAAGGTTTGTTGAGGGAAAAGCTGCAATCTCAGAAAAAAAAAAAAGAGTATAAAAATATATTGTTTTACATGTTTTCAGAGGAAGAGTCATACCTGCAGACCTAGAGGCTAAAATCATTGATGCGAAACAAAAGGTTGGTGTCACTATTTCTACTCATTGTATGTTCGTTGTATGTTAACTCAGATTTTGATCCATCTATAATTTCTGTGTCTCCGCAGGGTTATGTGCCATTGTTTGTAAATGCCACAGCCGGTTCCACTGTGTATGGAGCATTTGATCCCATCAACGAAATTGCTGACATCTGTGAGAAGTACAATCTGTGGCTTCATGTTGATGTGAGTAACTAATAACTCAGGGTTCACATACATATGGATCAGAGGTCCATCTGATCTTTAGTCGTACTTATTTTGCCTTCTCAGGGTGCCTGGGGCGGTGGACTCCTGATGTCTAGGAAGCATCGTCATAAACTAAATGGAGTTGAGAGGTAAGACAGCGTGAGAACAGAAACGGCCCTCTTGTGTCTGAAGAGTGTTTTCACACCTGAAAAAACAGTCCAGTAGACTCACTTCATACCTAGTCACCCCCTGTGGTAGCTTTGCACCAAGAACCACTGAAGGGAACGATATAAAAACTTCTGAAGGAGACCAGCGCAACTTTCTTTTTCACAAAATTTAAACAAAAATGGAGAGGCATTTGATTTTAGTGGTTATAGGATTTCTCTTATGTCTTAGGCAAAAGACCACAAGCCGTTTCTCCTGTTAGTGTGAGACATGAGTTTGTTTTGGTTGCATTTACCCAGAATGCCCTGCTCTACAGTCCGGTTCCTACTTTTGGAGTGGTCTCCAGTGCGCTTGGCATCCACATATACTGATGTTTATAGGCGATCCAGAGTTGGCTTTTTTTTGGTCCACATCAGAGTACAATTGCGCGTTCACGCCTCCCCAAACAAACCGAACTGTTTAGGCAAATGAACTACAGTTGAATTAAAGTGGATTAAACAGGGTTGGTGTGAATGCACCCTAATTCTGCTGGAGATTTTCAGCCTTTAATGAGTGAATGAATGAACATAATTGACATAATGACATGTATTCAACATCGCAGGGCCAACTCTGTCACTTGGAACCCCCACAAGATGATGGGTGTCCCTTTACAGTGTTCTGCCATCCTCGTCAGAGAGAAGGTACAAACATAAAAATCTATATTTGTATATAAATATGTATTCCTTACAAGTTCCAGCTGATCTGTTTAGAGGAGTCAGAGGGGAAGTGCTAAAGTTGTGTGCCTTGTTTTTCTGCAGGGAATCCTCGCAGGCTGTAACTCCATGTGCGCCGGTTACCTTTTCCAACCAGACAAACAGTACGACGTCACCTACGATACAGGCGACAAAGCCATCCAGTGTGGTCGGCACGTCGACATCTTTAAGTTCTGGCTCATGTGGAAAGCCAAGGTGAGTTGGCTGAAGAGTCACTAACTCAATAGGAATAGCTAATGTTTGCTTCTAGACCCATAAAAATTGGTTGAACAACTTTTCCCCTCAGGGAACAATTGGCTTCGAGCAGCACATCGACAAATGTTTGGACCTGTCTCAGTACCTGTACAACAAGATTAAGAACCGGGATGGATTTCAGATGGTTTTTGATGGCGTGGTGAGCTTCAGCAATTTTCTGTTTAAATTATGCAGTGTACATTGGACTGTTGATTTTTTTTATTTTTTTTACAAAAAGTAAAAAAAATTGAATGACTAATGTGGATGAATCATATTTGTTTGTGACTACAGCCTCAGCACACAAACGTGTGCTTCTGGTACATCCCACCCAGCCTGAGAGGAATGCCCGACAGCAACGAGAGGCAGGAAAAACTCCACAGGGTAACTTATGATTCTTACCAAATTATCCACGTTCACATTGTTTTCAGTTTGTCTCATTATGAACACAAACTTAAATTTTATTGGAATTTTATGTGACAGAGCAGCACAAAGTTGCCCGTAATTGTGTTTTCCAGTTTTCTTCAGGAAGAAATGTCTTAAAATGTTGCGTGCTTTTATAACAATCCATTCTGACCTGCCTAACTAAAATCCAATTAGTAAATAAACGTTTGATTCTCAATGAAAATCCATTTGTTCCAACAAATGTCACACTGCTCTGATTTTTATGTGCAAAAGAAAAAAGATTTGCCTTAAGATCATATGTGTGCATCTGCTCTGTTCAACTGGCTAAATATTAGACTCGCCTCACACTGGAAATATAATTTCCAGCAGTCATTGCCATCTAAGCAATCCTCTGTGATATCGATATTGCACACCCTGGTGTTGCAAAGATAATATATTTGTGATTTATTGTGTACACACAGGCATTCAGGTTTGCTTCATGGTAACCAGTCGTTTTGACTCCACCAGGTTGCTCCAAAGATCAAGGCCATGATGATGGAGTCGGGGACCACAATGGTGGGCTACCAACCCCAGGGCAATAAAGTCAACTTTTTCCGCATGGTTGTCTCCAATCCTGCTGTCACCCAGTCTGACATCGACTTCCTGATTGATGAGATTGAGAGGATGGGTCAAGACCTGTAGTTCTCTCTGCTATTCAGACAGCAAACTGTGGGGGTTTTTTGCCTCGAGCCTAACAAGCAAAAATACCAGTCAGGTGAAACATCAATAGTTCTGCAGAGAAAGCTAAATGGTAGAGTCTGGTTTTGGTTGCTTTTTATTCAGGAATAATTTACTTGAGGCATTGTAAATGTTTCAGCAGCTGAAGAGAAACAAGTTCACATAGTAGACTAAATGTATAGCCTGTGTCTGACATCTCCAGGTATAGAAAGCGTAGGATTTTTCTGTGGTGTGGAGACTTTTAATATTTTAACGTAAATGTAACAATAAGGCTCTCATTCAGAGACATTTGTCTTTTCAAGCTATATGTGTGTGTGAGTGTGTGTGAAGATTGTAAGTTACAAAAATGGGGTAAAAAAAAAAAAAAAGCACATAAAAATATAATGAAGTATCACTGAATAGTTTTGCTGTATCACACATTTGCTACTCATAATTGACTCATGGATGCTCTACAATATATATCTCTTACTCTATAAACAGAGCTTATATTTATTTTGTATGCAACAGCCTATTGGTCCTGAATCATCGTCCTGAAGCGGCGTGTGCTTTTTTTGTGTCATACATTTAATGCTAACAGGCTATGCTAAAACATGCGCCGCTAAAAGCATTTTACGTCCTCAGTAAATAGAGGTACAGTCTGCAATGTCTTCCCTCGTGACGATAAGCGCTTGTGAAAACCTTTGTTTCATTTGCGCTGGCTCCTATTTGTTCCCAGCAGTCACACGATGCCAACAAGTGAGTTTAAACATTGACAGTGAGTGAATATTCGCGCATATAATAACATATTTATTTAGCTTCCAGCACTTGCAGATTCATTTATTTCCATGTGGCGTTGTCTTTCTCTGTATTACGTTGTAATACGTTTGTAAAAGTACTCAGCAGAATAAAGTTTATTTATAGTGACGTCTGCCAAAGAAAGAGAACCAGGACCAGAGCAATCCATTTGTTTTGTGTGAAACTTCTTCTAGATGTTTGTAAAAAGAAAATGTTTAAAAAAAAAAAAAAAAAAAGTTATTTATTGAGGCGCAATGCAATTTCTATTATTTGTTGATTTCTGTGAATGAGTCTTTGGCCTGAATGTTTTGAGATAAAGAATGAATCTATATAATCCTCTGGCTGTTGTGTCAGGCCTATTTTAGCAAAAAGCACAAGGATGTGAGAATGTACTCTCCTCTGGAGACCGGGAAGAAAGTGATGACTGACTGAACCCGAATGCATTTACCGTTGTATAGTGGATTCACTGTAATGCATATTTCTGTTATTCTCAGTGTTACAGGGGCCAAGTGGAGTATCTCGTATGACGGTTGTCGTTTCTGTCTTTGTACAATCTTCACCTTTCTTTCTTCCATTGTAAATGGATGTGTATTATATAAAATATATGTTAACATATTTATGGTAAATAGGGACCATATGTGAACAGCACAATTGCATATGTAATACTGTTATCTGTGTAGTGGATGTTATCAATGACTGTTTGTGACTAGTCTGAATTTTAATGAAGCCAACAGCAAGGGACCTGCTCCCTTAGGGTTTTTAGAAGGCACTTTAACACAAAACATACTGTTATGGAAAAATAGGTTGAATAAAGTCTATTAAATGGGGAAAAAATACTTTATTTTCTATCTCTTCATTCACATCTAAATAAAATTAGGCTAAATGTTTTGCCCTTAAGACGCTGTTATTAGGGGTTGGATACTTTGAGTTTTATTGTAATATTTCTTGGTACTACTGTGTTAACCACAAAAATTATAATAAAGGAATATTTCTTTTCAAGGTAACTTAATGACAGAGCCTTTATAGAGCCATAAACAGAAATATTACAAATGAAAAACACTTCAAGACACCGTTAACTAAACAAAAAAAAGTGTTATTTATATCACAGCAAGTGCATTTAATCATTTATTCAATTTTACTGATATTTATTGGTGCTCTCATGGGAAATACAGTGGTGAAAATAGAGAAAATATCGTCCAATAATACTATCGGTTTTGTGTTTTTTGTGTACCATCAATGACAGAAATTTATTGAGACCAAGACAATAAACATTTCTATGATGAAATATTCACAATGACAAACAATATGATAAAGGTCATATTGTCTTTATTCAAAGTGACACATGTCCTGTACAGACATGATCAGAAAGGCCGCTCAGTGAAGAAGAAGCAATTTTTCCAAAAGAAACAAAACAAACACACAAAAAAAAAACTATAAGAATGTTCTCATTAAATTTTCTGAGATTTAGCAAATAGGAATAATTCTAGTAATTCTAACCAAACTTGAAAAGAGGAGAAGTTTGGTCTGATTTAACTTCAGACAATAAGAAAATACAATGTGTTTATGTCTTTTTATGAAGTGCATTTAAACTTCTGGTTTCAGCTGTACGTATTTGAGCCTGAAGGCAAAACGATAAAGAAACTCCAGTACAAAATGCAGATGGAAACTGACTTTATCCGAGCGTAATTATGATTTGGCCAAATAAACCTGGCAACTAACCATCAGTGATCTCTCCATGATCTTTGAACAAACAGGATACAGAACTGAAATTTTTAACCCAAGCTGCTAATCATGCTGCTGCCATGAACTCACCACCAGAGAGTAAATCACTCTCTGGTGGTGAGCAATTTATGAAATACTAAATTATACGTGGAAATAAAAAAAATATATCTGCATAATACATCATTGATTAAAATTCAATTAAAAATAATCATTTCTAATAATTACTTCACTGTAAACAGTTAAGTAATCCTGCAGCTAGTTATAATCTCCAGTTGTAACTGCCGTCTTAGGTTTTGCTGGATTATAGTGAGCTGGCTTTGATGTTGCCTAGCAACATAGCACGCATTAATTTATTCCACTGATGGAATCTGATGACGTCAAAGTGTTATGATGTCATAAAAGACATAGGAGAGGTGCTGTATCTGAATCAAAGTCACAGAACTCTAGAACAAGCAGCGCAAGGTTCGCTTTTTCCGTCAAGGATTTGATACTGCGTTTTGTTTTGTAGGTTTTTGCAATACGCCGATCGGACCGTCGAAATGTTTTCAGCTGACCGCGATTTGTTAACAAAGACCCAAATTAGACAAATGACTCGGGATGAACTGGTTATTGTGGTTCTGGAGTGGTTAAAAAAGTTCAGAGAAAGAGCTGGAATACTGATTAAGGAGAGCACAAGGCAGCAGGATCTGGAAAATGCCCAGAAACAAATTGGGCTTTTACAGGAGAAAATCGAATCGCTCACCAAACAGCTAAACTGGTCTCTCAAGCACAACAAATTCCTGGAATGTGAGCAAATCCCAAAGCTAAAACAAGAAATAGAGCATCGCGGCTCCCACAGGAGTCAGTTGTTGTCTGACTTGAAGCAATACAAGAATAAAGTCAAAGAACTTCAAACCGATTTAAAGAAAGTCATAAGGGACTCTAAACAGCAGGCCGAGAAGATCTTGTCAGAAAAAGAGCGTGTGATGTCTCGAATCCCGACATGCAACATGAAGATTGAAAAGTATTATAATGAAGTGAAGAAACTGGAGCTTGATTTGACCCGAAAAAATAACGAAATTGGCATGAAGAACACTGACATTTTCAACGAGAAAGAGAAGTCCAGACTTCTTGAGAGCAAGATAAGATCTCTGGAAATGCAGTTGAAAGAGGCAATGAGGGAAAATAAGAATTTTGAAAGGAAACTTTCAAAAACTCCAATGGAGGAAGCCATAGAGAGAACGAAGCAAGAGTTTAAAGCAAGGATCAGCGCATCTTCGGGCGTGTTGGCTGAGGAAAAAGAGCGAAACAGGACATTAGTGAAACGTCTGATGACCAAAGATCACCAGGTGAATAAACTCTTGGAGAAACAGGCTAAACAGGAGAGAGAGGCTGTGGTTGTGAAAAAAGGTTTTGACCAGGCAGTGTATGATTATATTATTAGAGACCTAAAGGAAAAAAATGAATCCTTAAATGGTGAGATAAAGGCACTAACAGAACAAAGGAAGACGGATCAACACCACATCAAGGAACTCACCGACCAAATAGTGAAGATGAGAGAACTGCACATCAATGACAAAGTGAAACACCAGAATTTTAAGGAATCCATAAAGAGACAAAAGGCTAAGGAAGAGGAGTACATTGCTTTGGAAGGACATAAAGATGAAAGCAAGGTTGAGACACAAACCACCAATGAAACACTCAAACTTCAACCATCCGTTGACAAAGGTTCCCTGCTGACATACCAAAGAAGCCCGATTTGTAACCGAAGAGTTTTGATTCTGGGTGAAGGCAAGTTACAGCCAAACTTTAAAGAAGACTTCGGGCAGTTAAAGTGTAAGCCATCGTCCTCTAATAAAAGGAAGCCTGAAACGCAAGCTCTTAAACCGGCAAGCAGGCAGAATTTGTCACGGAGTCAGAGCGGAAAACTAGACAGCAGTCCACATGGCGGCAAGAGAGCCACCACAGACGGGAAGGGTAAATCAGCCATATTGGGGATTGAAGGCAATAATATAAAGATGTGTTTATGAGCATAACATACAAGAGACGTATACAATGTCCTCAAGCCCTTCTGTTTATGTATTTTCTATGTTCTTATTTTTTAGAAAATAGTTATAAAAATAGAATGGTCATATTCTATGATTGGATGGATGGATGGATGGATGGATGGATGGATGGATGAAAGAACAAGGATGGAGATGGATGGATGGATGGATGGATGGATGGATGGATGGAAAGAACAAGGATGGATGGATGGATGGATGGATGGATGATGGAAAGAACAAGGATGGATGGATGGATGGATGGACGGACGCCAAGAACAAGGTTGGATGGATGGATGGATGGATGGAAAGAACAAGGTGGGATGGATGGATGGATGGATGGATGGATGGAAAGAACAAGGTTGGATGGATGGATGGATGGATGGAAAGAACAAGGATGGATGGATGGAAAGAACAAGGTTGGATGGATGGAAAGAACAAGGATGGATGGATGGATGGATGGATGGAAAGAACAAGGATGGATGGATGGATGGATGGATGGATGGATGGATGGATGGATGGATGGAAAGAACAAGGAAGATGGATGGATGGAAAGAACAAGGATGGATGGATGGATGGACGGACGGCAAGAACAAGGTTGGATGGATGGATGGATGGACAGAAAGAACAAGCTGGATGGATGGATGGATGGATGGATGGATGGAAAGAACAAGGTTGGATGGATGGATGGATGGATGGATGGAAAGAACAAGGATGGATGGATGGATGGATGGACGCACGGCAAGAACAAGGTTGGATGGATGGATGGATGGATGGATGGATGGATGGATGGACAGAAAGAACAAGGTGGAGGATGG